>CM028382.1:105714996-105757377 GCA_013146195.2 Codonopsis lanceolata | reverse complement strand
CTTTTCGATCAAACAAACAACCAAAAATAAACAAGATTACCCCGCCCCGATCCCGAGGCCGAAAAAGTAACTTTCGGAGATTCGGCGCCCAAATTCACACACAACACACAACTTCAACCGACGGACCGGACTGAGAAAAAAAAGACTCTCTCCCGAAGGGCAGGCGAGCACACCCACTACGCCGCTTGTAAGTTTTTATTGTTAAGTTTTCATTTTCATGTAATAGTATTATTTCCAGTCCGCCCAATGTAGTCATATAAGCAGTTGTGCTGCCCGGATTTTATTAGAAAATAGTACTATTATTATGGCAAAATGTTTTTAGATAAGTTTGTATTTATTTATTTCATTTATTCAATAAAGTCTTTATTTGTAAATGTATTATTTCGGTCCGGTTCAATATTAATATATAAGCAATTATGCTCGCCGGATTTTGTTAGGAAATAATACTAAATGTAGATTACTATGGCTAAATATTTCCAAGTATATTTGTAATTGTTTAAAGAGTCTGCTTTCAAGTCCGTAAATAATATAAATGTAACTGTGTATTTGTAGGAAGTTAATGCATTTATACGTTTAATAAATATAACAAAAAGCATACTTTAGCCAAAACCGTTTTGAGACCGAAAGGCGCGAGTTGGTGCCTAGCACCTTCCCACTCGTAACTTAGCCAGAACCCGTTTTCTACATCTACGGTTTTTCTTTTACGGTTTTGCTTTTTTTTGCCTTCAAATAAAGATGGCGACTCTAAAAACATTTTGGATCCATGGGGCCTCCAAACATCTTTCCTTGCACTTTCAATGTTCTCCCCAAAGAAGGGAGAATGAGAATGGAAAGGTGATGTATTCCTATGTGGTATTCCCTAAACAGGGATAACTTGGCGTAAAACCCAAAGCACTCATAGTGATCCGAAATAGGCATGGCTATTTTCATAAAATCCTAGTGGGCTGCCAAGCTAACATCTTTCTCTTTCACTTTCGTTCTCCCAAACAGGGAGGATGGGAATGGAAAGGTGATGTTTTCTATATCCCGGTATCTCCTAAAAGGGATAACTTGACATAGAAAATTCAGCTCCCATATTGGATCAAAAATCCACTAAATCGGCAACCGATGCGCATTCCATGCGACACTCCTCCTCAAACTCGCGTTGAAGCATTCCTCGGCAGGCGACTCCTCCTTGCTTTTGATTTCATCCTCCCACAAACAAGGGAGGATGAAAGCGAACTGATGGATGTCACGCCGCAAGACCTCCTTCCTATGGACAAAAGCACCCCATCAAGAGGCGGCAGGCGGAGCATTCAGGAACCCACAGTATGTGCATGTGAAATTTTGACATTCGATATCTTATAGAGTAAAATGCATGTGTGTCTGTGTGAATTTTTTTGTCCATTTCATTATATTTGAATTTATTATAGCAAAAATATTCACACACACACATGCGCACATACACACACTTCTAAAAAAAAAACTTAAATTAATATGTGCACAAATATGGGGGGCGGGGGTGGGTGGTGCGATGTGTGGGACGTCTAGAAGGCTTGGTCCAATTTATAAGATGGAGTAATTAAGAATAATAAATTACCTTAGACCCCCATAATCTATGCTGGGTTATTCACTTATTACAAATAACTAAAGTTGTCTCTTTCTTTCCCAAATCTATATTCACACACACTGAAGGGTGAAATTTGGGTCTATCCACTTTGGATATTTTTTAACTGTCTCGTATGTTTTTTTTAACTGTAAAAAAACAACGAAGTGCACACTGATTATTGGTAAGACGCTTCACCTGCACTTTGTAGGTTGTTGGTTCGAGTCATCAAGAGGGTAATTGGAGAACCAGTAATCATCTTTAAAAAAATGTTGCTACTTAACATAGACTATTCCTTAAGCTATGCAATGCATGACACGAGGTTGACTATTACAAAGCTTGAAAATCATGTTTCGAAATATTTTATGTGATAGTGATAGTGATAGTGATAGTAGTAATAATTCTATATGTTCGACGACAAATAGTGTACTTAAATTATATTTCAAAATTTCTAATATTTTTTTTTTGTGATTTTCTATTATAATTATATGTACTCTCTCTGTCCCAAAATAAATAACGTTTTAGCAAAAAAAAAAAAAAGTCCCGAATAAATGAAATTTTAGGATGTCAAAACAAATTTATCCACATTTCACTAAAATTGTCCTTATTAATTACTCTCTAATTAAATGTTGTATTGAGAATGCTTTAATGCGTCGAGAATATGAAAAGTTTTTTTTAAAAAAAAGATGGGTGGATCAGTTTTTTTTATAAGCTTCTTTAATTTGTGAGCAAATTTCTAAAAAGGCATTTAGTTTGGGATGGATGGAGTATATTTTATTTACGTCGTTCTCATAATCTTTACGTTACAATTATTTGTTTATTTTGTTATCATTAATGTAATTTTTTATTTATATTGATATTAAGTCTGTGCATCGCACGAGTGAGCAAGAAAAAAGAGGCACGCCATTTCCACCCTCGTCAAGAAAGTAACATTGTTTATATCTTGAAATGATGAACGGAGTTGGTAGACGGTTAATTGGTAGCCTTAAGGAAATGATGAAAGGCTTTGTCAGGAGGCATCCAGACGAAAGTCTTGGCCAGTGCCACAGACCGTGACTGCTACATTTTGGCGAGAACTGAAAAATGGGTTGCCAAACAAAATACAAAGCCAAATTCAGTCACTCTCACGAGTAAACAATCATTATTTGTTTGAAATTTGGTTTGATATGATTTGAGAACTTAAGGCAGGAATTCGTCTATTGATGATTAGAACAAAATATAGTTACTTTGACATGTTTTTCTTCTGATTGTATAACTGTTGAATAGGTTCCCTGAGGTAATGCTTTTTATGGGTGTCCAGTTGAGTTTTAATTTCCTATATGATTTTTTGGATATGCTTTGATAGTTTATTGCAGATTTAAAGTGTTAATATTTTGATTATTGGGTTTATAAAGTTGATTCATTCCTTATGTAAATTTGTTTGGGTTGATTCCAAGACCAATAAGGAGTGCTGAGTCGATCTTCAGATTCATTGAATGGGTTCCCTAAAGAAGCTGGAACCTACATGAAAAGGGGTAGACCTAGATTTTATCGATACACACACATATGGCTCAAGCATGATGAAAGGATGCCAAATCCATTTGAAATTGCAGATTTTGCAAAAGTTGCTTATGCAAAATAAAATGAACATATGGTCTGAAAAAAAGTTTCGAATGGCAGAGCAAACTTCTAAGATATGAGTTATTTAAGTAACATGCACCTTTGGGCCAAATGGGCGTTAAAGGCATTTGAGGAGTCGTTAAATTTTCTTGCACGTTAAATCCACTTAACCCTTTTTGATGGGCGTTAAGTTCGCACGGTTAATTTTTGTTAAATGCCTATTTTGTGGATGGACTCATGTCATCATCTTCTACGAACATGGGGGGGCCTTAATAGCCATGATTCACATCTTACCGAAAAATCGGTACCCCACACGAACATGGGTGGGGCGGTGGGCCAGTGTTCGTCCACGCTTCCGGCGATGGCGTAAGGGCATCGCCGGTAGGGGTGATAATTTGCGGCAATTGGAGTGGAGGTGGGCCGGACAACGATGTTTGTACGTGGTGTTTGCCGAATTAGAAATGTGTTTGATCGGACTGGTCGGGCGCGTGGGGGTGGGATCGGTGGAAATTAAATGTTGAAAATTAAGTTGATATTAAGGCGCGGCGTGAGTTGAGTGGTGGTGGGGTAGCGGCATGAGGCGATGGACGGTTTCGACAGTCAGGAAGCAGCAATCGAGCCGGGGCGTTGGGGGGGAGAAATGTGTTGATCGGTGTCAGTCCTCGAGTAGAAAGTCTGCAATGGAAATTAAATGTCGCCTCCCGGAAAATGTTGAATTAGAGCGAGTCATTGGAGGCGGCAGAAAGTTGAATGGAAATTAAATGTTGTTGCGAAATGGAGCGCAAATTGGAGCGGCAGAGAGAGAGAAAAAGCGTGAGAGAAGTGTATTCATAAGGCGAAATCTGATGATTCAGGATGCATCGGCGGCAATCATTGGAAGGGTGGTGGTCTATGAGGGGTCATAGAGGGAAGAAATTTTTGAGAATGGGTAATGGAGGTGTGGAATCATCATGGTGAGGGGGGAGCAAAGCGGGACATATTGATTCTTGTGAAGCAGAGATTGGGGTTTCTTTCGATTGAAGGAATTTGATGAAGCATGAAAATCCAGCATTGTATGAAATCGGATCCGTAATGAAAAAATCCAAGATGAAGGGGAAAAATTGCTATGAAAATCCAAATTGGTTGCTATGAAAATCATACAAAGATTAGCTAGAATAGAAGAGAAAAGGTCAATCCCAATGAATCCATTGCTTTTGAATGCGAGATTTTTTTAAGAAATTTGAAGAACACGGTGGTGCTAGCATGTTGCTATGGTGAGAGGATGAAGATGAAGAGGGATGAAGATGAACATAGGGAAAAATAGGCATTTAACAAAAATTAACCATCGAACTTAATCCATCCAAAAAAGAGGTTCCAAAAGAGGTTAACGTGCAAGATAATGCTATGCTGGCATCATTTTGAAGCAAATACTAAAAATCTGAAAATTTTTTAAAATACACGGCCTCAGGTGAATGGCTCTTTTTAGCAAATTATTTACTTTCTTCTTCCCTTTTATTTCTTTTTAATGTAAAATGGTTGAATGCAACTTCTTTAATGGTTTAACAAATGGTGAAGATATGTCTTAAGTTGTCTTAACCTTTGATTTTTTTAACAGTAAGTAGCAACTTAGGTTTAACAAATGGTGAAGATTGTCTTAACCCTTTGATTTGTAAAGCAGGAAAATACGTTTAAATAGAGATCCGTTTGTAATTCAATGTATGATATTAAATTTTTGTTATATTTTCAAATTTATATATAGATTTTGTAAATTCTGTAGGCATGTTCTATTTTTTAGCTCATTAGATTCTTTGATAGTAAATAGAAATTTATCTATAGAGCTCCTTATAAAAAATCATGTTTGCAGTTGGTCATTTGTATTATATGCCGTTTTGTAGAGAGTTACCAATACTAATCTCAAAGGCTTTCAAATTTCAATATGTGATATTGATAGTGATATTAATCGTACAGTTTCAAGGACCAATACAAATGTTGTATTTAAAGAAATATTTTAAAATGTATAACAATCTTTTTTTATTAATTTAATACTCTATAATGAAATTCACTTTTTGTAATAGGGCATTTTAATTATTTGTTTCATTTTTATATATTGTAGTCACTAAAAAATTAATTATTTTTTTCTTTTAATTGATTATGTGCATCGCACGGGTGAAATACTAGTATACATGAATAAGGGAAAACTTTAAGAATAAAGGAGTAATAAAATTATATTCCTATAAGTAAAAGTTAGATTATTCGTTCCTAAATAATCATCTTCTTCGATCGCACACCATTTAAAAAAAGTAAATGATTGTATTATAAATATGACAAAAACTTGTGTAAGATTGTTTTATGAATCCTCAATTCGTAAGACGGAGCCCCCAAAAATAGAAAAATGAGGTTGTTGGAGCGAGCAACTTATCAAAGAAGATCGCGGGTTATACAACAAGAAAATAGGTCAAAATGAGATAGGAAAAATGGTTGAAAATCGGGTGGGCAGGCTAAAACCCGCTGGATAAATCTGTAACCATTAACGAAACACATGAATTGGCGAAAGGAGCGTGTCACGTGTCGCGCACAATTGGTGCCCAGCGAATTGATAAGATCTTTCTCATTTGATCAAGTGCACCTGTTTTTCTAAGATCGGCTGCTGAAGTCCTCTTCCTCCTAGGTTTTACAATTCCATCCTCTGTCAGCTCTGATAATCCTTCGTTAGCCTCATTTGTCTTGACATGCTTGACGGACTCTAATGGATTTTGATGAAACACATCGAGAGATTAAAATAACAATTTCAAGGCAAAAGTGACACCCTTTAAGGTCAAAATAAACATTTTAATGAAAAAAATGATAATTTTTATTAAATTGTAAAATGATATTTTTATGGTCAAAAGTAACACTTTTAATGCTTAAAAATTGATACATTTAATGCTAAAAGTGACAATGTTAAAACTAACACTAAAGATTTTCATTTATAAGACAAATTAACACTTCTAAGGTCAAAAGTGACTCTTTTAATAAACTTTCAAGGCTAAATGTAAAGTGACACTTTTAAAAGCAAAAATGACTCATTTAAAACCAAAAGTGACACATTTAATGTCAAAAAGTGTCAAATTTTTAAATAAATAAAATTGATAAGTGTTATTAAAGATGTAAAGTGACACTTTTATGACAAAAAAAGTTGCACATTTAATGCTGAAAAGTGACACTTTTAATACCAAAAACAAAAAGTGGCACTGTCCATTTCTAAACATGAGGGGTAGCGTTGTAATTTTCAAAAGCTGAGAGGTTGTGTTGATATTTCTAAATTTTGACTCATTTAGTATGAATAAATTGTTTTGCGTAAGATCGTTTTACAAGAGATCTACCGTATAAATATTAATGTAATGTTTGGTTTATTTTAATACTCTTATATATATGGCGATAATCAAAATATATAGAAAAGTAAGGGTAAAGTGATAAAATTATTTTAATACCCTTATATATGTGGTGATAATCAAAATATGTAGAAAAGTAAGGGTAAAGAGGTAAAAGTATTTTTTTAAATGATAGAATTATTTTAAAATCAAACGAAAAAAGAAAAAAAAACAAGGGTGAGGCTAACCACATCCTAATTTCATATCTCTGCACCTCATATACTACATTGAGATGTTGTACGGCTGTACCCTACGCTATACAATACAATACATGAAGTGTAGAGATAGAAAATTAGGGTGTGGTTAGCCTCACTCAAAAAACAATTATTTAACAATGGAGTGAGTAATTTATTAGGAAGGTGGAGGCTAACCACACCCCTAAAATCTACTTTTTATACCCTATTTATTGCATTGAGGCGATATTTTGTATTATACTTAAAAAATAAAATGTAAAGAGTGAATTTTGAGGTGTAGTTAGCCACACCCTATCGAGAATTGAGGGAGTTTAGAACATCTCCAATGGTCTATTCTTAGCCAAGGTAAGAATTGGTTGCCATTGGAAAGAATTCTTAGAGTTGTCTTATTCTCAAAATTCTTAGCTAATTAATTCTCAAATAAGAATTTATCAATTTCTAACCAATGTGTGATGCATCTATTTGTAATAATAGTATAATATTTTCTCTTGTAAAAGTAAAAGTTTTTAGTCTAAAGACTTTAAAATCTAACATTTTCTTTTTAAACAATGTATTATACATGTCTTTTTTTGGTAATAATATAAAATAATTTAAACTCAAAATCATTTTCTAGCCAATGTGAGATATACATCTTCTATTGGTAATAATGGTATATATATATAAAGTTGGTGAGAAGCACTTGGTTATACCACCTCACCACCTTTGGATAAATTCAAAAGATCCATGTAAAAAAACTTTGGTTTTCTAGTGACTTTGAAAATCAACAATCACTTTTCAACCAATGTATGATGCATTTCTTCTATTGGTACTTAATAATAGAATTTTTAAACCAACATCAATTTCTAACCAATGTTACATATTGTTGAAAATTAGTGTTTTAAAATAAATTGTGCAACTTCAAGAATCTTACCATTTGTTTAAAAAATTGCAAATGTATTCTACTCTCAAAATGATATATTTATTTGTCCAAATCGAAGTTTTGGATAATAAGATATCAAGACTTAAAGTATAATACTTGTTAAAAAAAATTAATTTTTGAGAGAAATTGTGCAACTTGTAATTTCTTTACTTGTTATTTGTTTGTTGGTAAATGTAATTATGTAATTGTGTTCTACTAAGTATCGAAATGATATATTTATTTGTCCAAATCACGATGAATAAGATATCAAGTGTTAAAGTATAAATACTTATTAAAAATTAGTGTTTTTAGTGAAAAAATTGTGCAACTTGAGGCACAAATTTCTTTACGTGTCATTTGTTTGTTGACAAAGTAATAATGTTCTAAAGAACATCGAATAATATATTTATTTGTCCAAATCAAGTTTTGAATAAGATATCAAAGCTTAAAGTATGATGTTAAAAGTGAGTCATTAGAAGTAATATCTAACCTGAAGAGTTTTATCTCACATTCTTAAGAATGTTAGTTGTAAAAAGTTTTTAAATATGTACTATTGACAATAGAAGAAGTTATATATACTAATAATAATACCCCTTATCATATCGATTGTTATTATGTATTATTATTAGTAATGACTAGAAACCAAAAGTTTTAAAACTTTCCACAATGACTTTAGAGAATATTTATCTAAAGCGAGGTGACAACCATAGCCTCACCAACTTTAAATATATATATAATGCTAGAGAGTCGCACGCCAAGAAAGTGAGGTGCATCGCCACCTTGCAAATTGGCATGTGTATATCACTCTCCATAAAAGAGAAGTGAATGAGCTTTTTACTGTGGATCCCCATGTCTGTCACTTTCATAAAACACTTAGATTTTTGTTATTTTTTCTTTTAAAACCGTTGGCTATTTAATTTTTATTGTTTTGGTTGTGTTGCAACCAAATTTTTGTTATGGTCCCAATTTAAAAAAGGTTTTTAATATTACAATTCAAAATATAAACGAATTAAATTATTTTATTTATAAATAATATTTAAAATTACAATATATTCTATAAAATTAAAAATGATTTAATTTATTTATAAAAAAATATACAAATTAAGTAATTTGGTTTTTCATATTACAATTAAAATTATAAACGAATTAAATTATTTTATTTATAAATATTGTAATATTTAAAATTACAATATATTCATTAAAATTAAAAATGATTTAATTTATTTATAAAAATATATACGAATTAATTAATTTGTTTGAAAAATATAAAAATAAAAATAGTGTAAATAAAGTGGATGATTTAATAATGTGACCTATGTAAAAATTGAGAAAGAATGCAAATCATTAGAGAGAGAAATTGTTAAAAATATATATTTTTAAAATATATAGTTGACAATAAAATGAGGAGAGAATTGATGTCATGAATAAAATGTACGGAGAAACCGCACTATAGACGTGGTGTTGCACCTTCAAGCAGCAAGGTACAACATCACATACACGTGGTTTATCCAGTAACTTCCCCATTTCTAACATTGATGGACCGAAAATGGCATCCAGCAGCTCCTTCCTCAGCCCACCCCTTCCCCTCCCCCTCCCCCTCCACCTCCCCCTCAAAATCAAGAAAACCACCACCATTCCACTCAAGCACAGCCGCCAATTCCGTCCTGCAATGTCAACCAACAACCAACCCAACCCCATCACCGCACTAACAAAACTTCTGTGGGGCAAATCCCTGCCCCCCCAACTCCTTATCGCCACCGTCCGCACCACATGGTCCACCGCCTGGCACCTCATGATGTCTCAGCTCGCCCCCTCCGACCCTTCCGGCAACTACACCCGACCCACCTCCCAATTTCGCGCCACCCCAACACAACTCTCACGCCAAACCCCAGGCAACCTTCATCTCTACGTCGGCCTCCCCTGCCCCTGGGCCCACCGGACCTTAATCGTCCGAGCACTCAAGGACCTTGAAGACTCCATTCCGATTTCGATTGCCTCTCCGGGGATAGACGGCTCTTGGTTATTCCAGGAAAGTCCTGTCCCCAATCCAGATAGTCTTGTTCCAACATTGGATAAGGTGAATGGGGTTAAAACCCTGAGGGAGGTTTATAAACTCCGGCAAGGAGGGTACGACGGCCGGTGTACTGTTCCGATGTTGTGGGATGTGGAGAGAAAGGAGGTTGTTTGCAATGAGAGCTATGATATCGTTGAATTGCTCAATTCGGGTTTGAACCAACTAGCTGGCAATCCGGATTTGGACTTGTCACCTCCATCACTCAAGAAACAGATCGATGAATGGAATCGGGTTATATATCCTAATATCAACAATGGGGTTTACAGGTACTGCCATCTACGAAAGAAATCAAAATTTCAAGAAAACTATAAAATTTGTGTACAGCTGATTTGAATTATGGATGTAACATGTAGAATCTGATGAATTTTGCATCATAGTTCCCTTCTAAGTCCAAAGACAAGTAGGTTCGTTCTATGCATTTCTAGGCAAGTATCATAGTTGAATCATGAATATTAGCTTTTGCTTCAAATTGTAGCTTTCGAAGAAGATTCTGTTATCTTTGTCATGCTTTATATTTCAGTTGGAATGTAGGATTATGATTTTGGCATATATGATAGTGCATTTTGCTTGAAAGATAGAGGAAAACATCATCTGGTTTTGGGTGGGTAGTCTCTACACTTGCATTTACTGAAAAAGAAGTTCTATTGTTGTACAAAGATACTTATGCATATGTAGAGTTTGACTCAAAATATTGAATCGTAAATTAATTACTCCCTCCGTTTTGGGCAAAGAGTTACCGCTTGAAAGTCAATTTTTTAAAAAAAAATGACATTTTTAGTATCTCATTAGTAATAAAATGACACTTTTATGTCTTGATTTTTGAAGATGGACTCTTTAAATGAAACATCCCAAAATGAAATAGTTGACTCTTTGCCCGGACGGAGGGAGCATGTACATTACTATCATTCATCACTTTTCTAGTGAATTTCTTTCTAAATTCAGAGATACTAATGTTGTTGGTTGTATGCATCACTTAGTTTGCCAACAAACAAAAAAACTTTATACTGTGTTTCAATCATAGTTCTAGCATGTATGATCAATGATGTTGTATTTTGCATGGAAGAAAAAAACAATTTAAACAAAAGAAGAAGAAGAAACACTTGCAGTGAATTTACAGACTGCATATGTGTATTTCTACATTTGATTGAGAGTTTTATAACGTTTACATTTTTACAGATGTGGATTTGCACAGACTCAAGAAGCCTATGATACAGCTGTGAATGAGCTGTTTAGTTCATTGGACATGATCGATAATCATTTGGGTGGTTCACGGTACTTGTGTGGCGATAAACTCACACTTGCTGATGTGTGTTTGTTTACTACTTTGATTCGATTTGATCCAGTGTACAATGTCATGTTTAAGTGCACGAAGAAGAAGCTGATTGAATATTTGAATCTTCACGGGTATATGCGTGACATTTATCAGGTAGATTTTGCGCTGATTATGATCATTGTATGCTCAAAAGCATTTTCCTTTTTGAATGAATTGATTTATATATTCCTGTTTATCTATGTTTATTTTATATGCTCGAGTCTCAATTTTTTTTTTCCTTTTCTTTTTATCCTCCAGATTTGTACAATGTGTTTCGAGTGTGAATCTCTAAGTTGATAACAGTGCCAATTTCAAGCTTCCATTTTGGATTGTATAGGTCATTGAGCGTGTTGGTGGGATTCTCGTTTGAGTGGATGAAGCCTTTTTATGTAATCTTGTTTACTACTCCATTTTGGGTATAAAGAGCTTTTGGCAGATAGGTTGTAAGATCATTCAAATCCTCAGTATGTGTTTGTCAAAGTGGGAAGAGAGAGAGAGGGAGATTAGAGACTGTTGCCACTGAAGTTGTTATTGCACTCACTTGCCAGCCTACTAATCTGTATTCACTCTTTATTAAGTACTTAACATAACGAAAATCTCAGCATGCATATCCCAACTCTCATGTAATTGCTTCAGTTGCCAATCTACGGTCGCTGGGCATCATCCAAGTAGTCACACTCCAAACTTGTATTGATGTTCATATGCCATGATTTGTCTCATACTTTTGATTTTTATCTCCCCTGAACAGATCCCGAAGGTTGCAGAAACTTGTAATCTTGGAGCGATCATGGATGGTTATTACAAATTTCTGTTTCCACTGAATCCAGGCAACATCAAACCCATCCTGCCCTCAGGCTGTGAGCAGGACGTCCTCTCAGAGAGTCACAACAGAGAGTCTCTTCCTTTGCAACAAAGGAATGTAGAGATTTGTGTTCCATAGAAACCTTGTACATAATTTGGACATTCCTGGTTGTATATTTTGAAGATACATTTGCTTGTTTTGTACACGACTATTTTTTAAATTATAAATTGAAAGTGGAAAAATTTAGACTACAAGCTTGTGATTATTTCTGAACAAAGTATCAAAAGTAAGAAAAATGAAATTTAGACATTAGCCAATAATCCGGTTCTGTTCACAACTAAAGCAAGCATGCCGAATGGACTCATTTCCCGAGAGTTCCACACTTGAGTTTTGATAAACCAGAACACATCATTCTACATATATACACAAAGTCTGGAAAATGACTACCACCAGTTCAAGTTTTTGGTGCAAGAACTTGCACTGTGAAAAAAAGCATCCATCTTATCCATGTCAATGCACCCATAACATCAGTTACTTGGCGCTATTATGGTACAAACATACAAAAATGCTCCTTATAACTTCAAACAACCTTCCAAAATGGTGTCAACTTGTGGTTATTTTCTAGCTGCTGCAGCAGCCTTACTCATCTACGCCCAGATCTTGATCCTGCGATAGGGATAACTTGGTAAGAAATTATGTAAATTTCTCAATCTGTAAGTTCAATATTAGGAAAATAAACAAACATGCCCAGAAACAGATCTGACAATATGTCATATACACGAGCATGAAACTATTTTCTAATGCTTGTGTTGCCAACAGATGCATGCCAGTTGACAAGGACTGAATCCTACCAAAAACCGAGTATGTGTGAAGATATTTAGTTATGCATTAAGGACAGCCAAAGCATGCTGCTACGTGAAGATAGTATAGGTGGTCATTTGATCTATTATAGCTGAAATGTAAAAAGGGAGCACATCCTCATGCTTGGTGACAAACGAGAGGTACTTACGGCTTGGACGTTTAATGTTCCGGCAGAACTTGCTGCCACATCTACATCGAAATGCTTTTACAGGATGTTCATGATCATCAAAATCAATACCATAATCCTGCAAGCATATTACACACAGCTGATTAAGAATGATCGTGAATCAAATACAAACAATTTTTTTAATGTATTTCAAAACCATCTTATCTTCAACAACAACCGTGTCCATTAGTTGCAGCTTTTCAATTCACACCACGATGGCTATTATATCAAGCCTCTTTTACAGGGACTGGATCTCCAGATGGAGCTGATGGAAGAGAACACAAAAGTAGAGAAGAGGGCTGGTGGTTGTGGCAATATTTGGTCAATGAATTTTATTTTATATTGGGGAGAGTGGACTTGATATTGGTTAACAAGTTGATTGAAGATACTTTGCAAAAGTAAAAAAGTTGGCTGAAGAAAAATGAAGACATTAAGTTGACAATCTACTTTACGTGTTGACTCACTCAAATGTTAACTTCAGTCATACTAAGAAACCCCCCCACCCCCGCGCAGGTGCTATGCAACTAATCATATTCATTAGCTTAATTTGCAGGTCATCCAGATCAGGTCAGTTTGCACCACAGAAGGAACTTAAGCAAACATTTAGGCCCTTTCATACCTTGGGGGCCACAAGAACTAACACCAAACTTAACAGCCAGTTTTGTAAATAATCCTATATTATTACACTTGCATTTAGGTATTGTCTTGCTTTCATGTTTCATGAGTAAAATAAAGCGTACACTATTTAAAGCTGGACCAAGTGCTCTTTCGTAATAAGAAAATATAGAATCTAATCTAATCTAACCAACTTACCCATGTTAGTTCCTCCAGAGCTTTCACCTTTCTTGTAGTGAAGAAGGCAAGCTGCACGAAGGACAAACACAACAATTAATTAAATATGCTCCTAAAAGAGGATAAATCCAGTACATATCAACGAGTGAGTATGCATCGAAGAAGAACACAAGATACATACGTGGTAATAGTGGTGATCAGGGGTCTCCACCTCCACTGGGATCTCAACCAAAGTTGAATCGAAACACCTACAAGAACAAGGAATGATTTTATTTGTGATTAACAGAATTTTTTCTTTTCAGTTTTGTGTGTGTGACTGTGTTGGGGTGGGGGATGAAAGAACAAGAATATGGGTGTGGATCCGACTGTTGGGATACGCCAAAAGTTTAAGATTTTGCACTGATTTAGTGTAAAATTGCCACACCCATGTCGTGTTGTGTAGACCCGATACTTCAGTAAAAATGAAGGTTGAGGTAACATAGGGAAGACATTATCTCTGTCAAACCAAGAGGTGATCATCCTTCCAGCTTACACTTCCTATAGATACCTTTGGTGACTAGTACTACTTTAATCCTTTCATTTCTGGCAAGGCACTACCACAAATTAACAGTAGTAACGAAAAATCATTCTCCATATAAAGCATGGAAAACTCCACCAAGAAGAATAATGAAACAAACAAACTATGCAACAAACACAAAACTTTGAAAAATATTGAACTATAGTTTACACATCCAGATTGAAAAACATGAATATAAAAGGAAATCAAGACAATAAACATTTCATCATAGTAATAGCAGAACTTGACAATACTATGGAAAAAATATTTTTAACATGTCTATGGAAAATTATAGCAAAAATAAAGTTAAAAATTATAAAAATGCAGTACCTCACAAAGTAAATGCATGGTAATAATAAACTATCATCAAAAGGCATGCATATGTGCGTTTTAACTGGCATCAGGTTACCTATGATTGATGAACCTAGCAACATTGCCAAAATAAGTAGCATCCAAACAAAGAGCATCCTCGTCCTTCAAATCGCTCTCAGAAGCCCAGTCAGCATCGAGCAGTACTGGATATGCATGTCCATCTTTGTTGGAACTTCGTGAAACGCGATCATAGAGCTCTGCATTGGTTAATACCTCTCCAACATATTCGCAAACAAATGCACCTTTTGGCAGGTCCTCTAGGGTGCGGAGACCCCAGCCTTTTCCACCTGGTGTCATAAACACCTGGGAAAAAATAAGACATGGAATACGTGAGATATGCCTCCCCCCTCCCCCCTCTTTTTCCAGTCCAAAAGAAAGAAAGAAAGAAAGAAAGAAAAGAGCAATATTAAAATTAAAAAACAAATTTCACCTGCAAATTGCGATTTATACCCCGCTGAACAACTCGATTGCCACACTGTTTACTGCAGCCACACTTCCACCAACACTCCTTGATGAACTTCCTTACTAAATGACCTTTGCACGGTTCTAAAATTTCCTCATTTTTAGATCTTTCCAGCGGGCATTCACTGCAATAAAAGAGGCAGTGCTTTTGAGGGTCGCGATTCATAGAAATGCACTCGTTTAGAAGCTCCTCTTTGACAAGACCTTCTGATGTATACGCAAATTCACCCCCACTTTGAAGTGCACATGCACAAGGTGTGGATGATGATACACAATCACCCAAACAAGTTGCACAGCAATTGTCATCCCCAATACGAGCCAGAGAAAAATTAACATACGCATTCTGGAAAACTGCATTCTGGGGTATGTAGTGAAAGGATGGTGGACACTCATTGTTGATTTCATTTACTAGTGAAATTATAACTTTTTCTTGTCCTTTGGCTATGTCATTAGCATCATGAATAAACCTCACACCATTCGGGAGTTGACTGACACTGCTGCACAACCACCAAACTTCGACAACTTGCATCCTCATCCCCGTTTTGTTCAATTTCCTTCTCATTCTCACTGTTGTCAACACCATTCTGCTCAACAGGTTGTGCACTGTCATCAACACAATTCTCTTCAACAGGTTGTGCACTGTGATCCGCACCATTCTGCTCTACAGGTGCATTGTCATCGACACCGCTGCAGGGTGGAGGAAGTTTGAGAATCTCAGTATCATCAGATTGAGTACCAAGAGATCCATTCAGAGCACCAGATGGCAAGTCCTTGGTACCAACAGCATCTGCTGCACAACATTTTTTCAACAAATCAATAGGCTGTGTAACATCTACTGCTACTTGCGGTTTTTCAGTGGAGTCAGATCCAAGTTCCAAGAAGCACTCACACATATCTTTTAGCAAATTCTTTACAGAAAAGTTTGGATCCAGGATTTTATATGATCTCAGACATTTATCCTCCAGTGTTTTCAGAACTGCATCTGGACTAGGCACATGAAAGTCAGATCCAGCAAGAGCAGAGTTACAGCTAAGAGAAATCTTAACCTCCCCTGACAAGGAGGACGCAATCTCTATGTTAGCAGTAGCTTCATCAGCAATATTTGCAAGCTCGTAATTGTTTCTCATTTCACTAGAGACTGGAATTCCATCAATTCTATCTTGTTCCTTGAAAGATTTGGATGTTGGGGGCTCAGGACCACCTGCCTCTGTTATAGAATCATGTCCATTTGATGAAGGTAAGGACTCTGAAATTCACAAAGCAATCACCCACATAAAGACAGTTGCATATGCATAACCAGCATATCTGTTGTCAAGTTATTAAATAATATATACTTCCAACACACTCACAATTCAGTCTCATCCATTTTCATCTCTTTAGCATAAAATGATCTGAAACTTACAGACAGGTCAATTGTAATTAATAGCAATTAATGGCATATTATAGGCCCTGAGGATATAGTTACATGAAGTACCTAATCAAGTAATTTATCACTAGCTCAGCAAAAAATCAAATAAATTAACAAGTCCAGCATTATATAAGCATGTACCCGTGTCTGACAATCTCAATCTACACAAGTTCCACCAATTTTAACAGGCCGGCCACAAAAGCCTCTGAATTGTTTTTGATAGGCAAGTGTGACAGTCAACAGAAGTACTCCAATGCAGACCATGAGCTCTCATCTCTAGGAAGTATAGCTGAAAAGAGCACCTACTCTGTATACATTTGAATTAGTAATGCTGTGTTAGGCATTGCATCCTGGATGCTTAGATGAACTAGGTAAGATCCGAGCTCCAACCGGGCATCTTCCGACACTTAGCGGTCCACCCACCTGAATGGGGGATGCAAGGTCAAGCTGAGGAAGTTTAAGTACAGAACTTGGGTTTTATGAATTTAATTTATGCATGAAGGAATTGGGTTTATGGAATTGTTATGCCTGCTAACAGGAAAGATTCAGAAGCCTCTGGTACTGTGAAACCGAGCCAGGAAGAGTAATTTGGTAGAAAGGTTGGTAGTTTTGGTGGGTAGGATTGCACGAAATTGAGAAGAAGATGAAAATGTGGCTTCACACCAAGGATCTCTTTAGGCATCACACCAAAAAGGAAATCGTATCGCCCAATTCAGAGAAATATAGCACAACTTGGCTGAAGATTCTTTTTATTAATCTCTCTTTTATTGATTTGAGAGCAGTGCGTGGACTGATATAGGTCAGTACTACTACTAAATCGAAAAGCATAAAGTTCATGTATTGGAATCTAATTAACTACAACACCAACACTTATAGAAACCTACTAAAAAGTATGACACAGTTTTCCATCAATTAAAAAATGAGACCCCATCCATCAATACATCCATTGCCAGCAAAAGCTTAAATTACTTGAACACTACAAACTCCTAAAAATATTTATTGAAAAAAAACTAAAATAAAACTGACCCATGACTTCATAATCTAATACTCACTTCGTCCCACATAAATGTTCCTAGTTGACAAACCACAAGGATTAAGAAATGTAATTAATGATGGGTTGTAAAATATGTTGTGACAATAACACCCATTATACTCTCTCTTTCATTAATTATGTACACATTACACTCACTCTCTCTCTAGGATATGCTCTCTCTCTAGGATATGCAATATATAATAGTATAAAATGAAGGGGTATATTGGGAAGAATGGTAGAAAATTTGTACACCAAAAGTCTTTAAGAACATTAGATGGGACATCCCAAAATAGAAAGTAACAACATTTATCGGGGATGGAGGGAGTAATATTCTTTAGTAATACTTCACAATAACAGGACATGGACATATCGAGACTTAAATAGGCTCCACCTTGAGTTTGAGAAGATTACGAAGCTTTTCAAATTTAGTGTTCCTTGACCTAGTTATGAAGTGCATCACCTCTGGCACGTCACTCAAAGACAAAACAACTACAGCACGCACTGTAACTGTGTGGGTCAAACTCCAGTTACAAGCAAGTCAAGAACCTTCCCATAAGATGTGGCATAATGAAGAAGTAAACAAAGTTCATATCAATAAAATGTTGTATGTAATTATTCTAGACGGCAAAGAGTATGTACAGATGAAGTTATTAAGTTTCTTCCTGAGCTAACAAGAGAGAGGGTGGATGGTGACAATGTGTATTGGAGCGCCAGGAGAGAGCAGGTATTTTAGGAAGTTATGGCTGCTGAGAGGATTAACAAGGGTTCTAACCAAGGTTGAAGGTGCTCTATTCATAGAAGTGAAGTTACCAAATGTTTCTACTTGTCTTCTTTCTTTCTATACTCTTTTTTCCATTCTTTCTTTTCCCGAGAGGGGGAGGGGGGAGGAGGCTCATCACATTCTAAGTCTGACATCAGGTGCCAAGGTCATACAGATCATGTTACCAGTTACCAACATATAATTGTCAATGTAAGCCACAAATAAAGAACAAAAAAACTATTTTCTCTATTTTGCAAGTGCACTACGAATCTGGCAGCTAGATATCATCGTCTCTTCTAAAGAAGATTGAGGACCATGAATCCTTTGGTACTGGTGATTCATTCGCTAACTATAATCCAAAATCTCCTACTTACACCAGATAATCAGAGAAGGCTCCTGCTCAACCTCAGCCAGTATACCTAAGTTCAGAAAAGATTTTGTGATTTGATTTCTAGTATCTCAAGACCTATTCTTCTCTTCCTACAATCCTAACATGAGGCAAAAATCAAAGCCTATAATATAATCATATCTTCCAAAACGTTTCCAGAATTTCACTTTCCAACTGGTTTTCTGGCAGAAATGTCTATAACTAGAGAAAGATCATTAAACTTCCATTTAGCAGAAAACCTTTGATACAGAAAACGCTAACAGGGTAATTTGAAATCTTCTTTCTTTTACACGTAAACTAAACAATAACAAGATTCTGTCAGAGTAGTAAGAAGTACCCGGATGGATTACTGAAAGAGGAACCTCGAAATGGGGCACGTCATCTGTAACTGGCTCATCTTTCGGCTTTATCAACGCAGGAGCTTTCCGTTTGGGGGAATGAACAATGTCTGGCTCCACCTTAGGTTCTTTAAAGCGCACTGCATTTGACGGCCTTCCAGAAATTGGCCTCTTCTCTTGGGCTAAGAGAGGTTCCTTTCCTTTGTCTCTGAGACGCCTTGGAGAAGTGGTTGAATCAGATTCTATTCTCTTTGAAACGTCTGGTTGAGTTCTCTCAGTAGCTCCCGCCTGAGGTGTATTTGATCTTTCGTTTACTGCCAAAGCATTGGGTGGCATAGGTTGCTTCCCCTTATTTCTACCATGGGATTGGGGTGAAACAGGCTGGGATTCACTCCTTGCATTCTCAAAATTAGACTCAGGGAATGCTGTTACAATTCTTGACTGAGGCTGGAGATGACCTCTGGGGCTAGAGTTGCTCAGAGAAGGCAATGCCTGTGCTTCTTGGTGTCTTAAGCGCAATCTCTTCAAGGGTCGTTCAGGCTCTTCAAGCACCTGAGCTTCTTCCTCTAAATCTTTCTCCCTCTGGCCAAAAGGGAGTGCAATACCAAACCATAAAAAAAAGAAGTTAGTTAAAGAGGGTACAAACACTAGAACAGCAACAACAATCACTACAAGCATGAGGAATCAAGCAACATACTTCAGGATTGTCAAGTTTTTTCTTCTGTTCTGCTGCCTGAAAGATATGAAATGAGAAAGATGGGAAACATAACAGTTTAAAGACATAAATGAATGGACACTATATTTAGAAAGGGGAAAAGAACAAACCTCTGTGTCCTGGGCATCAAATATAGCATCAGCAAGTGCTCTATAATTTTCTTCTTCAATAAGTTCCCAGTTCTTCTCATACAATTTCAAGAGGCTTTTCAAGACTGGTTTCACTATTTCTTCTGCAATTCCAATCTGTCTCATGGCCTTAAAGGCTTTAGCAACCCTTGGATTTGGCGTCATTTCTTATTCAGTAGGTTTCCTACAACAGACTATAATCATCATCATAAATCTGAAATCATAAGGGTATTATTAAATTATGTAATAAATACAGCCTTGTTTGCCTTCCTTTATTATTATTATTATTATTATTATTATTATTATTGATAGGTAAGTGTCACCCCTTGTTGGCGTGGGGATTGGAACCAAGGACCTCAAGCCTGAGTGCCCTTGCCATCTCTCCCACCCCTTTTTTAGGAACATAAACATGAAAGGAAATAGGAGAAAGAAGGCAAACACAAGATACGCATAGATTAAAATGCAATTTAACCTTTCTCATAAACCCCCTTTCCGAGACCAACACTGGTAGAAAACCTTCTCCATAAACAAGGAGCAGCGGGATATACCTCCCTTCACTATATTAGAAGCATAAATATATGTGGGGTCTTCCATATCAATTTCACTGATAAGACCAAACAGGAGGGGGGGGGGGGACACTGCATTTACAAGATACTGGAAGCTGTGCGATATTCATAAATATGTGGTCAATGGACAAAATTAACAAAGTTCCAGTCATCCGGTAACAAGAAATAGAATGAAAGCTGAACATGGAATTGAGTGACCTAGATCAGCATATATAAGCTTCAATGGCACAATTTTATGGTCAAAGTATTTCTATTTCTACGAATATTTGAAATCAATCAGACGGATCAAGGTTGTAGACAAGTTTACCTATGTCAGAGGCTGCAAGGATTCAGAGAAAATAGAAAAGGGAATGAGAAAATCTGAATTTTGCAATATTTTTCTAGAGAGATATCTGATATAGTTACTCCATCAACATAAGTCGTTACTCCCTCTAATAGACAACAGATTTAATCAGATTCATTTCTAATCACTGGTCAATAAGCATGCCCAACCCAACACATGCAATAAAAAGTGAATACCTGCAGCATGGGCACATTCTGCATTATATCAATACCCAATGTGATCAGTCCATCCCACAAGCAAAGTAATCAATTAATGTTTAACTTTCATATATATATATATATGTGTGTGTGTGTGTGTGTGTGTGTGTGTGTGTGTTTCATATATGTTTTAACCATTGCCCACAGAGTGAATAAACTGTCAAATTGATTAACTGTCTTCCATAAGTTCATATGAAACAGAAAGCAAAAACCAAATGATTCTAATTTTTTTAACAAGAGCATATACTGGTAATCACATTCTTCGGTATTACAATCAATCAATCAGATTAATTCAAAAGCACAAATCTAGTTAATCTATTTCCAGTCTATAAATCTCAAAATCCAGAAATAAGGTAAATCAAATAATTCCTCAAGCATCTTACCAACTAAAACCCTGGTGAAATAATTCAGACCATCAAAACCTGCATTACCCAAAAAAAGAAAGAAAAACAGAACTAGGTCAGCAATAATAATGATTTAAATATACAACTCATGGGCCGATATATCCTACATGTAATTAACGTAACATTCAAAATATTTCGAATACAAAATTAGCTATAGCTACAAAGCAGAAGTAACCTAATGCTTCACAATATTGAGTTAATTGAAAAAAGGAAAGAAATCCCAAAATGCAAATACACGCATTTAACTCAAATCATACCTTATCAGTGTGAAACTGGAAAAGGAAAAATAAAGTGAAAAAATAAAAGTTGGATTTTTATTTCTTTACTTCAACACGGCCAATAACCAAACAAATTGAGGGGATGAGTGAGACGAGAGCTGAAAATGTGTGCAAAAAGGGACAATGTACCATAAGGATTCAACGGACTAAAACCCTAACTGAATTTTCGAACAGCTCGGAGAGCTTCACGAGATGGATTACAGCGTAGAAAGGGTGAAACCAAAAATAGATGAAGAAACGGTTGAATTAAATTAGGGGAAGTAACGTACGAGAAAGCAATTTGGGAAAAAGGACAGTGCGTGCGTGCGTGTATCTGAGGTGAAAATGTTTCAATTGCATTGTCGCGAGGCGAAGACTTACCAAACGTAGAAGAGCGGATTGGAGAGAGAGCGAGACTGTGTGTCTGTGAGAGAGAGAGAGAGAGAGAGAGAGAGAGAATGGGAAATTATCAGACGAAAGCGATCGAGAGAGGTTTTGGTGAGCAGAGGCCGGGAGGGAGGGAGGAGGGTGAATTAAACTAGCTGGTACAGTGGTACTGTACTACTAATGCTGATTTTATTTATCATATGGCCCACGCTCGTAAATGGCGCGTGTAGATACGTCTTTTAGGTAACTACAGATGTCAAACCGATATTGGTACAAAGAACATGCAACATACTATTAGTATTTACTGAATTGCGATGCACACCATTTAATTTAATCACGATGCATGATTTTAATGAATGCTTATGTGCATTGCCATGAGTGATTCGAATTAGCGTAACTGTCATTTCTATTTCATATCAATGCATTATGATTCTAAATCGATGTATCATAATTAAAATTCAATGAAACGCAATTTAAAATACCCGAAGTGGAATGTCATTGTCGTTGCCTTTGATTGATTTTGGTTGGAAGGTTGTAATTTACCAGAAAACAACCTCGGCGACGGCGGTGACAGGCTATAACTAGACTTATTACTTGGAATTGTTCGTTGGGATTAAAAAATATAAGAATTTTTTTAGTAATTTGTTTGTATCTAGTGTATCCCGCCTAAAATTCTAAATGAATGAATTAAATATCCAACCCAAGGAAAATTATAGGCAAACCTCTAAGAGATAACTTCTCACGATCTCAACTAGAATCAACACATGGACCCATAAAAAAAAGACAATAAAGGAAGAACCTATATATCATCTATATTATAAAAAGAGCTCAAGGTCTAACTGGTAGTCCTGATCGAATTGTAATAAACACAATTGACGCTTCAGATTGATTCGTAAATATATGAGTTACAAATGAACCCCTCAGTTATGAGTTATGTTTAAATTACCCCTCGACAATTGCATATAAAACCTTCAGTTGTGCGTTTTGTTTGAATTACCCCGTCAGTTATAAGATTGAACTAATCTCATAACGACAACGTGCCTATGACACGGGCATGTATACTAGTTTTGATTAAAAGTAGGAATACAAAGACTCTACAATCCTACAATTAATAGTTGATTGATTTCATGATCCACAATTATCTCCATCACAGTTCAATGCATAATTTTTCATGATTTGCTCAATTAGTCAATTACACGTTGATTTCCCATGACATTTGAAAGGAAAAAAAACAAATTGGAAGGGAAAAATTATAGGAAAGATTTAGGAAGAGACTAATATGACGGGTAAGGGGAATTTTATGAACAATATTATAAAAGTGTTTACCACAAAAAATGAAAGAAATACAATTTTTTAAATGGGTTAAAGGTGACAACATATACTAATACAAGTGATTTCTAACAAATCATATAAAAATTTGAATATGCATTATTATTTTTTCTTTTCTTTTCTTTTTGACTTTCACTTTTGTCATAAAACGATTGATGCGTCTAAAATAATCTTAGACACATTGAGCTTCTTTAATTTGATATCTGACTTTCAATCTATCTGAAATCACCAAGGCCCAACCCTGCAAACAAGCAAAAAAGATGAGCTAGGCAGGGGCACTCCCTGCAAAAGTCATCCGGCGTGAGAATTAGCTCAAGAGTCAACTGAGTAAACAATTTGACAGAGTTTGGCCAAGTATTAAAATTCACGTATCTCCCTCCTTTGTTTGGAGGGGTTTTTATAGCTGGTGCCGGAGAGTAACTGCCCATTAAGTGTGGTGGCGTGCCTGGCGGGCACATTAACTGCCACATTCATCATAACGGTCTCATCATGGCAATGGTGGCGAGTTTCTCGGAAGTAACTGCCCACATTCAAGACAACCGATTTCCTTCATCAATGAGCATGGTAAATCCTGCTTGGTGCATACTTTTGCCCACTGGGTAAACCCTCAACTCGCTGCATCTTTGCCCGCTGGATGCTAAGCCCCCAACTCGTTGTACATCTTTGATCGCTACATGTTCCTCAATGTGACTTGGAACTTAAAGTGCACGTGTTCAGCCCATGACTAATGGAGATGTCGAGCACGTGACTTGTATGTTGGGCTTATTGGGCCAGGCAGTTCAGTAGCCCCCTGCTCCGTGTCTGTTGAGCATCTATGCTCGGAGCGAGGAGAAGAATTTAGAATCCCCAGGCCAGATCGTTTCTTAAGATGAATTTTTTCATGAATTCATCCAGAGTCATCCTCAACCAGACGTTTATGAATGGTTGCTAACCCAAAGGACTTGAAAGGACGGGCCGTCATCAGCCGCCATATGCCCTCACGCGGGCTCATTCCCTAACGAATCATAAAATGTTATGCCCCGGTTTCCGTGCCCTAATGATGGCGGAACCCTTGGGATAGCCCCAACCGACGGCTTAACTTGGTATATAAACTCGAATTCCTTCCTTTTCAAACTTTACCCATATTTGAGCAAAATCAGAACCGAGAGAACCTCTCTTACCTCTGCATTCAGAGACAACATTAGTGCCGAAACTACTTGTTTCTGTGTTCAATCCGTGCAAACGAAGCTTCCAAGATCTTCAACTCAACTCTTCTACATCAACATGTATTTATTCACTCATTATTAGTCTTGTTGCAATTTCTGTTCTTCCTTACTAGAACCCCCACATTAGGGCTCAGATTTTAGGGTTCACAGACATCAACTGGGTACATGATGAGTTTTGTTACGATCTGAAAGTAAATATGTCATAAATCAAAAATGTTTGATACCCGCTTCCTATCTGTCCATCTTGTTCCTTTATCTGTCATAAACTTAACCCACCCCAAATAGAGGAATCAAGGAATACCTAATCGGTGCCCCGTTCACCGATCTTAGGATAGGCCCTTGCCATGGGTTTTTACTTGATCCACTCTTGCCTAACTACCCGAGCAAGGTTTAATGTGTATTCCTCGATTCGTTTCCTGTAGGATGTCTTCCAGTGATGAGACTCATTCTGAAATTGAAGGTCGTAGCTACGACCATGGAGCCTCTACTGAAACTGAGGAGAGCTCGGATACAAGATCTTCCAGCTCTGAAGAGATCGAGCTGGAAGAGATTTCCTTAATCCGTCGAAAGCGCCAACACATTACAGAAGAAACTGTAGATCCTTCGAATTCAATAAGGGATACAACGACCAGAAACGAGTAGAACACTCCCGAGGAAGGTGAACAAGTTAAAGACAACCTCCATAGCTCGAGTAATCGTGAGCTGAAAAGAACAAAGACGCCTTTAAAGGCAAACAGATCATCTCCAACGTCTCTCCCCCACTCAAATGGGATGACTTGACCTGCGAGGACGATGTCGGCGCCTGGTTCTACTCATTGGGTATGGACCCCAAAGATTACCGAGTAAAAGCTTTCGATCTGGACATCGAGGAGAAAGGACATAATTTTCAGGGAGATCAGATGGTGTTTTACTTCGATTTTTTTCTGGTCAGCTTGAGACTCCCTATAGACCCCTTTTTTGCCGAATTCCTACTTGTGAACAATGCCTTACACTGTGACCAAACCCTCACCACGGTAAGATTCCTGGTCACGTACACCGTTGCCTGCCGACTGCTCGGGTTCGAACCCAGCATGGCATTGTTTAGAAAATTCTTTCTGTTTTCCCTGGACAAGAAGAGTGGGCGCATTACTAGTCGTTCTAACCCCAACTACTTCAAACTTCTGTCCGACGATCCCAACAAAGTTTACTCCTGGGACGGAAAAGCACTGCTCGTTGAATCGCGAGTTAGGGTGCCCATTTGCACCATACTTAGAAAATTTAGAAATCGCCAAATACGATAAAAATGCATTCCGAGCAGGAGAACCCCAGCTCGCTAAAGCTTTTAGGAAACTTCTTGGAGTTAAGGAAGGCAGGAACGGGCAGGATTGGGTACTAGACTGGGCTGCCCGATGCCCCGTTGCTTCGACTGGCCGGGATATTAAGTTGGCATGTTGAAGGAATTGAGCCCCGAGTTGTCATAGATGCCGAAGTACCTCACCCATACTAGGGTAGCTGCCACGGAGGTAGATTTCCCAGTGAGTGCCCGGACTGCGAGCTGAGTGGGATCAATTGCACCCCTGTTTTTTCTCTTTCTAGTTTGTACAAATTTCTATTTTAACTTTTCTTTACTTCTCATTTCAATCAAAACTCTTACCAATTCTTCATAACTCTTCCTGGAGACATGAGGCAACTAGAAGACTCCAAGCGATTTCTCCAGGCCATGAAGAGAAGAGCCACCGGGAGAAACTCGCAAATGGCCGCCCTAGAGCCTGCCGCTTTCCCACGCCTCGCTATAAACACAGACGGATCTACCCGAATCAAACAAACCGGGCTGCCACTTCTATCCCTACCACTACTGCCATTATAACTCCAGCCCCTAATCCAACTGCTCCTGCCACGCAATCAACCAAACGACCTGCTCCTGAAGCTCCAACCGATAGGAGAACCAGGTCACGAACAGATCAAAGTGATCCGGCTGAAGCGTCGAGCTCGCAGGCACCCATATGGCAAAGGGATAATTTTGAGATGCCAAAACCCGAGAGCTCGCGGCCATGATAATTGCTGAAGTGGCCAATGTACCAGACCTGGCCAACCTCAATACTAACAGACGGGGCGGGCATGCGGCCACTATTGGTCTTGGCATGGTGAAAAGGCTCCGCCATACTGGCATCCGGAAAAGAAGTGCCGAGCTTCCTAGCTCAGTCCTCATCGGAGAAATAGGGATGTGCATGACCGAGGTAACCAATTCCCTTACTATTACCAAAATGAACGATCATCGTATGCTCTTGTTTTTAACCATGTTTCCATTTCAGATGGCCACCAAGACTGAGCTCCTATATGACCGACTGATCGACAACCTCAAATATTCCAGCTCGTTGTCTTCAGAGAATAACACTCTTGAAGAGCAAGTCAACTCCCTCCGAGTTGAGCTTAAGGAGAGCGAGGAGGTCGTGACTGCAAAAGTTACCGAGCTCTCCAAGCTAGAGGAGGAGAAAAAGACATTGGAGTCACACCTCAATTTCTCTAAGAAATCCAAGGAGGCTGCTCTGAAAAATATTAGCCAAGTGAGGAAAGAACTCAAAGAGGCTGTCAGCGAGCTGGAGAAGACCAAGAAGGAGGCTGTTGAGAGAGAGAAGCAACTAAGGATGGAGCTATCCCAAGCAAGCGAGGAGCAGATGAGAGCAATCATTGCCGACTACAAGAACTTTGAAGATTTTCCAAGCGAGCGTTGAGGAAGAAGCCTACCCATTCTTCCTTCAAGGAGTGAATCACGTCCTTAGGCAACTTGCGTGCAGCGGGATGGATGTCCGGCCAGAACAACTTGCTGAATGGGGAACCAACACCCCTTTTTGCCCCTCAGCTCGCCCGGGCCATGCCTTGGTGCCTTTTCACAGAAGATGAGCTGACTTCGTTGGCTTAAACAGACGCTTAGAGAAAACTTGTTGCCTGGACCCCTCCACCAACTGCTGAGGTCACAATCACAGATCTGATGACTCAAATTTGGATGGCCAAAGCACAAGAAGCTTCTACCTTGGCTGCAAATTCAACCGGTGATGACGGGGATGTAATTGTAATCGAGGAACCTGCAAATGAAGTGGCTGACCCCGCCCCAAGCACCGACCAAACACCCGCTGCCGACCCTTGAGTTTTTCTCGGCCTGCGTGCCAAAGTTGAACTTCCCTTTTTGTTTATTCACAAAACAATTACATTATCTCCGGGCCTGTAATATCTTAACATTTCTGCTAATGCTCGTATTTTGTCTGCTTATATTCTCATAGATGTTTCAACAGTTTTTTGTTTTAAAAACAATCTTTTAAATCGAGCAAGCTCATTCCAGGCTTGTCGAGATAAAAAGTGCAAAGCCTTCGAACAGCAACTCCTTCACCCGAGCTGAGATAGCTCGCAGTTATGAATGAGCATGATCGAAGCAACTGGCTCGAACACCAACCCTTTTTCACGAGCAAAAATACATTTGCTCGTGAAAGAGCATAATCGAGATAACCTTAGATCACACTCGAACACCAACTTAAGACAATTGGGAAAAAACCCATGCTTGCCAAAAGCATAATCGAATTCACACCACACGCTATAAATAAGATACTTAAAAAATGAAAGCCAATGCATGCTTATTCATTTCATCCCCACTTACATCAAATCAAGAAAATGCAAAATTCCGATCAACGATAATACTTCTTCAGATGATTTGCATGTCCATGGATGCTTAAGCTCGACGCCTTCCTCTGTTTGCAATATATAGGTCCCTTCCTTAACGATTCTGACTACTTGGAAAGGGCCCTCCCAATTAGGGGAAAGCTTCCCCCATTCTGCTCGATGGCCGGTTGCCTCTATTTTTCGGAGAACCCACTCGTCCACAGCAAATGACCGACCACGAACCCTTTTATCGTGGTGGGCCTTTGCTCGCTGCTTGTAATTGGCCATTCTCATCTTGGACTCCAACCGTTTTTCCTCCACCAAATCAAGATCGGCTGCTCGAGCAACAAAATTAGATTCCATATTATAATGAGATACGCTATGATTTGGCAAGTACATCTCCACCGGTGCTACGGCCTCGCACTGCAAGTGGAAAAGTCGCTTTCACCCGTAGGTCCTCTAACTATGGTTCTGACCGCCCACAAAGCCGATGGTAATTCATCCACCCATCTTCCTGCCTTATCTTCAAGATTTTGCTTAAGAGCATGCAGGACTTGCTTATTAGCGGCCTCAGCTTGACCGTTACCCTGGGGATATACAACCAATGACTGCCAATGCTTCACACGCATTTGCTCGCATGCCTTTGTGAATTTCTCCAAGAATTGAGTCCCATGATCAGAGACTATTGCCTGGGGTACCCCAAAACGGCACCATATATGCTCGTGCACGAAGTCGATCACATTGACCTCACTAATAGTTGCCAAAGGCTTGGCCTCTACCCACTTAGTAAAGTAATCGACAGCCACCACTGCGTACTTAAACTTCGAACGAGCCAAGGGAAAAGGACCTATGAGGTCTATACCCCACATATCAAACAACCAAGATGCCACCACAGGAGTCTGCTCGGTAGAAGGTAACCAAGGTATATCGGCATTACGCTGGCACTTGTCACATTGCCGAACATACATTTCTGCATCTCATCTCAAAGTGTTCCAGTAAAACCCTGTAGCCAAAACTTTTTCTGCCAAAGACCGTTGACCCGGGTGCCCTCCACATTTTCCTTCGTGAATTTCCTCCAAAATGCTCTCAGTCATCTCTGGTCGTACACGCCTGAGCAAAGGTCTAGTATATGATCGTTTGTGAAAGTATCTTATCCGTAATAACATACCAAAAGCCCCGAATAGTCCGAAGCTCCGACTTATCCTCGAGCAAGGTTCCTGCTCGATGTAAGCCTTCAAATCATCTATCCAACACTTCAAGCGCTAAGCAGCTCAATGTCCATGATCACCTCCTTCTCTATCACTGGACCTCCAAGTATTCAATCATGACCCTCGAGGCGTAGATTGAATTTCGTCTACCATCTTGGAGAGGTAGTCTGCACGCATATTATCCTCGCGACCAATTCGCACCAACTCCCAGTAGTCAAAATCTTTCAAAACCTTCTTTACCATGGGACATTAACGAACTAAAACCGGATGATGGACAACGATAGATCAAGCTTCTTTACTTGATTCACGACCAGCGTGAATCATAGAAATTACTATTTCAAGCGCACTCCACGTCTCAAGCTCCACCGCGATCAAAGCCTCATACTCGCTGGTTGTTTGATCTGATCGAAATTTGAAACGCAAAGCCTTTTCAAACTCCACATCCCCGGCTCGTGGAACTAATACAAGACACCCCCCACTTCCAAACTTGCCGGGCCGAACCATCCACGCAGCAATTCCGGTAATAACCTACGAGGCCGCTGAATAGGTATGCTCGAAGAGGCGGTCTTGGTAGAAATCGCCTCCTCGCACGAATCCTTGAAACTAGTCTCAGTCACAAAATATGCCAAAGCTTGTGCCTTAATTGCTCACCGAGGCTGGTAATCGATTTCAAACTCGGCGGTTCAATCGAACCAGTGAAGCAAGCTTAATTCGAGGAGTAGGCTTGTGCAAAAATTTCGAGAGGCGTGTCCGTGTACATAATGATGGATGTGCAGAAAAATAAGCTCGGAGTTTCCGAGCAGCGACAACAAAGGAATACGCTAACTTTTCTGCATTAAAGTAATGCCCATCCACCGCGGTAAGGGCCTTAGAAGCATAATACACAACCTTTTGCAAATTAAATTCTCCCCTAACTAGAACAGGGGCTACAGCCTGCTCTGTGGCCGCTAGATACACAAACAAATTCTCACCGAGGACCGGGCTACTTAACAATGGAGGCTGCCCAAGATATTTCACCAGCTGCTCGAAAGCCTCTTGACATTCCTTTGTCCACTCAAACCCTTTGTTTCCACAGAGGACTTTGAAGAATGGCAAGCACCTTTCTACTGATTTGGAAATAAAACGACCAAGGGCTATAACTCGGCCGTTGAGCTTCTGAACATCCTTGATGCAGCGAGGAGGCTTCATAGTGACCAATGCCTTAATTTTTTTCCGAGTTGGCCTCTATACCCCTTTCATTCACCATGAATCCCAGGAATTTGCCCGCCTTTACACTCGAACACACACTTGCTCGGGTTAAGCTTCATGTTGTTTTTCCGGAGATTGGCAAAGGTCTCTCCCAAATCAACAGTATGATCCTGCCCTTTGGATTTCACCACCATATCATCAATGTAGGCCTCCACATTTCTGTCGATCTGCCAGCTGAAGACCCTATTCACCATCCGTTGATAAGTAGCTCATGCGTTCTTCAAGCCAAATGGCATCATTTTGTAGCACATGCCCACTTTACTCGGAAGGCGCCATTTGTCAAGGCCTTATCTCTGCCTCCTTCATCTTCACTTGATGGTACCCACGAATACGCATCAATGAAACTCAGAATTCAAACCCGACATGTTATAGCATCCACCGGACTTTTTGTCAACGTGCGAGGAAGATGATAACAATCTTTGGACAAGCTTTATTCAAATCGTGAAGTCCACACACATCCTCCATTTTCCATTTGACTTTTTAACCATGACCACATTAGCTAGCCATGTCCTGGATAGTGTATCTCCTCAATAATGTCCATCGCTGAGGCAATTTCTACCTCTTCCCCAATCGCCTTGTCCTTCTCTACGCAAGGAATACACCACAGGCCTCTGTTGAATTGGCTGAAGGCGGATCCACACCGAGATAGTGACAGGTGAGCGCCACATCCTCGCCACCCGCATATCCTGGCCTCCACGAAACACATCCAAAGCTTTCACAGGAGCCGCGACCAATTGATAGCAAGCCTCGACAACAATGCCTTGCCAATTTTTATCTTCTGCTCGGGGTAAGCAGAGTTGATGACCACTTCTTCAAGCTCGTCTTTATAAATTCGGCTCATCCGTATTTGGGCGTGTCACACCTCCACTTGTTTGCTTTCTCGGCTTGAGTTTAGCATCAGGCGATCCAAATCCATATCCACGCTTGATCGGCTTGTCCCCAGGCCAATGTTATGAACAAGTGACCTCCTCGCCATTTTCTTCATCCGGTACCAACTTTACGTCAATAGCCTGCTCGACTTGTCCCCCCGACCCCAACGTCGGCAAAGGACAAGTATCCTCCTCATGACCACGCTGCTCATCTTGAACCAAACCCTCACCGACCATGGCAATCGTTGAAGGTCCCACAGTTACATGAGACTTTTCCTTGGTGCTAATGATAATTTTTTGCTCACCATCCTCCAAGGTCAACTTCTGCTTCTTTCTCTAGCTATCCCACTTTATACTCAACAACTTGCCCGAGTGACTCTTCAATACCCCCACTCCTTGGTCGGTGTAAAACTTAGCCCACTGGTGAGGAATGAAAGCGACCATTTGGAACTTGATCATGCTTGGTACCCCTAAAATGATGTTATAGGGGGATTTCAAATCAATCACCATAAAAGGTGATTTTCTCAGCTCGAGTGCGGCTACCCTCACCGATGAAGACTTCTAGCTCGACTGTCCCTTTTACGGGTACCTTATGGTTGGTGAAGCCCTCCAAAGTCCCTGCATAAGGCTTAAGGCGGTCATCTTTCAACTCTAAGCCTTGAAAGCATGAGTAGTACATCGCGTCCCTACAGGCTCCGGTATCCACCAAGATTCTGTGCATAACCCAACCATTGACCAAAGCCGAGACAATCAAGGACTGCTCCCCTGCCACACTGCTCGCCAACTTAATGCGAGTAAACTGTATTGTCTCCTCTCCTGCTTGCAAAGTGGTTGGGCGATCTATCACCTTTGACAAAGAATAGATCTGCTTGCCGAGCTGAGTTGGTGTAGGCTCCTTATCCATAATGACATTTATTACCCATCTGAACGGGAGTGCATCTCTTCGGGGAACATTCCCCTTGTTCCCTCCATCTCTCTTGAACCGGTCCAACCGGCCTTCATTGATCAACTTATGAATGGCCTTTTTCAGCGGCCAACACTCCTCCGTTGTGTGCCCATAATCATCGTGATAGGCACACCTCTTAGATCGATCCCTGGAATCCGCTATTTCAGGGTTCATGCGAGGTGGGCGAGGAAGCTCATCTCGGACTTCGTACATTATGTCATCCCACAATGTGTTGAGCGGGGTGAGATCACTCTCTCGTAGAAACTCCCTCGGGCGATCATATCGCGACTTGCTCTTATTATAACCACCACCTACACCCTGGCTGCTACCCTTGGGATTAACCCCAATCTCAGTACTTTCCTTCTTCTTTTCTTTCTCCGCGGTCCCCCCCGCGCACCATTTCTGAGCCTGCATTAACATCTCAGCCTGCGTCTTGGGATCTCGCATGCTTAATTCTAATCTCAATCCGCCTTCTCCTTTGGGCAAACCTGTTTCAAAACATAAAGTGACTTCCTGCTTGGACAATCCAGGAACTTGCTCGAGCATCTTCGTAAACTGCTCTAAATAACTAGGCTGTTGACTCATTTTCTCCTTGCTTAACCTTAGACAAGTCAGCTCTTGTCTTTGCAATAGCTCCCGATGTCCCAAAGTCTGCTAGGAACTTTGTCTGTAAGTCAGTTCCCATAATCTCTTCCTTTTACTTCCTTCATATCATCACATAATTGACCATACATGGTCATCATCTTTTTCAGCGTGGTATTTATTGCATTTATATTGTTTCCCATTTTCTGCTGATGTGAATCCGCATCTTTTTACTGACTATTTGACACATAATTTCCAAAATTCTTGGTTTCCTTGTCCATATCCTTGCGTTTGTTGCGGCTGTAACGACTTGTTCCCTCCCCAACTGAAATTTGGATGATTCCTCCATCCAAGATTATAGGTATTTGAGAAAGGGTCATTTCTTTGACGCAATGGATATCAATTCATCGAATTGACTTGTTCCTGAAAAACAGACATATTCCCACTAGAGGGGCAGCTATTAGTAGCATGTGTATTATTACCATAGATAGAACATGATTCATATGAAAAATTTAAATTAGCGGCAGCCATCATCGCTTCATAAGCTTCTATTTTAGCATTAGCTACGACTAACGCATTAATTTCATCAACATTAGAGTTTACCTCATAAACCATTTTGTATTTACCTCTCACACTCTTTTGTCACAAATTTGATCCTAACATTTCAAATAAGTCTTGGGCTTGAGCCCGCAGCACTATCTACCATAGTTTGCTGGTGAATTAAGAGTGAGTCATAGAATTGGTTTATTAAAACATCTTATGGAATATTGTGATGGGGACAGTCTATCAATAAGGGATTAAAACGATCTCATGCTTTGTGAAAAGTTTCACCTTGCTCCTTTGCAAAACACATGATTTGTTTTCTATGATTAGAAAGTGAAGCATGCTGATAGAATTTAGAAATAAACAAACCATATATTTCTTTCCATGTAGATATACTTCTAGGTGTTTAAGTCATAAACCACCTTTTAGCAGCATCTTTCAAAGTACATTGAAGAAAACGCTTCTTAAACTCCTCTTCCGTCAATCCTCATTTAGGAAAAGTTTCGACTATATGACAAAAATCTTGCATAAAAGATAATGCATTTTCAGTAGGTAAACCATGAAAGGATGGAAACATATTGTAAAAATGTCCCTTAAGTTCAAAATTCTTAACTCGGTCAGGCAAGACTAAACACGAGGGTGAAAAGTCGATATTAGGACGAGTATAGTCTCTCATCGTCCTAGGGGCTTCCATTTCTTCCTCAGCCTACAATCGCTAATGGGAGCAAGCTGAGTCTGCTTCTTTGATTTATTTGGTTCTCAGCCATTGGATTATTCTATTCTACTGGGGGATTCCTTCCTAAATTATTAATCTTATCGTTAAAATCTGCCAGAGTGGGATTCAACAACCGTCGACCGTGCATACAATGCACAATCAACTTGCAATAAACGGAAAAGATTAAAAACGTTTAATTTACTATCTCCCCGACAATGGTGCCAAAAACTTGATGTGTTAAAAATTACCTTGCAAGTGCACAAGACTATTGTAGAATAGAAAGATGGTAGCAAGGGTTAACCACAGAGAGAAAGAAATTAAAAGCAATTTAATTTAAACTAATTAAAATGCAATTAAATAAAAAGGGGTTTTGTTTTGAAATAATTTAAACTATAAAATTTAACTATTAAGAATAATCAATAATTAACTAATTGAAAAACATTAAAAGAATTTAATTTAAACTAATTAAAATGTTTATGGATTAAAGGATAAAAAGGGGTTTTGTTTTGAAATAATTTAAACTATAAAATTTAACTATTAAGAATAATCAATAATTAACTAATTGCGTGAAACATAATTTAAACGAAAGTTTATGGATGAGAAGGATCATCGCCTTTTTTGTGTATTGATTGTGATATCTTGCATCGCCTTTTTTGTGTATTGATTAAATATCTATCAATTACGGGTTTGTTCGCTAGGTAAAGGATTGAGACTTACTGGTCGAGATTTGCAACCCTTAGTACTCCGCTTTGGCTGTGCTTTCTTGATTCGTCCACACAGTAATTAAGAGTCCATTAAGTACTCTAAGAACTAAAGTGATTAGGAGTCACTCTGTACTCCCAACACAATGTGAACCTAGATCTAACCTTAGCCTGATCAGGAATCAGAGAGATTTATTTATCAATTAGGTTGGCCAATGTATACTTCGCGCATGATCATGCAACTACTTATACACACGAGCCTACACATTCACTAACGCAGCCATTATGCGATAGCTTCAATGCAGATCGATGATAGACTAATTTGATAAACAATAATTTGATTGAATGAAAATTATATTAACGTATAAAACTTGATACAAAGTTACATCCAATCCCTAGAATGGTACGGTTAGTTCATCACGCATTTATGAACACAACATTTGAATTGAAATAAAAATCGTTAGTCTTCGACAATCGGTAATAAAATATGAATTACAAAGTGTTTTTCGACTTGAGAGTGCTCAAGAACGGCCTCTAATACTCTCAATTTCGGATCCCTAAAGTTGTAATGTTAGGGTTTTATTTAAACTAGGCTAGTGTTTTTGAGAAAGGACAAAGCTGCCCAGGTTGAAAAACGGGGTTGAGCAGTCCCTCAATCCATACACTGAGCGATCGCTCAGTGACTTTTCTCCAGAGGGTGGCTACTAGATTTTGTGCGCTTGCCCAGGCCTCAAGCTGAGTGAGCGCTCAGACTTTTTTTTTCAGCTTTTGGACCTTCTTCTTCCAGCAATTTGCATCCAGGTCCCTGGAAACTTCATATTGATGCTAAATTGCGCGAAATTCATCCTTTTTCTCAGCTTTAACATGAAAATCATAAAACACTAAAACCCGTATCAAAAGCTTTAGAAACTCGCAGAAAAACACAATCTAAGTAGGAATACATACATAATAGATGCGTATAAAACACATCTAACAATATCCATTTTCTTCGGAGATAAAGCAACAACGATGCAAGGCAAAGGTATTTCAGTCCTTTCAAATTAGGTGGGTATACACATCTTAACATTGTCAGCCTTGATCACATTGATCTAGGGTAAGGGTTTGTTTGCTATATCTGGTACTGCGATTATTTTGTTATCGATGAGGTCTTGGATGGCATTCTAGAGTATGTAACACTTGTCAGTGAGATGACCATCAAAATGCGATGGTATTCACAATACGGTAGTGATTCCATGTGCCGTAATGGGCTTGGGGGTTTATAACCCTTGAGTTGTTCAAGCTGGCCATGGACCTACAATGTTTGAAGAACCACAGACCTTGAAGCAGGTAAATCATCATAATGCCTTGATCCCCTTTTCTGTCATTTCTTTCCTTTTAGATGAGACGGGATGTTTGACTGGGATTTGTTTGCTAAGTAGGATGACTGTGTATCATTCTTTTATCTTTGATTGAGGAGCAAAGATCGCAAAAGACTCATTGTACGCAAGCTTTCCATTTGAGGGTATTCATCCATTCTCGATGAGCTTAGAAAAAATGTCATATTGGTTTTTCGGTTGCCCCGCCATTTGTTAGGTAAAGGTTTTGCATGATTATTGAAGTAGCTCTTTGGGTTATGGTAATAAAGGTAGAGTGTTGGGTCGGTGTTTGGTCCGAGGGAATAATCATTGGACATGTTGGTGTCTCGCAGGCATTTTCCGTTGAGGTGGGAAAATTGATTCCTGGAAGAGAAAATGGTTAGTTGATGGTTGTAATTTCTTGATTTGTTGAGAGAATTGAGTGAATATTTCTGTTAAACCTTTCAAAAGATTTCCGACTATCTGGTTTGTGATGCTTTCCATATGAGTATCTAATTCTCGTTTTAGCCATTCTTGGAATTCAGGATTTGGGACGTACCCGGGAGCTTATATATATGCGCCCACAGAAGTTTGTTTATCTTTGGCGACCATTCTACCCAAATTTTGTATTTTATGGACTGATCATTATACTCTTTGACTCGATATCCATTTCTTGCATCTCGTGATCAACCGACGTTGCTATCTCTTCCATTCCAAATTTGGGCCAGGTTTATGAGAAACAAGGTCGAAAGTAGTGTATGAGAAGGTAAGGTTCTGGGAATTGGTTTGGTTTAAGTACAACGTGCTTTTATAATTTAACATTTGTTTCTTTTTCCTAAGAATTGGTCGGACAAGCATTTTCTTTGTTTTGACAGTCTGGGACTTAAACCTGAAATAATGGATTCTTTCTCCAGAGTATAAGACCTTTGTATTTCACCTGACTTTCGACTTCCCAAGATTGGACAAATCTCAAATGAAGGGCCTATACTCTTTCCGGGATCCACTATTCAAACGATCTAGGAGATACCATCAATGTTCTTAATCAATCCCTAGTGCATTTCTTTTATTATTTCTTTTTTTTTTTTTTTGCCCAAGGGATTGGTCACTAACTTTGAGGTATAAAAACTGACCGGTCAATGAAGTGTCCTAAAAGATATACGTGATATTAACGTGGCTGATGCAAGGTTAGGCTGACTTACACTCAATTGGCCCCTCCTTAAGGGGTGCATGGCGTGATAATTTCGGCCTAAGTTTTCGAGCTCTTTTTAAAAAACAAGGATACCCGTACGTGTTTTTTAGGGTTGAAGGATAACAGTTCGGAATATCTCTACATGAGTGCAAGTGTGTGAGTCATCTATTTTTTTTTGAAAGAAATATTTTGCAGTCATATAAAGTAGTACAGAAAGTAAACATTTTTTTCTTTTTATTTGTTTGTTGATTTTCTCGGCTTTGTTAGTTTGATATTCTTGAGAAGGAACGAAGCGATTGTACGAGACGACGTTTCGATTACCTCAATAAATAGAAAATAATGAGGAATCTATCTATTCCTATTCATTACAGATTTGTTCTAATCCAAGAAAATGAAATAGACAAGTAAATAAATTTTTACATCATCAATTGCCATAAGAATAAATGAAATACAAATTTCTCGCATGCTTTTTCTCCTCTTTTTTTTTATCACATCAGTACCAGAATGACTTGCTCCAAGAATTCCCAAATCATATGCACGTGCGCGCGCGCACACACACACACACACACACACATATATATATATATATATATATATATATATATATATATATATATATATATATATATATATAATGAAATATCTAAACTCTTGATAAATAAATAAGAACGTTTTTAGCCAAAAAAAAACCCCAAATAACCTTTTTTTTCTTTTTATATAAAAAACAAATGAGTCTAGCCCTCCCTTTTTTAATAATAATAAAAAACAAATCCCTAGTAGAGTCGCCACTGTGAGAACCCCGTTTCGAACTTTCCTCGTAATGAAAACGAGTAGTTTCAAAACTTAAGCGCGTGGAATACGCTTGGCCTCGTTGTGGACTCAAAAATGTATGTACAGAGTTGTCACATCTATTTTATTGATAAACAAAGAAAAAAACCAAAAAAACCAGAAAATATTGGTTCGGAGGCTAAATTACGAGTTAGGAATGAGTTAGGCACCCAACTTGCCATTTCGGTCTCAAAATGGGTTTTTGGCTAAAAATATTCTTTTTTATATATTTAATCTAGATAAAACATTTATACATATATATGCGACATGAAAAAATAAAGGAAAGCTTGTAACGTCTACATTTTAAAGTTGCAATAAAAGTGTAAAAAAATTAGACTATAATAACAACTTATTTAATAGACTATTTATAGAGAAATAATACCAGCGTAACGACTTATATATAATATATATTTATATATATAGCTTTATTTTATATATATGTAACTAAATTAAACATGATAAAAAATAATAACTTTTGTACCTACCTCTTGAAGCGTGAGGATTTATACCCGATACACCTAGGCTTAGACAGGTTTTTGAGTGTGCTCGCTCTGTCTTCTTCGAGAGAGAGAGTCTTTTTGTTTGTTGTTTATTGTTTGTTGAAATTTGGGCAACATGACGACTTGTTTTTGTTGATTTTTGTGTCTGATTTCGGGCAGCGTAACCGTTGTATTTGTTGCTTTTCACCTCTGGATTTGGGTGGCGTGACTGTTTGTATTTGCTGAAAATGTTGTGTGTCATGTCTGAATTTCGGCGACGTAATGACATGGCACGTTGATTGATCTGTTTGCTAGAGCGAGGACGAATGCGCGGATAAAGGCTTGCAGGGCAAGGAAGGAAGACTGGCTTGCTGGGGAACTATTAGGGAGATAGAGTATATGGGCAGCGTAACAGAGGGAGCAAGAGATATTTGGGCAGAGCAACGACAAGAAAAATTGTGTGCAAATGAAGGAGAGGGAGTCTCGTATTTATAGACAGAGAGGAGGTGAAGACTTGGGTATGAAAGAAGAGGCCACCAACCGAAGAGGGTTGCACATAGAGCTGGAATGGTGGGACTTGGCAAAGAAAAGGCTGGAGATCAAAAGCAAAAGAGGGGGCGGCTCCACTTGAAGAGACACGGCGCCAGGAGTCTTCAAAAGGGCATGGGGCGTGACACCAAGCTAGCTGGGCACGACGCCAGGCTTGGTGGGCGCAACACCCCGACTTGATTTCTTCCTTGTTTTCTTTATTTCACTTTGGCCCCTCCGTTATCAATTGCCTTTTGATCTCTTCTTTTGACACTTTGACCCTCCTGAAACTTAACATTTGTTAGTTCATTTATAAATTATAATTTATACTTTTAGGACATTTATTAATTAATGGTACAAATTTGAGGTGTTTACAAGAGATGCCCAATTTTTTTTTCCTCATGAAGTTGTGGACGCCCAAATTTGGATTATGGCTTTGTCCGCGCGCCTTTCCTTCATTAAGGGTATCTTCGTTATTTTTCCTCCAACAGTATACTTTAGTGATTTAAAACAAATACATAAGATTTTTTCAGTTATAATTTCATCACATGAGACCGGCCGATTATCACCCATATAACAAGTCTATACGCTAATACACACGGCCAAAATAAATGTTTAAAACTTTTTCACTTTTAAATATAATGTAATATAATATTTCAAATTTTCATCTCCTAGTAACTTTAATGCTAATGATAATACCTTTTCTTTTATTTATTATTTATTAAAATCAAAGTAGAGAAAATATGAGTGTTTTACATATATCAAACTTAATCATGCACCAGAAAATAAATAATATTGTATGCACAAAATTAGAAAAATAGAAATGAAACAACTAAAAGGGAAAGAATTCATGCACCTAGATTATTTTTCGTTCAAATAAGAAAGAAAATATAAATGAGACTAGACAAATGGGTGAAATGTATTGGATGAATATTAAATTATATGTCTTTTAGAGAATTTCGTACAATACATTAATGATTGTACAATATCTTAAAGCATTTGATATCAAAATTCAATTTGCTTCAAACAAAAAACTCATTTTGAGGAAACTAAATGAAAAATAACAGATGGATTTCACTTAACAAAAACTTGTGTAGCATTGCTTTCTGATTTTAATCCGTAAGACGAGCCTATCAATATTAAATAGGTCGAATTCATATTTCTCAATGTAACTCATCATCTTTTAGAAATTACAGTGTCACCCTCACGTTTATAAATGAAAAGTGTCACTTTTAGTTTTTTTAAATATCACTTTTTAATATAAAATGTCTCACTTTTAGCCCTATAAGTGTCACTTTGTATCTTTAATGAAAATTATCACATTTTTTTATTAAAAAAATGACCTTTTTTTTTTTTTGCCTTAGGGCAAGTTCAATGGTAGGGGTCAAAACCAAATTTTGATACATATGTAATATTATTATGCCCTTCAATGGTTAAAGTAAAATGTATCAAAATTAGGTGTGATACTAGGGAAGGTACCAAATTTGATACCTCCCTTAGTATCACACCTAATTTTAATACTCTTCATTTTGATACATATGGTTGGAGATGATCATTTAATAATAACGAATAGGTATCAAAATTTATACCTATAGGCAAGTACCACCATTGAATTGCCCTTGAATGTGTCACTTTTGTTTGTAAAACGCCAATTTATATTATAAATGAAAATAGTAACTTTGACTTTAAAAGTGTCATAGCATTAAATGTGTCACTTTTGACCATAAAAGTGTTACCTTGCATTATAAATGAAAACAATCATTTTTTTGTCTCAAAAGTGTCACTTTCTAACATTAAACGTGCGCCACTTTTTAAAGATTTAAAATATCGCTTTTGGTTTTGAGTGTCTCTTTTTGCATTTTAGAGAGAATTATCATTTTTTTTCTATTCAAAATGTCACTTTTAACCTTAAAAAGTGTCATTTTACCCTTTAAATATGTCACTATTGACTGGTGACCACAACGTCAGTTTGCATTAAAAATGAAGTTAATGAAAACTTTAAATTGATTTTAGATTAAAATGTAAAGTTTGGGTACTTAGGAATTTAGCATCCAAGTTATGAAAATGGATGTACCGAGCAATCACCAAAACTATTCATTAATGTGGCACGCTGTGAGCATATCATGTCCCTCTCTCATGTGTGACCAAAACTTCTCTTTGGGTGACCCACGTGTCCAGCTTTGGATCCAGCTCAGATTGTTTTAAGCCCATTTTTGTTTCACATTTTGACCCTATTCTTCTTTGAGTAATGCGTTTTTTAATTCTGCTACCTACTTCACCAAATTTCTTTATATTATTTTGGGGCTCCATCTAAGTATGAAACCGTAAAATCATCCAACCGGTGACCTAGTCCTTAATCTTTTGGTGTTGACAAATAGACATCATTTATTTGAGATGATAAGAAGGAAGGAAGGAAAGAAAGACAAAAAAAAAACAACTCAAGTTTAGGCAAGAGTGACGCAAGACTACCCGAGACCAATGTGGATGATCTAGTGGTTGTGGCTAGGAAAAACTGTTGGTCACAAAATGTAATAAAATATACTCCTACTTTGAAACTTTCTTGGAATTGCACTATTTATGAGATTGTATACCAAAGAGGATAAAGGAGGGAGTAGGTTTTCGAGATAAAAGTGAAAGAATCCCACCAGTGAAGAATATGTTCGGAATATGCAATTCTAAACTTAGCGGTAGTCAACACAGTTAAACGTAGATATATGTTCGGAGCAGATTGTTCAGATCATACTATGTAATAACAGTATGCTTGTTTGCATTTTCCTCAACGACCATTGTATCGTACGTGTTCCTGCAGGAATCAATTTCTGAAGCCAAAATTGTTGTATATGAACAGACACCATACTCCTCCAACATCAGTCGTCATTTCCTAGCTTTAGTTTTCCATGCCCATGTTTGCAACTGCCAAAACAGAAACACATGCACGCTAAGGTAAGCATACAAACAAACAGCACCATATCATATGGGTCAATCCTTACTGTTGAGAAGGTAGATAGTAATCATGATCATGAGAGAGAAAGAGAAAGATAAAAAACAAGATAAATAAATG
>CM028382.1:105641369-105714896 GCA_013146195.2 Codonopsis lanceolata | reverse complement strand
GCATTCATTTCGAGCAAAATGATGATGAATAAGCGACAAATAGCGGGAAATTGTTTACTGAGATAAAGTATTTCAAAAAAGGATCAAGAATTACATTACAAAGGCACATCGGCCAAAACAAGATATTAAGTCTTTAAATTACATCGGGGGTTGTGTGGAGGCGGCATTTGCTTCCTCGATAGTGGCGGCTGTATTTACATGAAGGCGGCGGTTGCCTCGGCAACCCCGCCTCACTTCGGCCTTACGGGCATCAATCAGTACAGACATTGGCAGCTACTTGAGTGGGGGTCCCAGGGGCTCCGATCCATCATCATTATCATCCGGGCTAGGGCATCCAATTCGGCTTTGAGTGTAGGGCACCAAGTGATGCCAGGGCCTCACGGCGATAAGGATCGGCGGCCAATCGGCCATCGTGCTCATGTCCATCGCCCGTGCCCGCGAGCATTCGCGGGATATGATTAGTACCCAGCGGCATAGTAAAGCAATATAGCCGGCGCTTGAGGCGTAAAGCCTCGAGAATCGCCAGCGGCTTGAGTTCGGGCTGTTGTCGGGAATAGATTTTATAGCGTGCATCTCGGCACTTTCTTTCGCTTCAATCACTTCGACTGCGGTGATCCATTGCTTTCGCTCGAGAACCGCCAGCGGCTTTGGGACCTTTCTGCCGGAGCTACCGAGTTGTCTTCTCCTCGGCCAAAGCCTTATTGTCGACCTCCGGCCTCTTGCCCGACAATGCTCTCGCTTGGCCCAGCCAGGTCATTGACTTTGGTCGTTCTTATTCTTTACCGGCCGGCCGGCTCGTCCCTCTGGACTCAATCTTCTTGCGGGTGTCGATCTCCCTCATTATCAGGATTATAGATGTTTATGCAGGAGGAAGCAATCTACAAACAACAAGCGAGCAAAAATGCCAGTCTGAAATTATCAAATTGAAAGAAGTATGGGCATACCTCGCTCCAGATTGAGCCCGATGTGTCCAAGTAAAACATGCCGGCCGTCTCAGGTCATTGGTGACGATCTCTTGGGCGGCCGACCATATACCTTCCCCCACCGGCCGGCGAGGCACCGGAACAAGTCAATGTGTCCAATATTGGGGCCTCGAGACTGATCCGGCCCACAATTGCCGGGCATCGGGTACAGTGGTAGGCATTTCAAAGTCGGGAAGCAACCACGGCCTGGACGAATCGCGGACGGCTGTTATTCGACCCGTAACCGTGGCACCCGGCGAGGAAGCGTCGGTGGCGGGAAGGATGCCTTTTTCTTTCCGCCGCTTTCGCGGCCTAGCAGCTTCGGCGGTGGCGCATCGAACGCTCTAGCAACATCACGAGGAGGTGGTGGAGGCGGTACTTGCTATCTTCTTGGCATTGGGGCTTTCTTGCCATTGGGATGAAGGGGACAGTGGGGACGTCTTGGGGGGGTTGGCTTGCCAAGGCTGCCACCCGCCTACTCTCCTCGGCTTCCAACCTCACGAATGCGCCTCGGGGACAACATAGGCGCAAAAAGAAAAACAACTTCGGTATCACGACTAGAATGGAAGTAACAAAGTGAAACGATTAAAGTAAAACCCGAACCGACCAGGAGCTTCAGTATAGACAGGTGTGCGGTACGTGCAGAGAGCCTATGACACATCGGCCGATGCTGCACGAAAATTTTGTTCGTGATAATCGCCCCAATACTCGTGGGCCTCTTGTCGAAGGAGCACGGGCTCCACCTCGGGGGAGCGGCCGGAGCACCCGACGGGCGTAGGTTGCGAGGATTGCACACCAACTCCTTCCAATCGAGCAGAGCGCTCTTGGCCGACTTTCTTTTCCCATCCATCAGCGCCCAGGGCATCGGGATAACCGTCGAGGCGGCGAGTGTCACGGTGGTGAACCCGCCAGGGAAGTTTGGGGGCGTTTATCAAATCTGGCTCATAGGCATTATCGGCCACCGGTCAGAGACTTCGATCGGGCGACTCTTATCCCGAGGCATCCACCTTCCACGGCACGTCGGACAAAATCTAAGGAAGCTCGAATTGGAGCGAGCATTTGCGACCATAAGCATCAAGCGCTCGAAAAATAAAGAGGCGCTGAAAATCTTGCTCGTCGGCTCATGCGTAAGTAAGCGACACGCCACAATATATAGCCATAAGGGCCCTACCGTGTTCGGCATCAGGTCAGGGCATCGGACGAAATTCTGAAGGAATAAAAGAACAAAGGGATCGAGGGCAAGCGGGCCTACTCGGAAGAATGCAAGAAGAAGCGGTTTACCATTACGCTCAGGGAAATTCACCATCCGCAGCACGCCTTCTGCCGATAGTCCTCGGGCTCACATGCCCGTCGAGGTAAACAGGGCGGTCGGTTTGGCGGGGTATCGATGAAGCCCAATGAGCAGCATCTGTCGTCGACATCGATGCCCGAGCGGGAAGCGAGCGAGCTTCGTAGCCGCACCTCAGGTGCCGCGGTTCCAGCCGCCTCGCGATAGGGATGTTATCGAGTCCTCATCGGTGACAGGCGGCGTCGTTGACCACAGAGCGTCCCACGGCCTCGGGCAATATCGCACCACCTACCCTCGTTCGGGCGAAAATCATCTGTTCGGCCAATTGGGCACGGCCATGCACACTGGCCGGAATCGGACAAATGAGTGTGGCCGGCCCCGGAAGCTAAGCGACCTTGTTCCACTTCCCCCTCGGACAAGGCTGGAGGCGGATAAGGTAATCACGGGCACATGGGCCTGCGGATCTGGACCACGAGGTCGGCGCACGACCTCGCCCGACCACGGACTCATCACTGCTTTCGAATACTACGTCAATAGGCGGGGACCTCTCATTGCTTCGTGGGGTCGTGCGCGCCATGCGAACTCCTCCGTCGTTTTCGGAGAAATCTCCGTCGGACATCTACGAGAGATCGAGGAAAAGCATGGTCGAGATCCTATCCGAGAAAGGAGCGTCATTAAGAAAGAGGAAAAGCCTAAGTCTAGGTCAATCCAGGGGCCTTGCCGCCTAGCGAGCGAGACACAATTGGGTCTCTCCTCGATCTCGGCCTAGGGACTCGCCTAATCTATTCAAGGCAATCCGGGGAAACAGTGAAAAGCAGAAAGGAGAAAAAATTGAAAGCTTGAAACAAACAAGCGGGAAAATAAAAGGTGAGAAGAAGCAACTTCTTGTTAAAGTTACGGAGGAAATGCGCCGTGGAGTCAAAGTATGCAAGCGGCCACCGTGGGGCGACTTCGGAAAATCGGCGACCAAAGTTGCGAGCTTCTCTCTATTCTTTTCTCTCTCTAAAAAATCTCTGGGCAGCATAAAGCTTCAAATGGGCGAGGCGCCCGGTTTAAATAGAAAAGGAAACCTCGGAGATCGTCTTTCTTTGAAGCCGAAAAAGCAGAATATTCGCCGTCAAACCCACGCCGCGCGCATTAAATCGCCGTCCGGGACTAGCACCCGTCTTTTCGGTCACCTCTCGGCGGCTCACAGCGCCTCGTCCCCTCCTGCCAAAACCACTCGGTGAAAGGCTTCTGCAGCACGCCTTGGTGACAGGTTGTAAAGTTACGGAACCTTCTACGGCGAGATTCGGCCGATCAGCGGCCTCGCCCGATTTCATAAGTGTACAAGCCGGGTTTTGGGGCAACCGATACATTACGCGCGCTCCTCGCCTCGAGCATAAATACTCGCCCGGTAAGCTAGGGGCGATATACCCGGCCCAAATGCGGTCACGGCGAGCGGGAGTTGCCATCACGGGCGATCACGAGCATGGGCCTCGAGGGGCCCTTGAGCCCAGCGAGCATAAAAGAGCAACCCCCATCTGGCGAGCATGGCGTTCACGACCCGGCTTGGTCGGACACGGGCCGACTTTGTCCGTCGAGGGCCTTGCCCGGGAATTGTGATCAACTCATATACCTCATCTACCATGCAGACGAGTAGGGCCTTGCCCGCTCATTCCTCATCGAGCAAATGACACCAAGTAGCTCGCCCGCCAAGACACGGCCACAAGTTATCATATGTAGGCGGGACACTTGCCTTATTCATTCACGATATCACGCGGCGATCGTATATCAACAGAAATCGAGTTTCACTCCTTGTTGAACAAGGTGACCACAGAAACCAAATCCTACCCGGATTCAACTACACAAGGGCCAATAAATACTCCTCCGTCATACACCTCAAAGGTACATGCTCTCATACACTCTGCCACTTCCTTGAGTTCTGGTATTCTGTTCTCATACATGTACTTATTCTCCGGAGGGGTTTCGCGAGGCCACGCGCACTTCCACTCAGGTTTTCTGTGCTCTCATCCAGGTTCAAGGAAGCTGCTACAAGCCCAGATATCCTACCCAAAGAGCAGACGGCCCAAGCTGAGGATTTTGCCACATCAGGTTGGCCAATGTATACTTCGCGCACGATCATGCAACTACTTATACACACGAGCCTACACATTCACTAACGTAGCCATTATGTGATAGCTTCAATGCAGACCGATGATAGACTAATTTGATAAACAATAATTTGATTGAATGAAAATTATATTAACGTATAAAACTTGATACAAAGTTACCTCCAATCCCTAGAATGGTACGGTTAGTTCATCACAGGCGATGAACACAACATTTGAATTGAAATAAAAATCGTCAGTCTTCGACAATCAGTAATAAAATATGAATTACAAAGTGTTTTTCGACTTGAGAGTGCTCAAGAACGGCCTCTAATACTCTCAATTTCGGATCCCTAAAGTTGTAATGTTAGGGTTTTATTTAAACTAGGTTAGGGTTTTTTAGAAAGGACAAAGCTGCCCAGGTTGAAAAACGGGGTTGAGCAATCGCTCAATCCATACACTGAGCGATCGCTTAGTGACTTTTCTCCAGAGGGTGGCTACTAGATTTTGTGCGCTCGCCCAGGCCTCAAGCTGAGCGAGCGCTCAGACTTTTTTTTCAGCTTTTGGACCTTCTTCTTCCAGCAATTTGCATCCAGGTCCCTGGAAACTTCATATTGATGCTAAATTGCCCGAAATTCATCCTTTTTCTCAGCTTTAACATGAAACACATAAAACACTAAAACCCGTATCAAAAGCTTTAGAAACTCGCAGAAAAACACAATTTAAGTAGGAATACATACACAATCGATGCGTATAAAACATATCTAACAATATCCATTTTCTTCGGAGAGAAAGCAACAACGATGCAAGGCAAAGGTATTTCATTCCTTTCAAATTAGGTGGGTGTACACATCTTAACATTGTCAGCCTTGATCACATTGATCTAGGGTAAGGGTTTGTTTGCTATATCTGGTACTGCGATTATTTTGTTATCGATGAGGTCTTGGATGGCATTCTAGAGTATGTAACACTTGTCAGTGAGATGACCATTGCAGCGATGGTATTCACAATACTGGTAGTGATTCCATGTGCCATGTAATGGGCTTGGGGGTTTATAACCCTTGAGTTGTTCAAGCTGGCCATGGACCTACAATGTTTGAAGAACCACAGACCTTGAAGCAGGTAAATCATCATAATGCCTTGATCCCCTTTTCTGTCCTTTCTTTCCTTTTAGATGAGACAGGATGTTTGACTGGGATTTGTTTGCTAAGTAGGATGACTGTGTATCATTCTCTTATCTTTAACTGGAGCAGCATCGTGCAAAAGACTCATTGTATGTGTTTCCATTTGAGGGTATTCATCCATTCTGATGAGCTTCGTGCAGAGATGTCATATTGGTTTTTCCAGTTGGTGCCCCTGGGCCATTTGTTAGGTAAAGGTTTTTGCAGGATTACAGGTGAAGTAGTGTAGACACCCCAATTTCGTACCTCTGAAATGTGACATGACAAAAAATATCAAGAACTGTTAAAACATTAACAAATGTCAAGTTACAGGGTCAAAAATGCAAAAGGACAAAGCAGGATGCGCAAAAGGACAAACTGCAGGGACTAAAGTGTCAAAAAGGAGCCTAGTTTGAAGTTTTAGCATGGCTCCCATAGAGTTTGGGCAGGGCGCCCAAACCTCTATAGGTTGGTGCCCAAGTTCTCCACTCAGCCACTGTTCATTCAATTCTTGACGCAAAATGCAATTCAGCCAGCGCAATGTACAACTAATTGAAGCTCAGGAAAGGATTTGGGCATGGCTTCCATTCAGTTTGGGCATGGCGCCCAAACTTCTATATTGCAGTGCCCAAAATGCCTCTTCAGACACTGTTCATCCATTCATTTGCCGTAAAATGCAACTGGTTCAGCGCGGCGTACACCCGATTGATGCGTTTGAGAAATTTCCAAAATTCCACCGATGTCCCAGTCCTCACCTAAACAAGGGAGGATGGAAATGGAAAGGTGATGTTTTCCTATATCCTGGTATCCCCTAAAAAAGGGATAACTTGACATAGAAAATCCAAAGCTCCCATATTGGATCAAAAATCCACTAAAGGCAACCGAGGCGCATTCAACGCCGCTATTCTCAAGACTCCTCCCGCACTTTTGATTTCGATATCCCCTAGACAAGGGAGGCCGGAACGGAGGCGATGGATGTCACCGCACGGACGCGCACTTATCCAAGGGCGCGGGCGGAGCACCGCATTTCCTGAACCCACGTTGGCGACTCTGCTGGGGATGGCGCCCAAACCTCTATATTGCAGCGCCCAAAATGCCTCTTCGTTCATCCATTCATTTGTCGTAAAATGCAACTGGTTCAGCGCGGCGTACACCTGATTGATGCGTTTGAGAAATTTCCAAAATTCCACCGATGTCCCAGTCCTCACCTATAAATAGAGGTGCCCGGCTCTTCATTCAGTACTCCTTCTTTGCGTAAAGCTTCTCCGCGTTAACGTTACGCTGGAGAATTAGAGAGCGGTGTGAGATAGTGAGAGATCACCTCCAAAGCCTCGAAACCCCGCCAAACCTCCGCCAAACACAAATCCAACCGGTAGAAGTGTACCTAGCCCCCGCCTAGGTATCCACCCTATTTCCGGTCCAAAATCGTGGAGCGCTTGCTCGCCCGATTTAAAAGGCCAAATCAGCCAAGAGTAACGTTACTGCGCCGATTTCTACCTCGCCAAACAAACAACCGGAAACAAGCAGTTACCCCGCCTCGATCCCGAGGCCGAAAAGTAACTTTTCAAATCCACGCCCAAATTCACATAACTCAACTGCACTGCACTGCAAAAACAAGACTCTCTCTCCCCGAGGGACAGAGCGAGCACACCCCTACGCCGTCTGTAAGTTTTTATTGTTAAGTTTTTCATTTCCATTGTAATAGTATTATTTCCAGTCCGGCCCAATGTAGCCATATAAGCGATTATCTTTGCCGGATTTAATTAAGAGATAGTACTAAATATAGTCGTTATTATGGCAAAATGTTTTTAGATAGATTTGTAATTATTTACTTTATGTATTCAATAAAGTCTTTATTTGTAATAGTATTATTTCCGGTCCGGTTCAATATCAATATATAAGCGTTATCTATGCGGATTTATTTAGGAAATAATACTAAATGTAGCCATTATGGCCGAATATTTCAAGTATATTTGTAATTGTTAGCAAAAGAGTGCATTTCAAGTCCGTAAATAATATAGATGTAACGGATGTATTTGTAGGAAGTTAATGCTTTATTTATCTGCTTAATAAATATAACAAAAAGCATACTTTAGCCAAAAACTGCTTGAGATCGAAAAGGGCGAGTTGGGTGCCTAGCACCTTCTCAACTCGTAACTTAGCCTCCGAACCCGTTTTCTTCATCTCGGTTTTTTTTCTCGGTTTTGCTTTATTTTTGCCTTAAAATAAAGATGGCGACTCTAAAAACATTTTGGATCCAAAGTGGGGCCTCGCAACATCTTTCTTTGCACTTTCAATGCGTTCTCCCTAAAAAGGAGAATGTGAATGGAAAGGTGATGTATTCCTATGTCCTGGTATCCCCTAAACAAGGGATAACTTGACGTAGAAAACCCAAAGCACTCATAGTGATCCGAAATAGGCCATGAGACTATTTTCATAAAATCCATAGTGGGGGCGCTGCAACATCTTTCTTTGCACTTTCACGTTCTCCCCTAAACAAGGGAGGATGGGAATGGAAAGGTGATGTTTTCCTATATCCTGGTATCCCCTAAAAAAGGGATAACTTGACATAGAAAATCCAAAGCTTCCATATTGGATCAAAAATCCACTAAAGGCAACCGAGGCGCATTCCAACGCGCTATTCGACAACACTCCTCCCGCACTTTGATTTCGATCTCCCTAAACAAGGGACGGAGCGGGAGCGTGGATGTCACCGCATTCACGGACGCGCCCACCTATCCAAGGCGGCGGGCGCTGAGCACCCATCCCTGAACCACAAGTAGCTCCTTGGGTTATGGTAATAGGTGCTAGGGTAGAGTGTTGGGTCGGTGTTTGGCTGAGGGGAATAATCATTGGACATGTTGGTGTCCTGGGGCAGGCATTTTCCGTTGAGGTGGGAAAATTGATTCCTGGAAGAGAAAAAGGTCAGTTGATGGTTGTAATTTCTTGATTTGCTGAGAGAAATGAGTGAAGATTTCTGTTAAACCTTCCAAAAGATTTCCGACTATCTGGTTTGTGATGCTTTCCATATGAGTATCTAATTCTCGTTTTAGCCATTATTGGAATTCAGGATTTGGGACGTACCCGGGAGCTTCTATATATGCGCCCACAGAAGTTTGTTTATCTTTGGCGACCATTCTACCCAAATTTTTTATTTTATGGACCGATCATTATACTCTTTGACCTGATATCTGTACTTGCATCTCGTATCAACCGACCAGTGCTATCTCTTCCATTCCAAATTTGGGCCAGGTTTATGAGAAACAAGGTCGAAAGTAGTGTATGAGAAGGTAAGGTTCTGGGAATTGGTTTGGTTTAAGTACAACGTGCTTTTATAATTTAACATTTGTTTCTTTTTCCTAAGAATTGGTCGGACAAACATTTTCTTTGTTTTGACAGTCTGGGACTTAAACCTGGAATAATGGATTCTTTCTCCAGAGTATAAGACCTTTGTATTTCACCTGACTTTCGACTTCCCAAGATTGGACAAATCTCAGACGAAGGGCCTATACTTTTTCCGGGATCCACCATTCAAATTATCTAGGAGATACCATCAATGTTCTTAATCAATCCCTAGTGCATTTCTTTTATTATTTCTTTTTTTTGCCCAAGGGATTGGTCACTAACTTTGAGGTATAAAAACTGACCGGTCAATGAAGTGTCCTAAAAGATATATGTGATATTAACGTGGCTGATGCAAGGTTAGGCTGACTTACACTCAGTTGGCCCCTCCTTAAGGGGTGCATGGCGTGATAATTTCGGCCTAAGTTTTCGAGCTCTTTTTCAAAAACAAGGATACCCGTACGTGTTTTTTAGGGTTGAAGGGTAACAGTTCGAAATATCTCTACATGAGTGCAAGTGTGTGAGTCATCTATATTTTTTTTTTGAAAGAAATATTTTGCAGTAATATAAAGCAGTACAGAAAGTAAACATTTTTTTCTTTTTATTTGTTTGTTGATTTTCTCGGCTTTGTTAGTTTGATATTCTTGAGAAGGAACGGAGCGATCGTACGAGACGACGTTTCGATTACCTCAATAAATAGAAAAAAAATGAGGAATCTATCTATTCCTATTCATTACAGATTTGTTCTAATCCAAGAAAATGAAATAGACAAGTAAATAAATTTCTACATCATCAATTGCCATAAGAATAAATGAAATACAAATTTCTCGCATGCCTTTTCTCCTCTTTTTTTTTTTTTTATCACATCAGTACCAGAATGACTTGTTCCAAGGATTCCCAAATCATATGCACGTGCGCGCGCGCGCGCACACACACACACACACACACACACATATATATATATATATATATATATATATATATATATATATATATATATATATATATATATATAATGAAATATCTAAACTCTTGATGAATAAATAAGAACATTTTTAGCCAAAAAAAAACCCCAAATAACCTTTTTTTTCTTTTTATATAAAAAACAAATGAGTCTAGCCCTCCGTTTTGTTAATAATAATAAAAAACAAATCCCCAGTAGAGTCGCCACTGTGAGAACCCCGTTTCGAACTTTCCTCGTAATGAAAACGAGTAGTTTCAAAACTTAAGCGCGTGGAATACGCTTGGCCTCGTTGTGGACTCAAAAATGTATTTACAGAGTTGTCACCTCTATTTTATTGATAAACAAAGAAAAAAACCAAAAAAACCAGAAAATATGGGTTCGGAGGCTAAATTACGAGTTAGGAATGAATTAGGCTCATAACTTGCCATTTCGGTCTCAAAATGGGTTTTTGGCTAAAACTATTCTTTTTATATATTTAATCTAGATAAAACATTTATACATATATATGCGACATGAAAAAATAAAGGAAAGCTTGTAACGTCTACATTTTAAAGTTGCAATAAAAGTGTAAAAAAATTAGACTATAATAACAACTTATTTAATAGACTATTTATAGAGAAATAATACCAGCGTAACGAGTTATATATAATATATATTTATATATATAGCTTTATTTTATATATATGTAACTAAATTAAACATGATAAAAAATAATAGCTTTGGTACCTACCTCTTGGAGCGTGAGGATTTATACCCGATACACCTAGGCTTAGACAGGTTTTTGAGTGTGCTCGCTCTGTCTTCTTCGGGAGAGAGAGTCTTTTTGTTTGTTGTTTATTGTTTGTTGAAATTTGGGCAACATGACGACTTGTTTTTGTTGATTTTTGTGTCTGATTTCGGGCAGCGTAACCGTTGTATTTGTTGCTTTTCACATCTGGATTTGGGTGGCGTGACTGCTTGTATTTGCTGAAAATGTTGTGTGTCATGTCTGAATTTCGGCAGCGTAATGACATGGCACGTTGATTGATCTGTTCGCTAGAGCGAGGACGAATGCGCGGATGAAGGCTTGCAGGGCAAGGAAGGAAGACTGGCTTGCTGGGGAACTAGTAGGGAGATAGAGTATATGGGCAGCGTAACAGAGGGAGCAAGAGATATTTGGGCAGAGCAACGACAAGAAAAATTGTGTGCAAATGAAGGAGAGGGAGTCTCGTATTTATATGCAGAGAGGAGGTGAAGACTTGGGTATGAAAGAAGAGGCCACCAGCCGAAAAGGGTTGCACATAGAGCTGGAATGGTGGGACTTGGCAAAGAAAAGGCTGGAGATCAAAAGCAAAAGAGGGGGCGGCTCCACTTGAAGAGACACGGCGCCAGGAGTCTTCAAAAGGGCATGGGGCGCGACACCAAGCTAGCTGGGCACGACACCAGGCTTGGTGGGCGCAACACCCCGACTTGATTTCTTCCTTGTTTTCTTTATTTCACTTTGGCCCCTCCGTTATCAATTGCCTTTTGATCTCTTCTTTTGACACTTTGACCCTCCTGAAACTTAACATTTGTTAGTTCATTTATAAATTATAATTTATACTTTTAGGACATTTATTAATTAATGGTACAAATTTGAGGTGTTTACAAGAGATGCCCAATTTTTTTTACTTGCGAGTTGTGACGCCCAAATTTGGATTATGGCTTTGTCCGCGCGCCTTTCCTTCATTAAGGGTATCTTCGTTATTTTTCCTCCAACAGTATACTTTAGTGATTTAAAACAAATACATAAGATTTTTTCAGTTATAATTTCATCACATGAGACCGACCCGATTATCACCCATATAACAAGTCTATACGCTAATACACACGGCCAAAATAAATGTTTAAAACTTTTTCACTTTTAAATATAATGTAATATAATATTTCAAATTTTCATCTCCTAGTAACTTTAATGCTAATGATAATACCTTTTCTTTTATTTATTATTTATTAAAATCAAAGTAGAGAAAATATGAGTGTTTTACATATATCAAACTTAATCATGCACCAGAAAATAAATAATATTGTATGCACAAAATTAGAAAAATAGAAATGAAACAACTAAAAGGGAAAGAATTCATGCACCTAGATTATTTTTCTTTCAAATAAGAAAGAAAATATAAATGAGACTAGACAAATGGGTGAAATGTATTGGATGAATATTAAATTATATGTCTTTTAGAGAATTTCGTACAATACATTAATGATTGTACAATATCTTAAAGCATTTGATATCAAAATTCAATTTGCTTCAAACAAAAACTCATTTTGAGGAAACTAAATGAAAAATAACAGATGGATTTCACTTAACAAAAACTTGTGTAAGATGGTTTTACAGATTTTAATCCGTAAGACGAGCCTATCAATATTAAATAGGTCAGAATTCATATTTCTCAATGTAACTCATCATCTTTTAGAAATTACAGTGTCACCCCTCACGTTTATAAATGAAAAGTGTCACTTTTTAGTTTTTTTAAAATATCACTTTTTAATATAAAATGTCTCACTTTTAGCCCTAAAAGTGTCACTTTGTATCTTTAATGAAAATTATCACATTTTTTTATTAAAAAAATGACCTTTTTTTTTTGCCTTAGGGCAAGTTCAATGGTAGGGGTCAAAACCAAATTTTGATACATATGTAATATTATTATGCCCTCAATGGTTAAAGTAAAATGTATCAAAATTAGGTGTGATACTAGGGAAGGTACCAAATTTGATACCTCCCTTAGTATCACACCTAATTTTAATACTCTTCATTTTGATACATATGGTTGGAGATGATCATTTAATAATAACGAATAGGTATCAAAATTTATACCTATAGGCAAGTACCACCATTGGAATTGCCCTTGAATGTGTCACTTTTTGTTTGTAAAAGCGTCAATTTATATTATAAATGAAAATAGTAACTTTTGACTTTAAAAGTGTCATAGCATTAAATGTGTCACTTTTGACCATAAAAGTGTTACCTTGCATTATAAATGAAAACAATCATTTTTTTGTCTCAAAAGTGTCACTTTCTAACATTAAATGCGTCACTTTTTAGCATTTAAAATATCGCTTTTGGTTTTAGGAGTGTCTCTTTTTGCATTTTAGAGAGAATTATCATTTTTTTTCTATTCAAAATGTCACTTTTAACCTTAAAAAGTGTCATTTTACCCTTTAAATATGTCACTATTGACTGGTGACCACAACGTCAGTTTGCATTAAAAATGAAGTTAATGAAAACTTTAAATTGATTTTAGATTAAAATGTAAAGTTTGGGTACTTAGGGAATTTAGCATCCAAGTTATGAAAGATGGAGGGTACCGGAGCAATCACCAAAACTATTCATTAATGTGGTGGCACGCTGTGAGCATATCATGTGTCCCTCTCTCATGTGTGACCCGCAAACTTCTCTTTGGGTGACCCACGTGTCCAGCTTTGGATCCAGCCTGCATTGTTTTTAGCCCATTTTTGTTTCACATTTTGACCTATTTTCTTGCTGAGTAATCCGTGGTTTTCTTTAATGGGTTACCTACTTCACCAGCCTTCTTTATATTATTTTTGGGGCTCCATCTAACATATTGAAATCCGTAAAATCATCCAACCGGTGACCTAGTCCTTAATCTTTTGGTGTTGACAAATAGACATCATTTATTTGAGATGATAAGAAGGGAGGAAGGAAAGAAAGACAAAAAAAAAAACAACAACTCAAGTTTAGGCAAGAGTGACGCAAGACTACCCGAGACCAATGTGGATGATCTAGTGGTTGTGGCTAGGAAAAAACTGTTGGTCACAAAATGTAATAAAATATACTCCTACTTTGAAACTTTCTTGGAATTGCACTATTTATGAGATTGTATACCAAAGAGGATAAAGGAGGGAGTAGGTTTTCGAGATAAAAGAATCTCGGAAAGTATCCCACCAGTGAAGAATATGTTCGGAATATGCAATTCTAAACTTAGCGGTAGTCAACACAGTTAAACGTAGATATATGTTCGGAGCAGATTGTTCAGATCATACTATGTAATAACAGTATGCTTGTTTGCATTTTCCTCAACGACCATTGTATCGTACGTGTTCCTGCAGGAATCAATTTCTGAAGCCAAAATTGTTGTATATGAACAGACACCATACTCCTCCAACATCAGTCGTCATTTCCTAGCTTTAGTTTTCCATGCCCATGTTTGCAACTGCCAAAACAGAAACACATGCACGCTAAGGTAAGCATACAAACAAACAGCACCATATCATATGGGTCAATCCTTACTGTTGAGAAGGTAGATAGTAATCATGATCATGAGAGAGAGAAAGAGCAAAAACAAGATAAATAATGATGATGCTCGTTAATCATACTGTTCAGAAATCAATTTCTTGGGAGGAACTTACCAGCGCCACTTTTTATCTCTTCAATGATGCTCTGGATGATGTTTTCCATGCTTCCAATGGCTTGGTCTGTCTCTATAGTATCAAGGACTCGATTCAAGACGATGGTAACTAACGAGCCATTGAAGCCATCAGGCAGTATAGCAAACCCAGAGGGCTGTGACCCATCATCATATGACCATGTTCCAGAAGATAGAAGACCCTTGGCATGTTGTTGAATCAGGTACTTCGATACAACAAAGGAGCAAAATCCATCACTTGAACCCTCTTGAAGTAGATACTCAAACTCCTGTGAGATTAGAAATAACAAAAATTCTTCATCAATTTAACCAAATGTCGGGCTGAACGCCAACAATGAGAAATATCAATTAATCGCTGATCAGAGTTACCACCTCATCAGATTCAATCTGCATATTTTGTTTCCTGTGTACAGTTATGCAATTCTCATCATCTTCTAGATCTGTGGAAGATGTTACCACTAGTTCCGGCTCTTCAGAATTTTGTAAACTAGGCCACTGATATTGGTTTGCAAGAAGTGATTAATTAGTAGTTTAATATGCTAGCTAACAACCATCCCAGCAAAAAAAAAAAAAAAAACCCCACAAACTCATGTGATTTGAAATATACCTGGTACTCAGTATTTTTCTTTACTAGAAACTTGTAAACGGAGATTGGCTTCGCTTGAACTCGGAAGCTAGTCACAGCCATATAGTTATTTGAGCACTCTGTATCCCTGTAAATCATTACATCCGAGTTGCATAGGGATATCCATCTCACACAAGGGGTTCCAGTGGCCAAGCCCATATAAAACATCTTCATAAAGTCAGTTACGTCGAGCAGACAAATATTAGCTGCACGCCTCGTAATCAAAATTTAAAATAACGATTAGAAACTTCCTCTAATTATTAGTTATAATTTTTTTTAATCTAAGCCTTGAATCTCATACATCAACTAGATGAACTCGTAGTCGTTACTAATTGCACTATAAAGTTAAAAATGTCCATCACTTCCTAGTTTGGAGCAGTGCGATCACATACACTAGAAATAACTTGGAATAATAATCACTCAAAAGGAAGTCAAAATGCACCTCTGTCCATTCAAGTGGATGAGATAGACAGCTGGATATGCCCTCGACGGGCCCTAATCAAGAGTCGTTACAAATTAAAATCCCTGGTCAGGTTGAAATGGCCCATGTTGTGCACTTAATCAAAATGGTTAAGATCAGGTTACCAAAGTCCAAAACATGCAAATTAAAAAGGGAAATTGCTGGATGCCATGATCATGATTGAACGCAACGATGGGGTTTGGATTAGTTTCTAGAGCAAACAAACATCAACATTTTCAAGGAAAATATGTTAATAAACACCTCATACGAAAGTTTTTGAGTTCATGCTAAATCCTTTTTATGCTGTTTTTATCACTTTTGGAGCATTTTCATTCTCTAACTATGTTTATATGTGCAAATTACTTCCACAGATCAGTTTCAGTGCAATGACAAACCATGAAATTCACATTTGCAAAACATCCTTTTACCTATAGTAAACATGTATTAGAGATGGAATTAGTGTACCTGTGTGGTTCAATCGGATAGTTTTAGCATTTCTGATTCTACTAGAGCGTCGCTTCAGCCACCATTGTAATACACTAACCCAACGTTTTGCAGAAAACGCCATATTCATATCCATGATGTCTGAGTACATACTATTTTTTAAATGGTTATCACACCATTCCATGTTCTCCACCCATATAACCTGTAAAAGTTGAGAAAAAGAGTGATTATGGAAGGGACAAATAAATGTCATAAAACATAAATGAGAAGAAAGATTGAAAGAAGCATTTAAGTGATAATATTTTTTCTACTTACTTGTGTGAGGAACATTACAAAAACATATAACTATGAAAAGGAAACGTATTTATTATGCCAACCTCAGATTGCTGTTGGCGGCCTCTGACTATCAACCCTGATGGCCTCCTCCGACACTTTTCTTCTGATAACAGATCAGGGTTATGTCCAAAATAGTCAACTGATACATCAACAACGGCCCATATATCTGGTATAATTTCTCTGAGGCATCTCAAGAAACAAAATCCGTGTCTTTTCACGAATGTTGTTGGTAGTTGGAACTCAGCAGTAACCTATTTAGTTGGAAAAACAAACATTCTGATATGAAAATATGAAGCCCTAACAAAACCCCCATCACTAAGATATGACAGAGCTATTATGTCAGGGAACAAGAAAATCTTCAAAAACTAGAAAGTTAACCATCAAGATATTTCTGATTGCAGCATCAGTACTGTCCAACATTTTCAAAACATCCGGTAGCTCATCAATATTTCCACTGAGAACTATGTGAGAAAATGTGGAAGCCCATTCATCCTGAGAATGATAGAGTTAGAAAGATGAAAGTAGAAGGGCAAGACGATATTCAGCACTTCGATAACATGATGCAGAAAAATACTTCATTTAATTGCAACTAGCATATTGTTAATGTAAAAATACAGTGTTGATATTGTGTCCTACTGTCCTAGTGCATAAACATGCAAATGCACTTGAAACTAAAAAACAGCAAGAGATATACGACCTTAATATCTGCTTATAAAGATGATGGCATTCCGAGAGTTACTCAGGTTAACGTTATGTAATTTTTGGTGTCTACCTCCTACTCATTGCTGTTGGCATTTCAGTAGCCAAATTAACTAGACAATGCAAAATAAACTACAAAATAGACTTCATCTTGAACACAGGAGCCTTTCTCATAGAAATCGAGTGGTATCTGGTTGAGACACATAGCTCTGCACCTCTTCTAATTTAATTTGAAAGAATTTCAATCCAGTCAAGTATATATAACCAATCATGCTAAAGTAGAAAGCTCCAGGCATCACATGCTGATATTATGTAACAATTAACACTAAATCGATGAACCTTTCCTTAGAGTTAACATATCTCACCATATTGAACATTATAGAAAACAGATCTTTAGGAGGGATGGGAAGAACAACACTTTCAGTGGAAACATCAACTATTGTTTCAGGTAAAGGTGGACTTTGGAACATTTGCTGGATATCCTCGATTGATCCTAATACAGGAGGGGTTACAACCATCCTGGAGTTGTTATTATTTTTTATTGCTATTCTCATCAATTCCAGATATGCAGCCTTGGAGATGTTATTTGCTTCTTGAAGTGCTAGAAAGTTTGGGTCGCGATCTTCAGTGCGAGGAATGATGCTCCAATTCCAGTTCGAGCTTCCAATTCCAGAAGGTGTTAGATTAGTCTGTCACAAAATAAAAAAGTAACCAAACATATGAGAGGCATACCCAGAGCAGACTAACTTGATATCTTTACCATCCCTGTTCCCTAAATGGATAAAGTTCCAGCAGTTCAAGGAAGTTGTTAATTTACTGCAAGAGCTGTAGTTTTCTCATAAACTTCTGTGTATTTACAATGAAAAGAAACACTTAAAGTCTTAAACAAGGACTGACCGTTGCACCATCTCTCAAAACATCTTCCGTGAACTCACGAAGCCACTCACTCATATCCATAATCTCCTGCAAAAAGAACCTACAGTAACTGTGCAGCATATCAGAGCTACATGTATATTTAGTAGATTCTAGTAAAGCTCAAATTTACCATAAATGACACTCTAGTAGCATTCTCTAATGTGAATCCGCTGAAGTATTAGTTCTATCACACACAATCAGGTATGCTATATTATAAGCAAATATCTCCATACCACCTCATCACGCTGAAATCATCTCAAACATGCTCTGTGCCAACTCTGAGAGTGATCCTTCAGAAGGGCAGAATCTCACAAAGACATAGGCAATCTAATAATAATAGGATATGGATATGCAGCTTTTCCTATTATATCATTCCCATGGCAAGTTTCTCATTCCTTAGGATGCATTATAGTTAACTACACTTGGTCAGGGTGTAAGGTTAGAATCTTTGTTTATGGAGATAATTTTTTTTCAACAGTAGTAAGTTATCATCATGAAGACACATATTCAGCATCAGTCAGTTTGTAGATCATTATTGACAAGGACAAACGTACATGATTTGAATTCATATCTCATCTATAAGAAAAAAATATATAATGCATAAATGAATAAGCATTACCGACAGTTTTACCCACTATTAACAGAGTTGTATCAATCTCTCTGGTAGTTTTACCACCTAATTTTGGAAAGAACAATGAGGTTTTCATTTACGAGTTTTTGAAGGTACCAAAAACTAGAAAAAAAACTCCACTGGTATACTGAAATGAATTTAGATCTTATTGTCAATTACTATCAAAAACTAAAATGTCTGATAACCCAAATCAACTAACATACTTCCTTTGATCATGGAAGCAATCTTTTTCTTAATAAACGTTATAAGGAGGAATAGAAACAAGAATAAAGAATAAAGAAATACCACAATATTGGCATTCTGTATCAAGGTTCTAACATCAATCCCAATTCCCAAATGTAACCATAATATATGTTATTCCGGTTAGTTAATCAGTTCTTAAACAAAATCCCAACGATACGGAATGCCTTGTTATCAATCTTTTGATCACAGCCACGTATACTATGGATAGGAAATGACTAAAGCCAGCTTACCAGCTTATCATAATTATATGAGCTCCATTTTCAACTATCATTCCTGCTTCATCTCTTTCGAGTTTGAATATCAAAATGGAGGATATAGTCATGATTTACTAATTCTCTTTTGCTGAATATTTCTAATCTTTCCGGTAGAAGTTTTGATTGGTTTAACTGAAAATATGAGGATTTAGTAATACAAGAGATGATTCATCATTATTCATGATAATATATTATTAGTATACGGTTGGTCAACTATTCAAAATAATTTATTGATAAAAACTAGTAGCTAGTATTAAAAATATCCGCAATGACAATACACCAATAAACAAAAATCAATAATTATTGAAAATTTGAAAGTAGGGAACACAAAAGTCGGACGTCAAAATTTGAAGTTGAGAAAAACAAGAAACGATACACTGATCAGAAGCACTGTACAACGCAATAAAATTAATTTCACTTGTCAAAACTACTAAAAAGTAAAGCCACAAATATTAACAACGGTTTCAACTAGTATACTTGTAATTGTAATCATAAAATTCTAAATTTCGTCAAATGTAAGCGGTTGAGAAATACTAATTAATAAATGATAGCTGTATTTCATCATTGATTATACCAAAACAGGTGCCAATCAATCCCTAGCGAAAAACAAACAATCACATACTACAACTTACTACACTAGCTAGGTCGGACTCTCATTTCTCAAGTCGGAATTACTGACATTAAAGCCAAGAAGCCCCAATTATTAACGTCTTTGATTAGAAGTTGTAATAAAAAAAACTCTAAACTCAAACGTTGAATCCAAATCCAAATGAATTTCTTCATTGATTAAAAGAAAGTAGGCAATAACAAATGCCGATCAAGCACTAGAGAAAAACAGGAATCATCAACTATAACTTAATTACTGCAAAACTACAAGTCATATCTCAATTCAAAACTACAAACATTAAACACAAGAAGCAAGAAATATAAACAAACTTTCGAAATTCTATCAAATGAAGATGAAATGAAGAAAGAAGATTCAATTACTGCTCGAGGAAATGTAATCAACGATAAACTCAAGGAGGAAGAAATGTACGAACGATATATGTAAATATTGTGTGTTTACAGGATCGAAGTACGTACACGGAAAAATCACATGCTGCACAAAGAGTGATTTATCAACTCAAAACTACAAACATCAGACACAAGCACCACCAAGTATGAACAAGATTTCGAAATGGATGATTGCAATCGTAACTCTTAATCGTAAAGATGCCGTCAAATGGAGATGAACATTTATGAGAAACGAAATTCAACTGTTTGAGGAAATGTAATGATCAATGTTAAATTCAAGGAGGAGGAAATATACAAATGATGTGTGTGTGTAAATGTGAAGTGTTTTCAAATGCCGGTCAAGCTCTAGAGAAAAACAGGAAATCACGTACTTGGTAATGGCGGAGACTAGAGGTATTTGGGGAGAGAGGGAGAGAGCTGCCTGTGTGTTTTCTGTTTTGTTGTGTTAGCTTTCTTGAGTTTTCCCGCCGAGCTGCTTTATTTCCTCACTTTATTTATAAACGGTTCTTCTTCCACAGCGTACAAGGCGAGTGCACGTGAATTTCACGTGTATTTTATTTGCTTGATCACCGAGTTGAAAGGCATTTTGGTCTCTCTTTTTTATTTTGGGGGGGGGGGGGGGGGGGAGAGGGATGGCTGTGGCCTGTGGGAAGTAAAATGAGGGTTGTATTAAGTTGGTATGATTAATAAATGTACTAACAATGTAATGGTGCACTCTATAAAAATAATTTGTAGATTAATTTTGGAGTAATCTTATAAACATTTAGCAACCTAATTTTAAAGAAAAAGCTTGCTAAAAAAACATTTATAAAATTAACATTTGTCAATAACTTTTACTTACGTCTCTCTAATATCAAACATGAAACACCAACTACTGTTAAACATGTCCAATCTATTTATAAAACTAGTTATTTAGCCCGTGTTTCGTACGGATACAATGTGAGATATATATATTTTTTGTAATAATAATATAACTTTTTGACATTATAATTAGATTGTTAATCTCTTCCATGGTTATATATTTTTTTTCTATTGGTACTAATATTAAATAATTTTTTTACCTAAATACTTTTAAAATTAATATAAGTTTCTAGCTAACGTGAGATACATATTTTGTATTAATAATAATACTCCCTCCATCCCTAATTTATTGTCCTGGTTGACCCGACGCACCGTTTAAGAAAACTTATTTGATTGGATTATTAATATTGGTTTAATGTGTAGTTTCCTTTAAAGCTCATGTGTATGTGGCCCATAATTAAAGTATGGTGAAAAAGTAAGGGTAAAGTGGTAAAAATGATGTTCTAAAAAGATACGTTTCAAAGTGGACAATTATTTTGGGACAGACGAAAAAGGAAAGGAGGACGATAATTTAGGGACGGAGGGAGTAGTAAATTTTTTTATCTAAAGAATTTTAAAATTAACATTTAACTTGATAATAATATTAGAAGTCATTTTGTTAAGAATTTTTAAAATCATAATTCATTTTTAAACAATGTGATATACTTATTTTATATTTTTATTGGTAATGGAAGTTTAAGTCTTTTATCTAAAGACTTTAAAACCAACACCACATTCTAACCATGTGGTATCAATATTTTCTATTAGTAATAATAGTAGTAGATAAAAGACTTTTTAACCAACATTCATTTCTAAATAATGTGGATACATATTTTCTATTGGTAATAACAAAAGATGTCTTTATCTAATAACTTTTATAACCACTACTCATTTCTAAATAATGTGAGATATATTTATTTGTAACCAATGTGAGATACATCATCTAAAAACTTTTTAAACCAATATAATTTTTATAACCAATGTGAAATACTTCTCTTCTATTGCTAATAATTGTATACTTTTAAAATCAAAGTCACTCTCTAACCAATGTATAATACATATCCTCATTTGGTAATAATAGTAGAAGACTTTTATTTTAAAAATTTTATAACCAACATCTCTTCCTAAATAATGTGGGATACATATCTTCTATCATATTGATGATGAAAGTAAAAGTCTTTTATCTAAAGACTTTTAAAACCAACATCATTTTTTAACAAATGTAGGATATCTCTTCTATTAGTAATAATAATAAAAGTCTTTTATCTAAAATTAAAAAATCAACATCACTTTCTAACCAATGTGAGATATAAATATTCTATTGTTAATAATAGTAGAAGTCTTATATCTAAAGACTTTAAAAACAAACATTACACTCTACCAAATGTATAATTTACATCTATATATTCTATTGGTAATAATAGTATTTTTAAAACAAACATTAATTTATAACTAATGTGTGATACATCTTTTCTATTGATAATAATAGTAGAATACTTTGTAACCAATGTGAAATACATGTATCTATTCTATTTGTAACAAAAAGTCTTTAATCTAAAGACTTTTTAAACCAACATTTATTTTTAAACAATGTGAGATACATATATTTTATTGGTAATAAGAGTAAAAGTATTTATTATAAGACTTTTAAAACTAAATTTTTTTTCTAAACAATGCAAGATACACCTTTTTCATATTCTAACAATGTGAAATACTTCTTTTCTATTTCTATTGGTAATAAAAGCTTAAGACTTTTATCTAAAAACTTTTAAAACAAACATTTCTTTCTAACCATGTAGTATACATCTTTTATATTGGTAATAATTATATTTTTAAAACCAACATTAATTTCTAACAGATACATTATTCTATAGTAATAATAATAGTCTTTTATATAAAAACTTTTGAAATCAACATCTCTTTCTAAACAATGTGGAATACATATATTCTATTGTTATAACATAAAAATAATAATAGTAGTATTTTATCTAAATAGTTTTGAAACCAACATCTTTTTGTAAACAATGTGTAATAGATCTCTTGTATTGATAATAACATAAAAATTTGTTTATCTATGAATTTTATAACCAATATATGTTTCTAAATAATGTGGATCTCTTTGTAACCAATGCGATGTACATTATCTAAAAATATTTTAAATCAATATCACTTTCCTAACTAATGTGAAATACATATTTTTTTCTATTGGTATTAATCTTTTATAAAAAGACTTTTAATACATACATCACTCTCTAACCAATGTGTAATACATCTCATCATTTGGTAATAGTAGTAGAAGTTTTTTATCTAAAAAATATCTAAAACCAACATCTCTTTCTATATAATGGGATATACCTCTTCTCTTCACTTTTATTAATGATAAAAGTATAAGCCTTTTTATTTAAAGTTTTTTAAAATCAACATTACTTTTTAACCAATGTAAGATTTATTTCTTTTGTTGGTAATAATAGTAATTTAAAACCAACATCAATTCATAACAAATGTGTGATATATATCTTCTATTACTAATAATAGTAAGTCTTTTATATAATCTAAAATAATTAAAAATTAACATCATTTTTTAACCAATGTGAGATATATACATCTTCTATTGGTAATAATGGTAGAAGTCTTTTATCAAAAAACTTTAAAAACCAACATCACTTTCTAACCAATGTATGATACATCTTTTCAATTAGTAATTAATAATAGTATTTTTAATACAAACATCAATTTTTAACTAATGTGTGATACATCTCTTCTATTGATAATAATAATAGAATGTTTTGTAACCATGTGAGTTACATGTCTTGTAAAAATGAAAGACTTTAGTTTAAAGACTTTAAAATCTAACATTTTCTTTTTAAAAAATGTGTTATACATCTCTTTAATTGGTAATAATATAAAATAATTTAAACTTAACATCATTTTCTAATCAATATGAGATATACATATTCTATTGGTAATAATGGTAAAAGTCTTTTTATCAATATATATATAAAGTTTGTGAGGAACATTATGGTTGTGCCACCTTACCACCTTTGGATAAATCTTCATTCTAAAGCATTCATGTAGAAGCTTTAAAAACTTTTGGTTTTCTAGTGACTTTGAAAATCAACATCACTTTTCAACCAGTTTATGATGCATTTCTTCTATTGGTAATTAATAATAGTATTTTTAAAACCAACATCAATTTCTAACCAATGTGGGATACATCTTTTCTATTGTTGAAAAATTAGTGTTTTTAGTGAAAGAAATTGTGCAACTTGAGGCACAGATTTCTTTACGTGTCATTTGTTTGTTGGCGAAGGTAATTGCGTAAATGTGTTCTACTCAGTGAAAGCATCAAAATGATATATTTATTTGTCCAAATCGAGTTTTGGATAATAAGATATCAAGACTTAAAGTATAATACTTGTTAAAAAAATTAGTGTTTTTATTGAGAGAAATTGTGCAACTTGAGGCATAATTTTCTTTACGTGTCATTTGTTTGTTGGCGAAAGTAATTGCGTAAATGTGTTCTACTCGGTGAGAGGATCGAAATGATATATTTATTCGTCCAAATCAAGTTTTGGATGAATAAGATATATATCAAGACTTAAAGTATAATACTTATTAAAAAATTACTGTTTTTAGTGAAAGAAATTGTACAACTTGAGGCACAAATTTCTTTACGTGTCATTTGTTTGTTGACAAAAGTAATTGTGCAAATGTGTTCTACTCGGCAAGAACATCGAAATGATATATTTATTTGTCCAAATGAAGTTTTGGAAGAGATATCAAAGCATAAAGTATGATGTTAAAAGTGAGTCATTAGAAGTAATATATAACCTTGAAGAGTTTTATCCCACATTTGTTAAAAGTAATTTTAGTTGTAAATTTTTTTAAATATAAGTCTTTTACTATTGATAATAGAAGAAGTTATATATAGTTATATACTAATACTAATACCCTTTATCATATTGATTATCACTACAAGAAAACAGGACAATTGAAACGGAAAATTCTGTTGCAAAAAATGAAAATCCGTTACAATTAGACGATTGAAACGGAAAAAGTTTGCTGCAAATTTGGTTTGGAAAACGCTCGTTGCAAATTTTGTGCAACCGTATGTATTCCGTTGCATGATATTGCAACGAAAACCGAGCGTTGCAATTTCAAATTTTTCGGTTGCAAATGTGTTTCCAAGGACATTTGACATCTGTTGCAAATAGCAATTAATTTTTTATGTTGCATTCTTGCAACAAACTTTTTCCGTTGCATTCTTGCAGCAGACTTTTTTTGTTGCATTCGTGCAACAGATTTTTTGTTGTTGCATTTATTGTTATATTCTTGTAACATAGTTTTTCGTTGCATTTTTTGTTACAAGAATACAAAAGATTTTTTTCGTTGCATTTTTTGTTACATTCTTGTAACAGACTTTTTCGTTGCATTTTTTGTTACATTCTTTCAACAGACTTTTTCGTTACAATGTTTATATATTTCTGTTGCTAATTCGTAATTGAATTTTTTTAAAAAAATTTATTATTGCAACAGAAGATATCGTTGCCAAAAATATATATATATATATATATATATATATATATATATATATATATATTTTATTATCGTATTTATTATCGTACCTGATTGAACATTTCATATTTCACATTTTATAAAAAAAAAATTAAATTTAAAATCAAACATTTAAAGCAACCCAAGTTTAAGTATTTCATTCAAAAGTCATTGTCGAAATGTCGGATTACATGAAAGTGTAGAGAATGTTGAGAGCCTCCAAGTGATTAACAAAAGGCATTGTCTAACTGTCAAACTACATAGTGACCGAATTTCTTCTTGCATTAGCTTGAAATCAGCTTTGATTTTCTCTATTTCCGCAGCATTGTCAACTTGTATTTGTTTTTGAATATCTTCCCTCACTTGTTATACTCTTTCACAAAGCTTATCTTGAAATTGTTGGGTTTGTGTGAAATCTTCATTCACACTTCTATGTGACGAGTAATGATGTGCGCGAATGCAACACGGACAAGATTACCCGGTCGTATCAAGTAATAAAGTCGTAAGTACGAGTCGATCCCACGAGGATAGAGCTAGAAATAAATCCTAAGTACTAAAATTGGGCATACCTAATTTTATCTAAGCTAACGGAAATTTGATTTCAAATAAAAATAAAATAAACAAAATAAAAGCAATAAAGTAAACTAAATTAACGCGACGATGAAACGGCGGCAACATCAAATCAAGGTTAAAAAGGTATGATTGTGATATTTCTAATCTAGCCACTGCTTAATTTAACTCTCTATATTTTTCTTGACTCAAATTTTCGATAGTCGGGTGCGCACTAATATTTACTACGGGCTTTCGCTACGTATAGAAAACCTAGCTATCACTCATCCTTGCTACAAGCCCATATCATTGCAACACATAACCTAGGGGAGAAAATAGCCGCGTGGTAGATCAATCACCCAATGACTATCTACGACCTTCAACAATCGGTGTGTTTTAAAGACGTAAACAATTATCATGATTTTTGAAATAATAGGAAGGGCTTTCGCTTCGTATCCTATCATTCTAGGGTTCATTTAATAATTCATGACTTCATTAAAAGCATTAAACACACAATGATAATGACCAAAAATATATGAGTAATACATCAAATAGAGAGAAATTAAATTAAAACATCACATTCAACATAGATAATAATCACAATCCAAAAATATATTTAGCTCATCATCAAGGTATCAAGATAAATGTAAAGTTTCTCAAAAAATTACAACATTAAAATAAATAAAGAGGTGGAAGAATTAAACCAATTAATGTTGCAATCTTGGGTTGACTTCACTTAATCTTGCTCCCTTGACCCTTGATTTGATGCTCCAAGCCTTCAAAATGGATGCATTTTTAATTAGGTGGAGAGGTGGAAAATTGGAATAAATGGAGATGGGATGAGTTTTAGGGCTGCTGCCCTAAAACCTGAAGGCTTCCTCCTTCTGTCCTCGAAATGGCCGGCTGGAATGAATTAAAAACAAAGGCAACAAGAGGCATGGGCAAAATGGGAATAGCAAGGGAGTTTGGGGGTAAAAAAAGGAGAAGAAAGGAGGAAATGGGGGCAGAAATGAGAGAGAAAATAGAGATGGGTCGCGGGCAGGATCAGGGTTAGCCCAGGGAATGGAGTGCGGGTTGCCTAGAGGGAAATGGGCTGGAAATGAGAGAGAGAGTGGGCTGGAGGGGTGGGCATGTGGGCCGGCTGGAGCAGGCAGGATCCGATCCGGCAGCAAGGACACGCGGGTCAGCCACAAAGGAGCGGGTGACGTGGCACAAGGAGAAAGCGACAGCGCATTAATGAAAATTTTCATTAATAGCGCCAGTCTCCCCTGTATTTTAGATAATTACTCCGGTGCCCCTTCCTTCTAGAATGCGGCTGCCGAAGTCCTTCCCCCTCCAGGCTTTGCAGATAAGTCCTCCGTTAGCTTGGTTAGCCTCCGTTAGGCTGCCGCACATTGAAATACTTGACGGAATTTAACGGCAAGCATCAAAACTCAACATTGAAGCTATAAAAACTCGAATATCTCTGAGATACCTACATGAAGCATAAAATACATAAAAAAAATAGTATCTCAAATACAATTAATTATTAACCAAAGCTCAAAATAAACAATAAAATTTCGAAAAATAATGAAAATAAAAGGAAAATAACAAGCTTATCAAGTAACTTGCGCTGCCACTGCCACTCAAGATCTTTGATGCAGGAACCAACGAACAAAAGCCATACAAACAATTTTTTGCAACATCATCAGATGCATCAACCCAAGCTGTGGGATCGAAATCTATACCTTTCTTTAGAGCAGTATAATCCTCCTAAAATGTTTAAAATTAATATTATAACTAACTTTTCAACTTGAGTTTTAAATAATATTATGAACATTGAGATCAATGATACATCTATGAAAAATAAAATGCTCAAAGTAAATTCGTAAAAAAGATGAAGTATCATAAATAAACTCACAAATATTTTTTTTGACTTAGCATCCACAAACTCGCTTGTTCCTTTTTTTTTTTCTTATGGGTTCTCAGAAAAACATCATCTTGTGTTATCACTTTCTCAGGATTCTCTTTTATCTATAATGACAAAAAAAATAAACAAGTTAAGTAACGACACTGTACACAAATGCAATGGATGTCCACAAAGACGATATAAACAAGTAATAAACTCTTACCATGACAAGCTCGTGAGACGCAAAACTCCTAGAACCCCCCTGAATGTTTAGATAATCCCAAGCCATTATCTCGGTTTTTAGTAGCTTATTCACACTTCTTTCTCGTGTTGTCATTTGCATAAAACAACAAATGACGATTCCAATTATGCTCTGTGCACCAAGATGGATGTCTACTTCGCTTGAACTGTTGATGTCCCCTATGACACATAAGCTTGTATTGGCAGCTTGCCATTGTATTCCATATTTTTCTTATCTGTCTTTCTGGAATGTTTGTTACACACTTGTAGTGTCTCTGCAAATGGCAAGTCAAAAAACTAATGTTATATTTCAGTATAAATGAAATAGCTAATTAACTGGATTGAATATAAAGATTTTTACATTCCATTCCCTAAAATAATAATTTTTCATCTCCTCAAACACTTTCTTCCATGTGGGGCCATCATCACCCACAACAAATTTCCCTTGAATTGCATTCCTAATCCCAGTAGCAACACAAGGAAACTTGACACCATCGTCCTGCGGCGGAACTACCAACCTGAAAGAAATTAGATCATCTTACTGCGGCGGCAACCCCTTAATTTTTAAAAATTACAGTGTCACCCCTCACGTTTATATATGTAGAATATCACTTTTTACTATTAACAGTGTTACTTTATAGTATAAAATGTGTCACTTGGCCTTAGAAGTGTCACTTTGCATTTTTAATGAAAATTATAATTTGTCCCTAAAAAAAGTGTTATTTTTGGGCTTAAATGTGTCACTTTTAGTCTTAAATGTGTTACTTTCATTTTGAAAAGTGTCTCAATTTTTTATAAATAAAAACCATTACGTTTGACATTTAAGTGTCACTTTTTATAATTAAATATGTTACTTTTGACCATACAAATATCATTTTGCCTTATAAATAAAAATCGTTGCTAGACCTTAAAAGTATCACTTTTTAGCATTGAAAATGTCACGTTTTATTATTAAATGTGTCACTTTTGGCAGTCAACATTAGTTTTAAAGTGACACTTTTTAGTATTAAGAGTGTCACTTTTTAGTATTAAGAGTGTCATTTTTTAGTATTAAATGTGTCACTTTTTAATATTAAATGTGTCACTTTTTAGTATTAAGAGTGTCACTTTTTAGTATTAAATGTGTTACTTTTTAGTATTAAGAGTGTTATTTTGTATTTTAATGAGAATTATAGTAAATTTCCCTTTATAGTGTCGCTTTTAATATTAAAATATGTCACTTTTGTGTTTTCAATATGTCACGTTTGACTTTAAATGTGTTATTTAGCATTTCGTCAAAGTCCGTCAAGTATCCCAAGGCAATTGATGCTAACGGATAGTTAACGGAACTGACAAAGAATTAAACTGCAAGACGTGAAAAATATAAGAATTTTGGTGACAAACATTGAAAGTACAGGAACACCAGAACAAATAGAGGAACTTCTCATTAATGAACATTAAAACTAAATAATATAACCGGGGTGATTAAACCTTTAACCGTCGCCTCTGACCAACTCATCTAACCTATTATTGTGAAAATTTTAATATATTTAGTTATTAATCCGCGAATTCCTAAATGAAGCTCCGTTTTACGAACCGTTTTACATAAATTTTTAACTATTTTATGATTAATTTTTTTTTTCATAAACGGTAGTGGAGAAGAAGTAACAACTAACTAACATTTCAGCCTCACTGTGGAACGGAATTTCATCAGATTTCGGCTTTGATTTTGTTGTACACGTCCGCATCTTTCCCGGGCCATTTTGACATACTTGCTCCTGAATCCCCCCTCTCTGGTTTAGTAATTAGTACAACGAATCAACCAGAGATCTTTTAGTTAAACAAACAACTCATTTCCACTCATACCTCCGTTACCATGAAAACGCCAACAACATGTTCACCAGGAATGGCAAGAACATATATATATATATATATATATATATATATATATATATATATATATATATATATATATATATATATATATATATATATACACATTAGATTTTGTGTCCTTGCCTATGATACGTTATTAGTATGTAGATGATCAGTGTATAAAGTGAGTATGATGCGAATAAATTAATATATGCTTGAGATTTTGTAGGGGTCGAATCAATGCATACTACACAAAATAAAGACGACATCCAAGAAAATAAAGAAAAACATATTTTATTAAGTGTAAGATTTTGTAACTCATCAAAAAAGAGTATAATTAAATATCAAAAAGCATTCACTCTCACACACATCAACCCAACACCTGTTAATTGAAATAAACTTGAAAATAAAAATCTCAGACAAAAACCATAAAATAAATTGAATGAGACGATGTGAACTAACAAAAGACTATTTAAAATCGAAATCACAAAGATTTTAGACCAATAAGGAAAAGTTAGCACAATTTTTTTAATTGAAATAAATTTAAAATACAAATATTTAAAATTACCAAAATTAATTACAAAAACTTACGAACAAATTTTTTTTTTAAACTAAATCTAGGCAGGTCAAAAATTAAATTGAGATTTCAGTTGATTACGATAACAATCAATTAAGAAATTACAAACTAAATATTTGTAAAACAGTAAATTTAGGCTACACAAAAATAAAATAATAAATTAGAGATAATCATGGAGAAAAAACTTGATAAATAAGGCGATAAGATTTAATCATGACCAGTAGTTATGTTTGGTAAAAATAATTCCTGACCAATAATTAATTTTTCAGAAGATTTAATCCTGATCAATAGTTAATTACTGAGCGAAATATATATATATATATATATATATATATATATATATATATATATATATATATATATATATATATATATATATATATATATATATATACATACATATTAAAGCATGCCAACCCTTAATTCACACTTAGTTTTAACTCAACTAGTGATACACCCGTGCATTGCACGGTTTGTACACATGTGTCAAATCATATACTCAATTAAAATTGAATAATATACAATTAAAAACTTTAATATGAATAAAATAAATAAACTATAATAAACAATAAAATAAAAGAAAGAAAATTACATAAATTTGAAAAAGCTATTATAAATTTGAAATACTTCTTTATATACAACATTTATTATTGAACCTGTACAATTATTATGACTATCACTAACTCATAATAATATTCGAAGTAAATAAAATAACTAATACGTTGATATAAATAAAAAAATTAATGCTAACAAAATAGACAAATAATTATAACTAAATATTATAAATTTGATATATATAAATTAGTTAAATAATTTTAACGCAAATATTAATATTATTATATATATGTTACATAACAATATTACTGAAGTTCCAACATTCATTCAACATATGATTATCATTTATAGAACATTTGATTCCATTTAAAAATTCATAAATATAAATATGTTTCAAAGAAATAACATTTCTATTATTAAAAAAAAAGGATAAAATTTGGGGCTAACTTATCCTTGATTATACTATATGAACAATTAAAATACAAAAGATTTAGATGAGCCCGATATGTCCTTGACTCAATCTCTTTTACTTTGAAAGATATAAATTACACCACAACGATAATTAGGGATGAGCAAATTTTTTGGGGTGAAATTAGGCCGGTCCCTTTTTAAAAGTTTTCAAAGCATTTTTTGGGAGAAAAATATTACGATACCCTTAATGAATCGAACATGTGCGTGCAAAGTATCATTTCATGTATCGATTTTGTATCACAATGCACAAATCGAATCCTATTTGTACATCGGGATTTTAAGCATCATCGATTTTGCATCGCAATCCACAAAATAAATCCAATTTAAGGATTGTGAATCCAATTGGTGTATCAGAACCCTAATTGAAACCAATTTATGCATCGCAAATCCATTTTATGTATCGCGATTCAAATTAATGCATTGTGATTAACAAATTGATGCATCATAGTGTGTTGAGTAAGTGATCCTTAGCGTGCCTTTGGCTCATTAATAGCATAATCGTCTTTCTCCGATTAAAAAAACATTAAAAAAACTAATGAAAGAGGATCGGCTCGTAATTACTCCAATTTTATTTAAAATCAGACCAGACCAGAAAAATTTGACCACGTTAATTTACTGATTTGGTTTCAATTCTAAACTTTAGTAAAATCAGATAATTTGCTTAAAGCGGATTTGGTATATATTTTGGACCACTTGAATGGTCTGATCAGCGCAATGCATCAATTTTTGCAATGCAATGCAAAATTGAAATGAGTTATTATAGGTCGGTCCACTTTCATTGATATTTAACCTCTTAAATACCTCTTTTTTTCAATTACATAAGTGCACTTTGTTATAATTCTTCCTTGAATGCCCTCATCAGTTGAATACGATGTCTCTTCTCATTACAATGAACTTGCCTCTCTCCTCCCCATTTCTGCTCTGTTTTTTATTTATTTTGTTGAAGATTAGTAATTTTATTGAATTGATCGGATCCCCTATAATTACGCATGATAGAGAAATTATGACTGGAATTCGCAAGGACGGAAATGAAAATAGTATCACCTTAACTTCTCACTCTATTTCCTTTTCATCTATCGATCTTTAGTTTGAAGAGTGCCTTCTTCTTCTTCATCATTTATGTTTGTGTGTTTGATTCAAAATAGATTCATTGTGTTTGTTGTATTACTATGCATGTAAACAGTTCAATGAAATGCTTGAATATAAATTTGTTCGTTGTTGGACACCGTTTTTTGAATCTTGATACATCAATTTTAAATCCCAATCCATTATTTGTGAATCGTGATGCATCGATTTGAATTTGCGATGCATGAAAGATACATCAATGAATAATTTGTTTGATTGTGCACAGGAAAGAAGAGACATAAGGTTTGATTCATTTTGTGATGCACCCAATTGGAAAACCAATGTAGGAAAACCATGCATCGCCAAGGGACATGAGGTCTGGTTCATTTTGCGATGCATCTAATGGAATTCCGATGCATCAAAATCATGCATCGCAATTTCAAATTTATGCATCGTCAAGGGACATGAGGTCCAATTTATTTTGTGATGCAACCAATTAGAATTCAGATGAATCCAATTGGAATGAGTAGTTTCGTCTACATTGTTTACTAAAACACCTTGAGATTAATCTTTCATTTACGTGCAACATTTGCTCTCAACCTTCGTTATTAATTTATGAAAGTTGAGTCTTGTAATCCTTTGAAGCAGGTTCATTCCTCCACAACCTGAATTGCAGTGCACCAACTTTGGTTTTGCGATGCACTGCGTGCCTAATGCACTGCTTACCTAAATTGCAAGGCACAAACTTTGGTTATGTGATGCACAACATGCCTGATGCAATGCATCGGCTTTGGATTTATAATTGTGCATAATGTGCGCGTGTTTTCCTTTTATTAATGACATATTCGTATTTTCAATTCGAAAGTGCCTTTTTACGGTTAAAAAAAGAGAATACTATAAAGGTTGAAAAGTATTGAAAGGGAACCGGTCGAATTTCTCCCAAATTGAAATAGCTAATAAAATTAATACATCGCATTAAAAAATGATGCAATTTAAATTGATTCATCGCAGTGTAAAATTGATGCAACATGATCCATTTTAGTAAGTGATCTGTAGCACCCCCAGGCCCATTAAAGGTATCGTAGTCTTTTTTAGCACCCAAAAATGACTTTTTGATTAAAAAAACATAGAGTACTATAGTGATTGAAAACTTATCAAAGTGGACTGACCCGAATTTACCTCCCAAAACAACGTCAAGAGTCAACAACAAATCATAGTTTGTTTGTGTCATTCACACTTGCTCACTCTTGCGGTGTCTTCTATTTCTATGACTCTTTTCTCATAGAATTCTAGAAAAACTCTACAAAAATTTTAAACTCATAACCCCAAGTTAAAGTCATATACAATCATTTACATCTCGCTTCCGAAAAACTCAAGCCACAATTTAGAAGCCCACCCAACGCAAGTGTCCACTTTTTGCATATTCGGTGACGAAAGGTACGAAATTGCCATGCCGGAGACTTGTTGATAAGTTAACAATTTTATGAAAAACTCATTTAATGATGCAATTTTTTATAATTATTTAGAGAAAAAAAATTACATTTTGCAGATCTATCATTTTATTCTACCTAATAAAGTATATTTTCTAATTTATTTGAACTACAATACAATTTTTCAGTAATTTCGTTTAATTTCATCATTATGTGTCTAAATATGAGACACACATAAATCATAAAATTATTATATCCCCATTTTTATAACATGTATCGGTTTCAAAAAATAAAATCATATGTCAATACATTGATTTTTTTGGTTCGTATAACATCAAATCCATGAAATATACAAAATACTAAATCTGTGTATATTTCTAAATATATTTCCACATCGACGATATAACATGTAATTTGTTATTGTGTCTGTATGTGTGGGTTTTTGATCGGCATCTCTTACTTTTTCTAGTTGATTTATTTAAATTTTCGACTATTGTATTATGGTAACTTTATAATAAATTATCTGATACTTGCAATATCTTGGACAGATGGTCTCATATCTTCATCATTTGTGCATGATGTAGCAGGAGCAAACAAATATCAACATTACTTAAATCAGCTTGAACCAATGTCTTCACATATTTTTTGGGATTTTGATGTACCACCACCACTTTCTTTTTTTATCTCTTCGAGCCAATCAAAAGTATATTTAAACAGATTTTGTTCGTTTTATATAAAGATCAGTAAGATTTACTATCTTTATCAAAGGAAAATTTTCATATTTATATTAGAAGTCATCATTGAATCTCTTTGAGAAATGAATATTCATGGGACTATCCTTCTTCCAATACATTCAAATACAACTGAATGAAATAATTTGTCAACTAATTATTTTTATTGTTTTGATATTGTATTTCTTTATTAATAATTTGATATTCTGTTGTAACAATAAATGATAACAAAAAAAATTATTATTATTATAATGACAATCTTGTAATTGTTTTCATATTGTATTTGTTTACAATTTATCCTAGATTTTTTTTATTATTCAATTGACTAAAGATAAATAGAAATGTGAAAGAGTTTTGAATTATTTTATACACTTAATGATAATGACAATATCTAGGTATGAAAAACCGATATATTAATGATTCTTAAACTAAACAAAAGTATTACTCCCTCCGTCCTTAAATAATCGTCTTGGTTGACCCGACGCACAGTTTAAGAAAAAGTAATTGACTTGATTATTTATATTGGTTTAATGTGTAATTTCCTTTAATGTCCATGTATATGTGGCTCATAATTAAAGTAGAGTAAAAAAGTAAGGGTAAAATGTTAAAAGTGATGTTCTAAAAAGGTAAGTTTCAAAGTGGACAATTATTTTGAGACGGACGAAAAATGAAAGAATGACGATAATTTAGGGACGGAGGGAGTACCATTTTTAGAAAGTTCATTTTGGCAAGAACTTTCCAAATGATGCACCTTTCTTTTTACAACATTGCTAGCCTTACAACTACTTTTATAACTTTTTCTACAACTAAGCTTTGAAGAAGAGTAAAGTGTCAAAACATTTTTTCTCAATTCAAGACTTAGTTGTAAGGAAAATTATAGGATTAGTGGTAAGGATATCATTTTCCTTCTTTTTATATATGTATAGATTTGGATTTGTATCAAAACCGATGTCCATTATTTCTTGCTTTTCTTTTTTTTTTTACTACAAACAAAGCGATATATATATATATATATATATATATATATATATATATATATATATATATATATATATATAAAACAAAACTAAAATGTACAAACTAGAGTCGGTGAACATAAAAAACAATAGCTAAATTGACACGCGTAGAGGACTCCCCTATTCGTTTACCGGCCAACATTCACCCATTTTATCACGCTGCTCTCAAGTTTTCAACTATAAATACAGGCAAGGCAATCCTTGTTTCTCCGACCATTATAACCGAGAGTTTAAGATATCATGCAACACATAGTGTACGGGTACACATATACATAAAACATTCTCACCGATTTTAATATACCAATATCCACTCATCTACCACCCGTTCACATCATGGCGCGATCAACTTATACAAAAGCTGACACTTTATTACCATCCATTTTGTTACAAAAACTATTCAAACTTGGTTACTAAACCTCAGTCAAATATGAGGAGGTCTTCTAAGACCGTTTTACAGATTTTAATTCGTAAAATAGAATCATACTCTTTCATAATATAACTCATTAACGTACATTGAGTCAGGTCAAAAGAATCCATCTTTATATAAATATAGGTAAGATGGTCAGTTTTTGCATATTAACTTAACGCGTAAGGTACTGTAATATCTAATAAGGTTTAGTCAAAAACCCTCAACATAAAGCCCCACCGATCGGAATTCAAATCATTTCCAGCTCATTTTCTTCTTTCCCCTTCGGTTATGAACCCAAGCGGCAAGCAATTATTCCATTTACACCTATAATTTCTTTTCTATACTATATACTAATACAGCTTTTTGTCTTTATTAAGTTGTCACTTAAATTAATAAACCACTACTCCTAATTTACTTGGTTAAAAAAATTCCTTTGAATAGTAAGTTCTGTCAAGCATGAGCCAACTGTACTCTGGACCTAGCAAGCAAAGGTACTTAAAGTGGCAAGCCACGAAAAAAAGCTCCCAAACACGCACACATACACACACACACACCTACAACTACAAAACGCTCTTTCTGTTTCACAATCATCAGTTTCATTTTTGGTTCCTTCTTCTTCCATATATACTTACCCAAAACCCCCAATTTTTGGTGATCTTTACAGTGATGATTTGATCAAATTTTGTCAAAAACTTGAATGGGTTCATTTGTGTTTCTCAACATCTTATCTATCAGTTTTCTTTGTTTATCCAACTTGGGTTTCTCCTCGGATCTCACAAACTTGGTCTATAAAGGCTGTGCAAACCAAAATTTCCAAGACCCACTCTCCTCGCAAACTCTCAAAACCCTCTATTCCACTCTAATTTCCCAATCATCCACCACAAAGTTCTACAAGACCACCGCTGGTGGCCAAGGCCAATCCAGCTCCTCCATCACCGGCCTATACCAATGCCGCGGCGACCTCTCAAACTCCGACTGCAACGAATGCGTCAAAAAACTCCCGGACACCCTCAAGCGCGTGTGCGGCGGCAGCACCGTAGCTGCGAGGGCGCAACTGGGGGGGTGTTACATGAGGTACGAGGTGGCCGGGTTCAGGCAGGTGTCGGGGACAGAATTGCTGTACAAGCAGTGCGGGTCGACTCAGGCGAGTGGAACTGGGTTCGAGGAGAGGCTGGACACGGCTCTTGGGGAGATTGAAAAAGGGGTGAGTAGTGGGAATGGGTTTTATGCAGGTGGGTATCAGTCGGTTTATGTGTTGGGGCAGTGCGAAGGGGATCTGAGTAATGGAGACTGTGTGAACTGTGTGAAAAGTGCCACGGAGAGGAGTAAAAGTGAGTGTGGGAATTCAATTTCGGGTCATATTTACCTTCAGACTTGCTATATTAGCTACACTTTTTACCCAAATGGTGTTCCGGGAAATTCACCCTCAGGTAATAAATACAGTATTTATCTTGTTTACAAATTACAATGTACCGACAGGGGTTTGAGATAAAATTTTGTTGAATGCGTTTGCTTGTTTGTAGGGATAACACTGGGGGCAGAGACGGGAAGGGGGACGGGGCACAATACGCAGAAGACGGTTGCAATTGTGGTGGGAGGGGTGGTGGGTTTGGGACTTGGTGTGGCCTGCTTGCTTGTTCTTAAATCAGCCTTCAAGAAGAAAAAGGATAAATATGGAGGTAATTACTTGTCTATTTTTTCCTTTCATGATTGATAGACAATAAACATACTGTAAATTTTACTATTAGTAATTTAAAAGAAATATAATATTTATTGTAATTTTCCTGTGGGTAACAATATACTTGGAACTTTGGGAGTATTTTCAGCTCTTTCTCGTTTTTCATTTGGGCAAACTACCCTTATGGTCCCGGTATTTTTTTGAATTAGTCTCCAAACTCCGAATTTTGATCCTTGTACTTATGGGGTATAACGCAATTGGGCCTTTCATTTTATTCCGTCAATTTTCAAGTCAAGTCCCCCACGTGCATTTCACCTGATTTCGGCTAGGCTTAAAATCGTTTCGTTCAATAATAAAAGTACAAGAACCAACACTTTCTGTGTCTTCTCTGATTTCTGGGGTTGCGTTCTTGGACATCATTAATTCACTCTTCTGCTTCTTCCCGACCTTTCAAACTTCAGACATACCCAAAATAAAAACACAAAAACTACACTTCCCTCTCTCTCTCAATCTACCCAGATACCCATGCATTCTTGGACGTATCAATGATGATTTTCGCCACCTACACGGCTACACGCCACTCAAACCCCTCCCCACCACCAACCCATTAAAATCTGGATCTGGGTTTGTCGTCTTTTCACCTAAAGCAGAGGGTCCGATGTTTCCTTTTCGTGTCGATTTCTTTTATGCTTGAGAGAGAGAGAGGGAACCAAGCAAAGCTTATACCGACTACGGTCGGTTGCTGCTTGCTGCATATTTGTGATCCAATGTTTCTTTCGGTTCACACCCAATTTTCCATTTCCTTGACTTCAGCGAGTCTTTTGAGTGTGTTTTGATACCTGGGTTGTTTTATTTTTCGTGATTTAATCCTTATTACTCCTGTAAGTTGCAGCTAATTAATGGATGGTTGCGAAATAAATTGTAGAGAGTAAAGAATTTCATTCAATTTCGTTATCTGCTTTGGCTGTAAATGGGTGTGTAGACTGTAGAGCCTAGAGGGAGGAAGAACCGAAGAAGATGGTGTTGGTTCGGAGCTACGAAACATTAAGAATCTGTGTGAATATTTTTTTTGAAAAAAGGACCAACCTGAAGAAAGTCAAAAAGTAGAGGGGCCAAAAGGGTAGTTTGCCCTTTTGTCTTTTTTTGGTCTCAGTTTTTCGCCGTTGTATCAAAACACAATGACTTCTGTAAAGGAATTCGTACAAGCTAGATAGCACACAGGAGAACAAGTGAAGTATTATCCTCTGCTTAGTTATTAGTTAGTTATACCATTGTCAGAAGACTCAGAACAAAGTAATTACCTGAGTGCTTTGTTTTGAAAGCCCCGCATATGAATGGCTACTTTGTGCAAGTGGAAAACTCACTCACTCTTTCGTTTGTTTGCTTGTTATGGAGTAAGATGTTTTATTCAGCTTCCTGCTTTTGGGGGGTATAATTGTAAAGATTTGGTTTCATGTATAAATGTAGGTTACTGAATGAAGACAAAATTGCTGTTTTCGAGTTGCAGAGCCTCCAATTAGAGACATGTGTAAAGAAAGAAGACAGCTAGTACGTAGTACGAATACTATTTTGTTGCCGGGGCCTGGGCCTGGAGTAGTTGAGGAATTATAAGTTTTTTTTTTTTTTTTTTTTGGGTTTTTCTTTCTTCGAAATGCTTGCTGAGTGCTGACACGCAAATGTGTAAATACGCATCTAAGAAATATATTGCGGGAAATTCGGGCCCGTTTATTTTTATAAGTTTCCAACCTTTTCAGTTCAGTTTTTTTTTCAATCGAACAATACAAAAGACTGCAACATCTTTGATGAGCAAGAGTTGCGCTACGAATAAAAACGAAATGTATTGCGGTTCATATATTTATATATCGCGGTGTAAAACTGTCAACAGTCAGAAAATTATATGAATCGCGGTATATAAATATGTGAATTGTGATGCAACATTATTTGAACCGTAATATCTAAATGAACAGAATATCAACCGTTAGTATTAAAAGAAGCAAACTATCTGATACGTATATCAATAACAAAAATTATTGACAACCATTCTTTTTCTTTATTTCGTCTTTAAATATTTAATGTTATTTCTTCTCAAGCTTATCTACTGTTATTTCGTCTCACTCCATATGATTTATTTAAAATTCCATATGTTGTTTATCATCAAGTTTTTTCTCATGCCTTTATGATTTTCTGATGTATACAAATCTTAGATCAAAAAGCCATCTCGTTTTTCCTTCATCTTTATGAACTTAATGATAAAACTTGATAAGCAACTTGATGATAAACAATACATGATCTATGAAGATTTCTCACAAATTTCGATCTCCCCATGTAACCTTTTATCTGGGGTATGTCCAAACTTCATAAATTTTTGATGTATTTCGATATATTTTAATACAAAAATTGAAAGTAAAACATATATTTTGTATCGACGTTTACATATGTATTTTGTATCGCGGTTCATCAGTGTTAACATTCATGATTTTTGATAAAAAAATTAAAGTATAGTATGTATTAATTATGTATCGCCATTCATTTGTTTTTGTATCGTGGTTAAAATATTTGTCAATCGCGATACAACTAATTTTTATGAATGGAAACTGTTTATAAACAAATATATTAAAAAATTAAATAATGCTACCAAATAAGAAAATTTACACCACGATAAAATTTAAATACATAAATTGAACTTATATATCGCGATGTAAATGCTAATATGTTTTATTATGATTATTTGTTTATGTATTGCGGTATATAAATATTAATACTTATTCTTTATATTTAAATCACAAAATAAAAAGATATGTGCATTACAATTCACGTGCTATTCATCCTTTCAACGTTCATTAAAAGTAACTTAATTATTTCTTTTTATAAAATGATATTTTCTGATTAAAAATTAAAACAATAGATTGGAATGATTAAAATCATAAAAAAGAAGATCGCAATTTTTTCAAATATATATGGGGAAAAAAGAGACAACACAAAAAGAGGTACGATGTTCCATCTTTCCTTTTAATGGGTCCATAACCTAACAAAGTACACTACTCAATGTGATAAATTACTTGTTTGCTAAGTCTATATCGTCCACTTTTTGAACAAGTTTTGTGTTGCCAACAACTCACTAGTGTTTTACAAAATTAGTGAGTTGCACTAGGCCATGGGCACAGTTAGATCGGGTAATTACAATCGATTATTCCTTAATCTATCCAATTAATTGATATTTTTTGATTGAAATGTATAATCTACTTTACCCAATAATATTAATAGATCGCGTTGAGTTAAAATAGATCAGACCCATTATTCATTTTGAACTGTGATTTTTTATGATATAAAATTATGTATTTTTGGGGGAAAACTTGGGTTGTGACACTTTAACCCGTTACTCCTTTCACCCAACTCATTTTAATATGTTTGATATTTGGGTTTTAACGTATTTCAACTCACTTCAACTCACTTCAACTCATTACTCATTCCAATTCAACTCAAACACAACCCACTTAATTACCGGCCTAGTACACGTCGTATATCCAAGACGACAATAAAGCTTTTGAATTATAACTTTATCTATAAAAAAAAAAAAAAGGAAAATTCTTGTCGGTCCATTTTTCTAACTTTTTAACCCCAAAAGTCCATCGTTCTTTTTTCAACCGCAAAAAAACCACTTTTCAAAATATTGTTCCAAAAATATCATCGTCTTTTTCAACAGCTCCGGCAATACACTTTAGATTCGAAAATCACGATTGTGCGCAACGAAACGGAGATCAACCTGGTTTTTTATGCGCAAAGGTAAACGAGTTTTTTTATTCATAAAATACGAAAGTATAATGGATCTATATTGGGATGAAAGATTTTTCAGTTGGGACGAAGGCAGAGAAGGATGATGAAAAAGAAGGATTACGACGGAGGAGATTGAAAAAGAACGTGAAGGACGTAAACTTTTACCACAAAAATGACTTTTTCCAATTGAAAAAAAAGAGACTAATGTAGCGATTAAAAACTTCAAAAAGTGAACCGACCCGTAATTTTTCCAAAAAAAAAACGTGTATGGACTCAACCTTTGCTGTATTACTAGCTAGTTGATCATGGAGTCGTTCACAAATGGTCACATAAACTCAAAATCGGCCCTAAGTTCACATGCATATTGCATACTATACCATCCATCTTTTGGCCAAGAGTTTATATTCTTATAGGACTAAATATCACACATCACACATGCATAATAAAGAGCCTGTGTGCTTCATTCATTGCGATTGAAAGGTAGGATTTTTTTAGATTTTCCTTTTCCTTGCTGCAGTGGATATATAGCAAGCATGGCATAGCCACTTGCATGTTGCAACTAAAACCAAAGACACTTAACACTAATACAAACTTAATTAATATAGGTTTTATACTATTTATTTTTATTTTTGGTAATAAAAAAAAGTTACAACTTAGAAGCATAATTTCATATCTGGGTCAAACAAGACCACAAGACCAATAAAATCAAACATTGTTTTGTGGAGTTCCGGATTTGCTTCCTAGTCAGTGGTCCCAAGTCTCAACCTACATGGGTCCATTCTTTCAGGTGGTGTCTAGTCAATTGTTATTTAAAGCTTTCTTATTAAAGTAATCACTCAAGTGGAAGTGGCGTAACGAGTAGTGAAAATTTGTAATAAAACTAAGTAACTTGTGAAAATGAAAACACAAGTGGGAAGCAACAATTGGTTGATTTTTATTCTACTTCAAAGTGGCCAATTTTTTTATTTTTTTCTTATTTCACTAACATAACAAGGGTGGGGTAAAACAACCACATCAATTATAGAGATCTAGATACACAAGAGACACTGAAGTAAGTCTTTCAATAAATCAGATTTTGATGTAAATTTTTTAGATATTAATTTATATAATAGTTCAATAACCCAAATGTAAATTCAAAAATCTATTATCAAATTGGGTATGAATTTATATATGAACAATACAATCTGTTAAGAACTTGATCCGGTCTAAAAATAAATCATCAATATTTATTATTATACATATACATAGTATACACACTTATAGATAGATGTTATCTTTTAGACCATCTCCAACCTAAAAACCCCAATTTGGGTTCAAACTTACCTCAATTTTGGACAGTTTCAGCACTATCCACTATTCTAACTTTAACCCTTCACATCAAATCTTACACCAAAAAGAATATTCCTTAGTATATTCTATTTTGATTTTCTACTATAACATTTAAAATTGTAATTATTAAGATTACAAAATTAATAATTATTATATTTAATAAGTTTATTTTTATAATATTATTTTATAATTAATTATATATTTAAATTAGTAATTTAATATATTTTAAATTACAAACAATTTGATAAATACAAACACATATATTATGATAAAGCAAGCAATACATTATTTTCAAATTATATGTTATTTTTCATTTCAAGTTGTATGCCATATTTTATTTTCAAGTTGTATGTCTTTTTTTTATTTTCAATTTACATAATAGATCAATTTATTATAATTTATTTTTATTTTTTAATGCTTTAAAATAAATTACATTATTAATATTTATTACATAGCTATTATTAGTTATTAATTAATTAAAATATTTTTAAATTCATAATATAAATTATGAATAATTTTTTGTATTTAAAAATCAATTTGTTGTATTTAAAAATCAATTTTTTGTTTTAAAAAGTAGTGGGTCCCATCAACCCCAATTTGGGGTTTGATGAATAGTGTTGCCCCAAATTTGGGGTGACACTATTCATGGTCTCAAATTGGAGAGAGGTTTGGGGGGTTGGGTTGGAATTAATTTGGTGTAATTTTGGACCCAGATTGGGGATTTGGGGTACCGGTTGGAGTTGTCCTTGGTCTTTCTACCTTTCATATTATCATTGTTATTGATCCATAAATCTTTATTTTTGATAAAATTGAATATTTAATCGGATATATTAATTAGTAACTAATTCGGATATGAATTAAAATACACTTGATTTGTCAAATTAACATATTGGATCAACAAGGGTACGGTCATTAGATCTTTCACCCAATGTGTTTTCCTAAAGCTCGAGTAACTAAAGCCAAACACCAAGCAATAGCCCATGACTATATATATTATAAAACAACTAGGTAATTAGTTAGGACTATTCAAGGTTGAAATTAAATTATCTTAAAAAATTTAACGATTGAAATTCATTTTCCCTATATTTTTTCCCTATTACAAGTCACCCCCTATAATTAATATTATGAGCAGTCACATCTTTTTTTTCTCCCTATGTTTTATCTGTACATTACAAAGTCATACACTGTGATTAATCTTCTCAACAGTCATCCATTATAAAATATCAATCCTTCAACTATCACTTGAATCAATGTACCCTTCAACAATAACATTTTTTTAATCAATATTATAAAATAACTAGGTAATTAACTAGAGCTATTCAGAGGTTGAAATTGAATTATCTTTAAAAATTTAACGGTTGAGATTCACATTCACATTCACATTCACATGTATAAGTAGTTATCCATTTTTAACTCACTATTTTTTTCTTTCCCTATTACAAGTCACCCCCTACAATTAATATTATGTGCAGTCATCTCTTTTTCTTCTCCCTATATTTTATATTTACATTACAAAGTCACACCTTGTAATTAGTCTTCTGAACAGTTACCTTTTATAAAACTTTTTTTTTAGGGAAACAGGGGCGGCACCCTGCTAGATTTTATTAAAAAAGAGAAGGATACAAACTTGAGGGGGACAACCATCCGAGCCCTTATAAATGGGAGGACAGAGGAGCCTAACCTCGAAAAAGGAGATACAAAGCAAAAACAAATTAAACAATTCTAACATAAGGCGTGTTACAAGCATCAAGCAAAATGAGACCACGAGTAGCGCGAGGGATATCTGAAAAGGAATGGAAGTCCACGTCAGAGCAAGAATCACAAGCTAGATTGGCCAGACTGTCAGCAACTTTGTTGGATTCTCGAAAGCAATGCATAAACTTGAAGCGCCCCGAAGCTTGGAACCGAAGAATAGCACGAATGAGATAGGAGTGAATCTAAGGAAATTTAAAACCTTTGGAGAGACACTCGAATAAAACTTTTGAATCAGTTTCGATAATAGCATCATTGTAACCATGATCATGAAGCCATTTCACTCCAATATAAAGAGCTCGAACTTCTGCAGCCATATTCGAGCAATTGTCAAAAAAATGAGAGAAAGCAAAAATGCACCGCCCCCGATAGTCCCAAACTATGCCTCCACCACCACTCAAACCAGGATTTCCCCGGCTAGCACCATCAGTATTGAGTTTAACACACCTAAAGGAGGATTAGACCAAGCAACTTGAGAAACCGATATTTGTTTCCTCCAACCATGCTTTATAGATGGGTTATTGAAATCTGAAATGGGATAATTGGCCACTTGCAAGAAATTTTTAAAATCAAAGAGGATGTTGTTGATGACAACGGATATAGGAAGCCGTTTATTATAAAAAACAACACTCTTTCGAAATCTCCAAAGATACCAAAGAATAATAGAAGGAAGCAAAATAAAAGGGACAGCCTTACTATGAAACCACTAAGAGAAACATCTTTGATGAATCGTACCAGATTGAACAGAGACCCCAAAGAGCCTATGAAAATGCAGCCAAATAGAAGCAGCGGTGTTGCTAGAGAGAAAAATATGCCCAAAAGATTCCACACAACTTTGATCACAACAAGAACATTTCGTTGCTAGGGAGATACCTTTCTAACAGAGGCCCTCATCCAGAGGAAGTTTATGTCGAAGCAAACGCCACATAAAGACACTAATATGTCGAGGCAAAGCCTTGTGCCATATGAGACTATAAGATAGTTGGGAAGGACAAGCCGACCTGACCAAAGAGAGAGCAGACGAGAGAGAGAAACTGCCTGAAGTAGAAGCCGACCAATAAGGACAATCATCATAATCATCAAGAGAAATAAGTTGAGGTTTAATGCAGTGCAAGTCTGGTAAGGGCAGAGGAGACTGATCAATATTAATAATGAGATCTCTAACCGTAGAAATATTGCAGTCAGGTGGTCTGCCAATATGAGAGCCAAACACCCAATTATCAAACCAAGGGGAACACAAGCCTTTGTCGATTATCCAAAAAATATTGGGATCAGTGATGCTACGCATTCTAAACATGTGTTTCCATGCATGGGAGCCTTTAATAGTTGCTTGAGCAAGCTGAGAAGGATGGAGATTGGGGCAGTAACGGGCTTTCAGAAAAGAAGACCAAAGATTGTAAGAAGTGCGAAACCGCCACCAAAGTTTAATACCATAAGCTTTGGAGATATCAGACATCGAGCACACACCGATACCCCCTTCAGCAGTTGGTCTACAACAAGAATTCCAGGCTATCCAATGACATTTATTTTTTCCATCAAGATTGCCCCAGAAAAAATTAGAACATAGCTTGTCGATAAGAGAGCAAACCGAAGCCGGGGGCTCAAGGGAAGCAATCAAATAGCTGGACATAGAATGAAGAACATGATTAATGAGCGTAATCCGACCGGCTGAATTGAGAAAGCTCCCAGACCAAGAAGAAATTCGGTTGTGCAGTCTGTTAACAAGATTGTCAAAATAGTGCCGTTTCTTCCAACCAAAATAGAGCGGACAGCCAAGATAAGTAATTGGAAGCGAACCAGCCATAAAGCCCAACTCCGTATGAAGCATTTGAAACCGACTAACATCCGTGGAGGGAGCCATGAAAAAAGAACACTTGGATCTATTAAACTGCTGACCCGAAACATCTTCAAACTCTTTAATAAGGTTCTTGCACTACAAGAAAAATGACATATTGTGACACCTTGTAAGAGGCACTTTTCAAAAAGCCTCATAAAACTATCTATTAAGGCTTTTATAAGTGTCGTTTTACAAATTACTAATTTTATTTTGAAAGGCCTCATAAAGTTATTTGTTAGGGCTTTTATAAGTGTCATTTTACTAAAAAAATTAAATTATTTTTTAAAGGCCTTATAAAGTATCTATTAGGGCTTTTTTAAGTGTTGTTTAATTGATTTGGATGTTGAGGCACTTTACAATCAACCCAAAAAAAATTGCCGCCCTCTTACTTTACGAACACGCGCCTTTTTTTTGTTTGTAACTTTTCCCTTTCCTGCACTGGTTATTTTCTCCCTGTATTCCCAGCAACTCTCTTAGTCTCAAGCCCTCAACCACTGGGATACCTGCGCTCACTATCGTCTTTGTCATTGCCGCAAGTTGCCGTCGTGTAACCACTTGCAAGCACTCATTGTCCCAATCCCCAAACCCTCTCAGCCGCTCGTGCGCCCTCAGCCACTCGCATGACATACCACGCTCTTTGCATCTGGTAAGGAACAAGACGCAATTTGTATCCCGTAACCTCAAGTCTCACAGCCTCAACCCGACTGCTGGCAAACTGCAATTTTGTTCTGATTTGGTATGATTGATCTCTAATTACTAATTAACTATTAACCCTAATTTATTTACGTACAACCTAATGAATTTGGCATTAGTTTTTGGAAGGAGGATCAGATCCTCAAATAAGTTACCTAGCATTAGTTTGATTTGTTCTATAAGATTTTGTTCTTATGTTATTAGGTTCTTAAAAGGACAAATAAAAAATGGGGAATTTATTACAAATGCTTATGTTTTATTGAAATCAAAGGGTCTTGATTTTATTAGCAAAACTGTGGTTTATGGGTTTTCCCAATAGTCGAAAAGTACTTGTGTAGTTGATTGATTGGCACAACTTACTGCAATTTTCTCATATGCCCCATTCAACAAATACTAACTGCTACATATGTATTTCAGTATTTCTTCCCCTTTGCAGTTGTATGGATCTCATATTCAGTCAGTTGTCCTCAATTTTTTTGTCATTTTAGTATACTGTACAATCTTACACAGTTGGTAATTTAATAATTCATGCAATGTATTCTTGAGGTCGAATCCCTTCACGGTAGCTCTACTAAGTTTCATTTTGGAATTTTAAGAGTCATATATGATATCTTCCTCTAGCTTAGACTATCTGATAATTTTTAATAATGATCTTTGATTATGAGAGAGTTTGTAGAGTAACAAAAATCCTTATTTAAACTAATGTCAAAAAGTGTCTTTCCAATCTTTTTTAGGAAGCCATGGTGACCTTTATTTGATATTCGTGGGGAGGATTGGGTGAGCCCCTGTTAAGTTCAATATACGAGTTTTAGTATGCTCAGAGGAATACTCAATTTTTTTGGGAAAAGGATGTCATTTTCATTGTTGAAAGATTAGAATTTCTTTTCATGCTTCTCTTTGGGCATCGATGTCAAAAAGTGTCTTTCCAATCTTTTTTAGGAAGCCATGGTGACCTTTATTTGATATTCGTGGGGAGGATTGGGTGAGCCCCTGTTAAGTTCAGCTTTGCGTTTGGTTGGATATACGAGTTTTGGGGGCGAAGTATCTCAATTTTTTGGGAAAAGGATGTCATTTTCATTGTTGAAAGATTATAATTTCTTTTCATGCTTCTCTTTGGGCATCGAGTTTGGCACTTTTAGAGGGGTGTGTGTGTGTGCCTATAGCTAATACTACAAGAGAATGGAGAGAAGTTTTGCACTAGTCTCTCCCTTTAATGTATATCTCCTTTTCTTTTTCTGCCTTTTTTTTTTGGTATTGTGGGATGGATCATTCGTTGTTTTTGTATTTCCTTATCTTATTCCAAAACATTCTCCTTTTATCAAAAAAAAAGAAAGAAAGTAGTAAGGATTGGCCCAAGAGCTACTAAAATACTTTCTACAAGTGCATGTGTAGGTTGGTTGTATGTAGCAATATTGAAGCAGATGAAAAGAGGTATTATGATTTAGAAGATAGTTTTACCTTTGTGGTGAGCTCTCTTCTTTGTATATTCGGGTTAGAGGTGGTAGTTTTTGTTACCTCCCTGAAGTGCCTATTACTAGTAAGCATTCTCTTCCAAGGATATCTTCATGTTTCTTGACGTGGAAATTTGTGATTGAGTTTGGTGTGAGTTTATCCTTGATCCATTGAGGTGGATTCAATTGCAAGCACTACTGATTGATTTCTCCCTCCTTCTCCGCTTGTACAACGACCAACTCATAAGGGAAGATGTAATAATAGGATCTAACAGACAAAGTCTTACTCTTAACCATTTTTTAAGTCCCTGCTTGACTATTTCTTCAAGGAAAAAGATGATTTTTGTAGATATCTTTCCTTGGTTTTTTGCATCTGTTTCGCTTGTCTTCGTTACATTGGGGCTTCTATAGTGAGCTTCATGCTCTCTATCAGCTATTATCTCTTTAGATTTCCATTTCTTTGGAAATCCTGATGAGAGAGAAGTTGACGAACTCCTCTGTCCCATTTCGGTAATGTTCCTTCAAGGATTTCTGCTGATGACATGTTTGGAACCATAATTCCTGTGTCTTTATAGCAGTCGGTGCATGTGGTATTTTATGTCACTCTAGTATTCCCTTGCATTTCCTTCTCTCTGATTTCATATGGAAGGTTACAGTCTCTTTGAAAGTTAGATCATTTGTTTGGTCTCTTGTTTATGGAAATCAATACAACTTCATGCAAAGAAGACAATGTAAGAAAGTGCTAAGCCGGATGTTTGTGATATCGCATGCAAGCTACTGAGACACACTTGTACCTCTTTCCAGATTGTAATGTGGCTTGGTGGTTGTAGGGAGTAATATTCATGCGGTCTTTGGCCTCTCCATGAGCTAAAGCAATATGCATGTTTCATGGTCTTCCTTTGTCTGACTTGGTGAAAGATTGGCTAGCTATAGTGGGTCCTTAGCTCTTGATCTTATGATTGTTTTGTGTGCTGTCATGTGTCTTTTCCCATGTGTTTGTTATGGTAGATTTCTTGTCCACTTTTGTTTATTTTTCCTTTTAACTAGATTTTTATTTCTTTTATCAAACAAACCCACAAGAAAAGGAAAAACTGAAAAGCACCATACCAGGTTATTCTGCAGTTCGTTACTTATGTTCTCTTTTATGTTCTCTTTTGGGGAAATTTTTTCCTATGGCTTTTAAAATTGTTTCTCAATTTTTTTTTGTCTTCCATAAAAAGTTGGCGCGACACCTAGTACATATAATTTTGTCAAGAATGTGAATTTTGTTTTACATGTCTTAAGTTACATTTGTCAATGAAAGTTCGAACTTGATCGTTTACTTTATAAAGTAGGTTCTTGTAAACACTCGTTGGACTACTGCAGGAAGCGGAGGGGGTTTAAGAAAAGCTTTCCATTTTTACTAATGCTTGTCAGGGTGTATTTAACTTGGTAGTTTGGTTTGGCTAGATGTGTAAGTATCTGGCATTGTTGTCCCCTAGAAGAAAACACGAGTATAAGATGTATTTTCTTTATTTTTAATTTGTAAAAAAATTTCTAAATTTTCTTAACAATGCTGGGCAATGCAATTCAATTTGATGAGGTGTATACTCTTCTCAAGGCGTAAACACCTCTGTTGCTTGTCTGGTATATCTACATTGTTCTTGCATACATGGTCTATATATAACCTTATACAATTATTCAACTTAGTCCAAGAAAAGGAACACTCCTTGTTGATGAAGTTTGAATCGTGACACTCTATTATAGACAGCCTGAAGCAACTTTTAGTTACTTATAGTATTTTGATAAGTTATTCGAACTTTGAGCAACCAACTTTTCTCGTTACATGTTTCTTCATGAGTGATTTCTTTTGAGTGATTGGTATGTATACTAATTGCAGATGAGTCTATTTGAGGGTAAGTACTCATCCAAAGATGCCTATCTGTAAGTAAAATTTCACTCACGAATGTAAAATTTTACTGCAGGTTGCAGCCAAGAAGGGAACTCTTAAAAATATAATCTCTAAACGTGTAGAACTGGCTTATAATTATGGTCTGATACTTATCCCTGAAGGGCTGATTGACTTCATTCCCGAGGTAAAGATATGAAACATATGATTAATATTTAATGCTTGCTCACCTGCTCCTCAGATCTCTAAGCTTTTTCCACGAAGTCATATGTACTTAGAAGATTCTAAAAAGTAGATATAGCTACTATATTGTATTTCTCCTGATTTATTGTCCATTTGAGGTGCAACAACTCATTGTATAACTAAATGAAATTTTGGCCCACGAGGTTCTAGATGAAGCTGGCCAAGAAGAACCTTGCACCCCAAGCTCTGCAGCTTTTTGAGTTGTTGCCTCCAACAATTCAAGAATAATTGATGCTTGAAAGGGATCCTCATGGAAATGTCCAGGTGTTTATATCCACTATTGCTTTGACATTGAAGTTACAAAAGATTCTATTCAGATTCAGAATCAAAAAGTGTTCAACATGATAGTGATTGAGTAAGTTTGTTCTCGTGGGTGCGATGCTATTTAGGGTCTGTTTCTGATATGTTTGGAGTGATTTACATGGGTTTCTAGTAGGTCGAGTTTTGGACTCAATCTGTATTTGTTGGATCAAATATACCCCACCATCATCATATGTTAATTCTCTTCTTGCGTATCTGTGGAATTGGATGAGATAGTAGCCAAATGATAATATCATATACTTGTTCATGACATTTTCTTTGTAAATTCTATTTTGTAGTAATATGAATATATGATATGATCATCTGTTGACAGAGGCAACAACTGCTGCTTGTTATTGTTCACGTAATATTTTACTTTACCCGTCCCTTTTTGTTCATTATGGTTTTTTACCTTAATACAACTATTTTTGTTTATTTTTAGTTCGTATGAGGTCGTTTGCTAGTGGCCAGGAACATCATCATGAATGCGAATGAGGCATCGGCGAGAACATAGAAGTCTCGTGAATTTGCATTTCGGTGGAGGTATAGAAATCTTCCATGCTTGAGTTGTAGCTGATTAATTTATAGAAAAGCTACAAAGTACAAATGGCTAGTTTTGAATTCGTACAAGTAAAGTGGTGCATAGTTCCTGGCAAACCCAACATCTGTTTTTGACTCTATGATAAAACTAGTTATACTTTTACACGTATGCCATGAATTACAACCTATATGATTTTTTAAAGCTATGCTTATATTTTTGTTTGATTTATAAATTATAATGCCATGATTTACAACCTACAAAGTATTCATCTCGCTAACCTTGTTCGGGTTCAACCTTGATCACCTCCCAACAACCACGATAAAACCACCCTATAAATCCATCGCTCCCGAAGCACTGTTCGGGTTCAAAACTTTAATAACATACCAGATTTCACTTTCTCTAGATATATCTTGCAAAAAATTGTTATCCTTGATGCGTGCGTGCGGCTTGAATCACGAATCTATTCCAGCTTTTTGGACTACTCTATGGCTGAACCAAACTCTCCCAAAACAGCCTCAAACCTGCCACAAAACCCTCCTACAATCTGCTCAAAATTCTGAAATTTCTTTTGTAAATTACTACCCAAACCCCTATCTTAAATTGGACAGATTACAACCTCTAAAACTGCTCCAAACTATTACATAAATTCAGCCGTGAACAATTTGGTTAGAACAGAATTTTCCCTTACAAAATAGCCAACCAGTTAACAACCAACCTCCTTGCAATAACCCCTATCTCACGCCTAATTACAGCAGGCTTTAGGCTGCCCAGACAGCCTCCCAACTCCAGCAAACTCACGCACAGAAGCTGCTCAAACTCGTTCCAATCACGCGACCAATCTGCCTTCAAACAGCCCATGATCTTGAAGATTATGCTGCCCGAAACTGACCCGCGATCGAAGGAGAACAGGCTGCCACGAACAACAAAAAGAAAACAGAAATAGAGAAGTGATAGATCGGCTTCACCGGACAAGCTTTACTCGCTTGTCGTAAAGAACGCCGTTTGATTAATCTCGTCCCTGTTGCTTCCTTAGACTCATAGCAGCCACTATGTCTACTTTATTTAACCTCCATTCAGCCTTCCAAGGCGGGTTAAAACTGTAAGAAACCCACACAATTCATACGGCAAGGTGCTGTCCCGAATTGGATCTAAACAGGCTAAAAAAGACTCACGAAATTAACCCCTTGATATGTGCTCGATGGTCCAACACTCCAAGGCTGTCCAAGATAAATTAGGGCAATAATATGCTGATCAAAAATCCTTAAAACAACTCTCCTTTACTAAGAAAAATGTGTCCATATTATTATTCTAGCCGAAAGTCCCAAGGGAACCAAAACATCCCACGATTTTTATGATTCACAAGGCTGTCCGAACTGTTTGGAAAACAGTCCCAAAGCTGACCAAAATTTCTTGAAAAAGAAGCCTTCTTGAAAACAGAAATTCTACCCAAACTAACAATTTGACCGAAAGATTAAAGGAACTATCAAACAGTTCCAAAAACTCTTTCTAAAAGGATAAAAAAACGAAAATAACAAGATAATAAAGATAGATACGGATTCACCAATTAAGCTTCACTCACTTAACATAAAGAATTCTGACGATTCAATCTTGTTAGGCTTCACTCACCTTGGAAGATAGAAATCGATTTGGGGAAGAACAAGCCGTGTTCTTGAGGTGTTTATTCAACCTCAAAATCTACCTATTTCTTGAAGAGAATGTCCCTTATAAAGGATTACAAAAGTTGTGCCCTAATCTATCTAAATTATGAGAATAACCCTAACAAAAGAAATACAAAAGACGGAATTAACTCCTACCTAAAAAAGAGAAAAACAGGACTGACTTATTTTAGGGATTAAATAAACAAAACCAAATTAAAAGAAACATAATAGAAACAGCCTTGCTTCCTTCGAAGTAGACGTCTCCTTCCTTCCTTGCATGGGCCGATTACTAGCCACTCCAAAACTTCTCAAGTCGTGACCCATGTTATAGTCCAATCCCGTGTGCAAAACATTTGTTCCCTCCTTCACAATTAATCCAACAACAGCCCTTTTGGACTAGGCCAAGTATCCGTGCTCTCCTTGTATGTTCCAATCCACCATTTGGAATATTTGCCATCTTGACACGTATCAATAGCATAATTAGGGGGTTGTCCGAAGCTGGTACTTTCTTCATGTTTTAGCCCATGTCTCATGTAACAAGAGCTCCTTTTTTATCCTAAGAAATTAACTTTTTGGTCAGTATTTCCTCCATCTCTAAATGATCCTCCCCCCCTGTTTTTATAAAAATATGCCCCTTAATGAGTTATTTTAATTAGAAGCTTGAAAATTGGCTTGGCTTCTATTGTGAATTCAACATATATCCCTTTATTTGCTATATCAACAGAGTTAAGTTTGAATATATGGAGTTGGTGACAACTCGGCTTGTTTAAGCCCTTGTGTGATGTAACATATTTGATCCTAAGCGTCTGTTGTCTTTTAGCTCAGTAATCCCTCCACCTCCAAACGCTCGTCATCACATTTAGAAATTTAAATTAAACCTTTTCCTCAATTAATGTGTTTATTAATAATTTACTAAAGTCATGTAGCTAGATAATTGCAGGTTATATGTTTCACTTATGCAAGTTTTGGAGCATGATAATTGCAGTTTACTGCACTTCAGTCTCCTTGGATCTTTCTCATTATCGCAGGTAAAATATTCCACATCAACCCTCCATCTTTCAATGCTTGATGTTAATTATTTACCGTCTGATCAAGAACCTATGTTGAGCAAATTATTTTGTTCAATGATTATCGGTACTTACGGCCAGTCTTAAGATCATGTTATTATGTATGCCCAAGTGAACACAAAACTATATTCAATACATTGTCTCACCAAAACAACATGAAAATGATCAAACCTGGTTTGGTGTGAACTAGGTACATAAGCAACTGTAATTTAAGCAATATCCAGTTGTTAAGGGTTCAGATATTCATCTAGTACTTTTCAATAACAACTAGACATAAACTTGGAAAAGTTTGAACTACATAATGCATAATCTTTTGTAATGAGACTAACCTTGTACTATGTTGTGTTATTAGATGAAGGCAAAAAACCACATACGAGGATACATGGTTGTTTGTTAATATTCTTTTGATTGAGATTTTTTTCTTAGGCTGGTGTAATAGTATCTCTTAAAAGTATAGTAAATTTAGATCAATTGTTGCCAAGGGAATCATCTCTAGTATTGATCCAAAAACACAAGTGGGAGGTGCAGATTTAGGTTGTAATTGGTGTGAAGTATCCATTCGAGTCCCCGCGGAATGGTTTGAAGAGTTAATAAGGTCATATGATTTTTTTTACAACAATTGGAGATGCGATTGGAGCACCTATAGCTTGACCTTTATCATTGGTATATGTGTATTACTTAAGTCATTAATTGTTATAATGTGCATTTGTATGTCATATTTTTACTTCTACTAATTAAATTTATAAATTTTATAGGTAACACCGCTGGATTTTGACTCAAGCTAGTTGCAATAAATACTCTACGTGGAGATCATAGATTAGTTAGGATGAATGGCATATGCTGTATTAGTGTGTTATATTATTTTTGCTCATGTGATACCGACTATGAATGGTTAGTTTTACTTTGATATGCTTTAATTATACTTGGCATCGAAGAGTGTAATTAAAGTCTTGGTGATTAATTTATGATAGCCTTTGACAATTATTTGTGTTTGTTATTATACTTTTTACTATTTTTTCATATTTTGTTTAAAGATAGAATTACAGTAGCATTTAAAATAAATTGATGAGCAGGGATGTTAAGTATTACCCTTTAAGGGTTCTTTTTAGTTTGAATATTACTAAATAAGGTATTTTGAAGTGTCATAATAACTAGTGTCAAAACAACCATTATAGATTAGCTAATGAGGCATTTTGAAGCACCTTAATACCAAACCATAGAAGAGCCTCTACAAATTAGCTATTGAGGCACTTTTAGGTGTCGTTTTAATAGTTCTATTGAGGCATTTGATGGTAGTTAATACAGTTTGAATTTTTTTAAGCGACACTTGTAAGAGTCACAATAGTTAACTTTTCACATTTTGAATAACTTTACGGGACACTTATAAGTGACACTACTGAAAATATATTGAGGCTTTTATATGAGTCTCATTATGTTATTCTGTTAAAGCACTTGAAAAAGCCTCAATAGTCTATTGGGGCTTCAAAACAGGCGACACTTGGACCAAGTGCCTCTAGGTTCAAAAAGCCTCAATAGGGTACCTATCGAGGCACTTTTAAGAGCCTCGAAAGACATAATTTGTTGTAGTGTTGTGATGGAGAATAGAAGATTTGCTACCATTACAGAAGATAATGAAATCGTCGGCAAAAGCAAGATGAGAGATAATTGGGCAGCCACTTATGGTAGAGTAGATGGAAGAGGAAACTTGATGCTGCAGATGATTTAGGCGGCGACTAAAATAATCTGTCGAAATGATGAAGAGGCTCAGAGAAAGAGGATCACCCTGACGGAGTCCACGGGAAGAAGAAAAATAACCATTGGAAACTCCATTCAGCAAAACTGAGAACCAATTATCCGAAGTTAGGCGCCATATAAGATCAATAAAAATCTCATGGAAGCCAAATTTGCGAAGAACATTAATAAGGAACATCCAAGAAACCCTTTATAAAACATCAATCCCTCAACTATCACTTAAAGCAATGTACCCCTCAACCTCAACTGTAACATCTTTTTTATATCGCATCTTCTATTTAGACACTATCATTTTAATTGACGAAATCAGATATATTGGCACCGTTATGGTATGAAGATCTAGTATTTCTATAAAACACCATCCTTTGCAAGCCTAAGACAAGCATACGTGTTGTGATGATGTCGAGATTTTGTTCATATGCTATGAGAATGTCAGGAACTCGGAAACTATACAAACCCTTACAGAACACTTAAACGTAACACCGAAATCTCTAAACGTAACACCATTTATTGTGTAAAAAGACCTAACTACCCCTAATAACTATCTCATCCATAACACCCTAAACTCAAGCCCGGTTTTGGAGGGGTTCAAAATGCCCGACGGAACATGGCCCCCAATTTAAAATTACCCAATTTTATAGATGTAGGCTAATTTTTATTATTTATAAAATAAATAACGTATTAGAAGTACAAAACTTTTTCTCTGGCTTAATGGATTGGTAGTGATAATGAAGTAAAGGTCTTTGGTTCAAGTCCCACCAATGTTAATTTTGGTTTTTTTGGTGTACGATTAATTATTAAATTTTATTTAATGGATATTATATCATATATTTCCCCGTTTTTGGTAAATAATTACATATACTATTTTGTTTACATAAATAACCATTTAAAAAATATGCTTATAATTTTTTTTATAATCTTTCATCTTTATCCTTCAATTGCATTGTAAGTATAATGGTTGTGGTTAAGTATTTTTATTTATTTATTACCAACTTCAATACTACTTATATATGTTTTAATTTACTTCGGAAGCTAATAGATAAAGAGTTACTATATAAAGATAAATATTTTATATTCGGCTCCAGTAGAGTTATTCAATCTTAATTTTCTTTTGTGTTCGCCAAATTTACTTATCAAAAAAAGTTAGTTGACCATCAAATTTTTTATCTGGGTAATAAAAAAATAATAATTACTTAAATTGAAATATATGTGCAATTATAATAATCATTGGGTATATAATATCAATATTTCAACCAAAAATCAAATTTTATTGTAATGTGAATATAATTTTTATTGCTTATGTCCGTTTAATTTTTAGCTTTGTCACTTGATTTTTTTAAACTTGAATTTATAGTTCACACGTTACCAAAAACATATCCATCCAGAAGTCAAAAAATAAATAAAAGAAAAAAAATTGATTGAGTATATTCTTTTTATTGCAAATTGTTTTAGCAAATGAAGAATAACAATTTTCAATAATTATTTAATACTTATTTTTCTTATTTGTTTGTAGGTAGTATACATTTTCAATACTTTAAATTATGAAAATTCAAAAAATTGTTTGTCTAAAAATCTTATTTTTATAATGTTTCAAGGGCCCTTTTTTTCTTTTCGCTTTGGACCCCCAAAAGTTCAGGACCGATCCTGCCTAAACTTGACACTCTTAACAACCAATCCCCTCCACAAATCCCAACCCGTCTCCCTCTATCTCTGCATTCAAAATTTGAAACCCAAATTGGTAGCCTCACTCCTCTACATTCGATCCCATCTCCCTTAACCTTGGAAATCACTCACTCTCCAAACTTGCAAATCCCTCAACCTGCATTCCAAAGGTATGAATCTTCAAATCCCTCAACCTTCGAATTCCCATCTCCCTGCCAATTTGTTGTTGCTCATGTTCAATTTGTTGTTGTTCATGTTCAATTTGTTGTCCAAAGTTGTTGTTCAATTTGTTGTTTGAATGGACTTTTCGAATTCGTACTCCAATTTGTTGTTGAATTGTTGTTAATCCCGTTTTTTTTTTCAATTTAGCGCGAAATAACCGCTAGGGCACAGCAGACATTTTATAGAACAACCGCGATTCACAAGCTGAAGTTTTATAAAACATCCGCAAATTTGTAGCGGATGTTTTATAAAACTTCCGCTTGTGAATCACAATTGTTTTATAAAATGTCCGTTGGTATGTTACAGTTGTTTCTTATTGAAACCGCGGGTATATAGCAATTATTTTTTGGTAGAACCGCGATTTTGTAGCGGTTGTTTTGAATTTTTTTAAAAAAATGTTTTTTTGAAAAAAAATATGTCATATGTGTAATATATGTGCGTGCGTGTGTGTGTGTGTGTATAAAACATTTTTTTATATATATACACACATATATTACATAAGTTTTTTTAAAAAAATATACATGTTTTTAAATAAAAAAAACACAAATCATCCCCCACTTTTGGTTCTATTTCAAAAAAAATTTATAAATTTTATAAATATATATACACACATATATTACATAAGTTTTTTTTTCTTACATAAATTATCTATAAAACATAAGTTATCTATAAGTTATTTTTATATAAGTTATATATATATAGATAACTTATCACTTCATAACTTAACTTGTATTTATTTTTTTGTAATGGATGGAACCCGGACGTCGACGAGGGAAACGTCCAATACATGAAGAAGATCTGGGTAGAGTACGTAACAGGGTTGTGACTGCTTCAGAACGCAGGAAAGCTGGTAATCAAACACATACATCCAGTAATGAGGGGGATGGGGGTGCTTATGCACGGACCCCCGTTCACGAAGATGATATGCATTAAGGGGGAGAAGGCATTCACCTATTACAAAAGAGGATGAAGAGATAGAAGCCTCATTAAACATGATGGGTGACATGGGTGGCATGGGTGGTATGGGTGGCATGTGTGGTATGGGTGGCATGAGTGGTATGGGTGGCATGAGTGGCATGGGTGGTGTGGGTGGTAGTGGTATGGGTGGCGCACCGCGCACGTGGTAGTTTGAGCATGTTACGCGGTCGTGGGAAGGGTCCGATGAATACTGATGTATTTACTACACTACGAGATAGACAACGGTTAGTTGATGAAGAGGAGGAGGAGGAGGAGGAAAATTTGAGTTTTGGTTGACAACATAGAGCGGGTCGAGCACATAGTAGAGGTAGAGTAGGAGGTCGTGGTGATGGTGGTGATGATGACGATGATGATTCAGATGATGAAATGGATGGATATGGTTGGATATTGATGCAGCCACATGGAGGTGGACCCGAGAACACAGAGTTACTTACTGGATCTCGTGGCCATATTGCATCCGCAATATGGAATGAAGAGGTAATTTATTATATTGACGATGATAGTATTGACTCAAATTTATTAAATTAACTACGTAATATTGTTTTAATATTGATGAGGGATTATTTCATTATGTTCAACAGGAGAGGCCATTATTAAGTTGTCATAGCTCCGTGGACCACCGAACAACATTGCCTTGGACTATAAATGATATGGAGACTATTCAGTGATCATTAAGAGTAACCTGGGACATTGAGGGAGTGTATGTTATAGCACTAGAACATGTCATTGATATCAGCCTTTGTGGAAAGATGGCAGCCGAAAACCAACAGTTTCCATTTACCATTCGGGGAGATGACACTAACGTTGCACGATGTGCATTACATTTTACAGAACCCAGTGGGCAGTGGACGGGTGTAAGTCCAGTTGGCGACAGACAAGGCTAGAGGGGGAGGGTGAATAGCCTTTTAAAAACTTTGAGGGTTGATTTGTAAAACTTTTAAGTTGGCAGCGGAAAATTGGTTTTTGTCAGTCAGCTGATGTTGGTCAGCTGGCTGAAGTTTTTAAAGCTAATTTAAACTGATGAAAGTTGGTCAGCTGGCTGACACAACGATTTTCAAAGAAGTTTACTTTTTAAGGTAGATCACTAAATATGAAAAAGGAAACTTAAAAACAATTTACTAGAACAACTAAGTAAACAATTATGATAGTAACTGGCTGACACTTAATCAGTTGAAAACTTCTTAAGTGCTAGGTCAGTTTGTAAGAGTATAAATAATGGCTGACAAAACAATTGAAGTGGTTCACAGTAAAACTGCTACGTCCACTACCAAGTTGGTCAGACTTGGATTTTTGAAGTGCACTAATTTTATTAAAAATCTAGTTGATCTCTAATGGATCAGTGTACAACAAAAAGACCAGTGTTTATGGAGAATGATTAAGTAACAATCAAACTCGTGAGACAAACTGACTGATTTCAAAATGATATGAAAAGGATCACTCAGTGTTTGTCTAAACAATAAATAGAAAGAAAATATTCAAGAGAGATTATCTAGCTAAAGTTTTAAGAAGGCTAAGGCACAGAGAGAATTTCTTGAGAATTTAAGGCTTCAGACTTCTATATCTTCAAAATGCTTCCTTTGGGTATTTATAGATGTTCTTGAGGAGTAACCCGTTAGGAACACATTTGAATTTGAAAATGTGTTTGGCAGAGTATACGTATCTTCACAAGATCACAGAGATCCTGTTGGAAATATTTCTTACAAAATATCTACCAAAGACATAGAAAGAGAAGGTGTCAGTACACGTAAATGTTCAAGCAAAAGAGGAAAGCAAGCTGACACTTAAGCGTTATGGTCAGTTGAACAAGTAACTGACAGATAATTTTAAGCTGACCAAAATAACTTAAAGGCTTTTGGTTGACAAACAAGTGGAATGATTTTAAGCAAATTTTAACTTAATGCAAGATTCAACAACGGGAAACCCATTTTGGCAAGTACCAAGTTAGCCCAAATCAAGTCATCTCTAGCCATTCTCCTACGTATGCCTCCTACCAAGGTGGACAGTGAGGTGAGGGGAAGTGGTATTAGATTTTTGACATTGCAAGAATATTTAGGCGGCGAGACTGTTTTAGCTCAACCGAGAACGATTGGTTATTTTTTGTGGTTGATGGGGACGACGTTGGTCATGGACAAGTCGTCAAACCGAGTAAATGTTCACTTTCTAACGTATGTGATGGATATCCGTGATATGCCTAATCATGCTTGGGGTGCAGCGACTTTATCCTTTCTATACCGTCAGCTCGGAATAGCATCGAGGATTGGTTGTAGACAGATGGCTGGGTGCTTGTCTCTACTACAGGTATAAAAATGAATTGTTTGGATACTTTAAAATTTAAATTATTTTATTCGACGCTATTTTATTTTATTGTAGGTTTGGATCTATGAATATTTTTCTCAATTCAGACCAAGTTGTTCAGCGATATGGACCCCTCAAGAGCCATACGCTTAGAGATGGACCTCTTCTCTCGGTGGAAGAAGAAATGATCCCAAGACTCTGTTGGAGTATCGTATAATCCTCGATCGGATGACTGTTGATGCCGTAAGTATTTATCATTTATAAATAATGTATCAAATAAAAGTTTTGATATTTATATTAATATTTGTTTTTTTCAGATTATTTGACTCCTTTTACATGTAGGCCATCACAGGAGGTACCGATCATTTTAATCTCGGCATAATTCATTGCCATAAAATTACTGAGCCATACATGCCCGATCGTTGCTAAAGACAGTTTGGATATATCCAAATGATTCATGACCATGTATTCTAGCCAACGAAGGTTTATAAAGGTCCAAAGTCGTTGAAGTACATTTGTGTCCACTATGAGATGCTTCATAATTTCCAACAATGGGAGCATCATTCTATAAACCCCAAGAGGGCCGAATCGAAGGGAGCCAACATTCCATCCGCCACCTTAGATGGTTACGAGTCGTGGTTTCGGGAGCGAACACATTATCGTGTGACGTCGCCGGTTGTTGATGATGATGATGATGATGAGGTGATGGGGGATCATCAACCATCGTGGATCACCCACGATCGCATTGCAGCCGTCACAGAGGGCATCCCAAAGGCTTACTCATCTATCGAGAGTTGTCGCATTTACGCGTAGATCAGCTGAGAATCGAGTCATAGATGTACTTCCTCAGCTTAGGGCACTCCATCATTCCAGACGAGATGCACTTGTGGTCCATGGTACTTATATGACTATTGTTGACGAAATTGTTCAACAGTTTGAAGATGTATTGTGATATACTTTATATTTGTGTGATTTATGGTACTTATGTTCTTAAACCGTTGATGTATTTTATTTGAACTCTGAGTGTGATGTATTTGTATGAACATCATTGTTAGAAAAGTTTGTCGTATCGTTGTGATGCATTTACTGTTAACCCCCAAACTATAGCAAATATAACTATTAACCTCCTAAAATATAACAAAAATAATAATTAACCCCATAAACTATTGCAAAAATAACAATTAACCCCCTAAACTATTGCAAAAATAACAATTTACCCACTAAACTATAGCAAAAATAACAATTAACCCCCTAAACTATAGCAAAAATAACAATTAACCCCTAAACTATTGCAAAAATAACAATTTACCCCCTAAGCTATAGCAAAAATAACAATTAACACCCTAAACTATAGCAAAAATAACGATTAATCCCCTAAACTATTGCAAAAATAACAATTCACCCCCTAAACTATAGCAAAAATAACAATTAACCACATAAACAATTGCAAAAATAACAATTAACCCCATAAACTGTTGCAAAAATAACAATTAACCCTCATAATTAATTAATGGTTTACATCATATAAAGTGAAAAATTAATTTTTAACCATCTATACTAAGGTAATTAGTAAATCGATCATGCTAAATTGGCAGCCAATGTCGTATCGTTGGGTGAAAAGAATCTTCCCACCTCGGATGAATGGGCAAATGGAGTAGGGGACTTGAAGGCTTCATCCCAAGTGCTACGAAGTGACTTAAATTCACCCAGCCAAGGTCAATACATGTGGTCCAGGGTTGTGGCATTTATCTATCAACAGATCGGGCTTGCAATGGCAACCATGTATTGCAACCAATCGATATATTAGACAAACAAGTCACAATCCTCTAATACCATATAGCAATGATGAAACCGAGAATGCCCAGATTCAACCAATGTTCAGTTGGAGCTAGAGAGGTATGCCAATTCAGACATACCAACGATCCTTCAATGTCACCTTCCAAGAAATTGATGGTTGAGTAGAATTCCCAGTAGTCAGTAAGTTCCTACATCAAGTCATTACGCACCTGATCTCATTTTTCTTCGTTGTGATAAATAAAGTGGGCAATAATTCGGAAACCACAATTTCCATCTTCTTTGACATCTAGAACACTTGATATGAAAGTGATCATCAATGGTGAAAGGTGAGAGGCGTATGAAATGGAATTACCCATCGATGCTAATGAACTACGTCATTTTCCTCTTCCTCTACCTTTGCCTTTACCTCTACCTCCCGATTCTCTTTCTGGTTGACGGTTAGCATGTTCGTAACGTATTTAGGTGAAAATAATTATAAATATTAAAGTATAAATCATTTACTATAAAGAAATGTAAAAAGTAATATAACGTAAACATTTAATATTTTTAAACCTGAGAGGTCTCTCTTTATCGAGTTCTTCTTTGGACGCCATTTGTGTCGTACTATTTCTGGTTCAGAAATGTTAGTTGGAGGATGTACAACATCGAAAAACTGTTTAGCATAATGATATTGTTGCGATTCAGGAATCCCGTCCATATCTAATAAAAGGTTTTTTTTTTTTTGTTTATCAAATCAGCCGCAGATTCCCTTTATGTACTCATATCTTGAACCCCGCCCATAGACAACGTCCTCCAAAACACATGGTTATCATGGGGTTCAATTGGGACATTTTTCTGTTGCATGTGCCACATTTCACAACACGATAAAACGTAACTTGTTCTCAACAAGCACCCACACTTCTTAGAATCACCCTGAACTGGCTCGTCTATACACTGTATTGAATTCCAATCGTATTGTAGCAACTCAAGGACATGAGACTTTAAATCTCAATCGACGGAGAAGAAAATTTGAGGATGTTAAAGGATGGGCTACATTCAAAGACCTTTCAAATAAATCAAAGATCTCATTGAACTGCAACTCGATAGCATCGTAGATTTGATCGAATATATGATCGAAACCCCCAGCTGACGTGCATAACCATCTTTTCATCTGGGAGTGTGTACTCTCAACTCTGTAACATATTGCACAGTTATAAAAAAAATTACATAATGTTCATAAACAATAAATACATTGCATTGATAAACGTATAAGTTTTATCTGTTCGTTGTTTGATTGGCGAAATGCATGTATTGTTTGGTCCAAGCACAAACAAATTTATCTTTATATGGCTCCAACCAAGTCGAATTAACATATCGAACAACTGCTGAATATTTGCCCACGACTCCTCCATATCTCGACAATGTTCTAAGTATTCTTCCTCAGTTTTGGACTCAATTATATCTATCCACCTCTTCATAAATATTGCAGCATAACTTCTCCTTCCCAACATGTTCCTTACATACTTCTCGTCATCCTTCGCTATGTGTCTCTTACACAACATATTCTAAGACGTTGGAAAGTAATCTTGTATTGCATTCATGAGAGCCAGCTCCCTATCCGTGACAATGACATCCAGCGGGTGAACATGAACTAATAAAGCACGCAACTGATTTAATGTCCAACCAAATGCTTCACTTTTCTCATTCTTAAAGAATACAAATGCGACATGAAAATTCTTCCCCACAGATGTAACTCCAATGATTTACAATAACGACAAATCATATTTATTAGTCTTGTATGTTGAATTCATAAGGAGAACATACTAAAATAAGGCTAATATCTCTTCAGCCTTCGGATGAGCAAACATAACATCAGTCAATACAACTTTGTTTTTTTGGGCAAGTCTTTTTGACCCGAACCAGAAAATATATCAACGTCGACACATCTCATCTAAAAAATAGTTCATTTTTTATTTATTTCTCATTTTCTTCTTTCTTATACATATCAAAGCATTTTCTACATACTTTCTCAAACTTCTGTTATCAAGATTTTCCTTTTTCAATAAATTTAATATCTGTTTTGGCTTGACATTAGCACTATAAAGTTGATCAACCCTTTCAATCTCAGTCTTTGTCAACTTCGATGCAGAAGTGTGCAATTTTTCTCACATTGAAAGTGAATGGTTGTGAGCATTGTTAAACTCGCTAACTTTAACTATCCAACCATCATCTTTTACTTCCTGCAAATACACTTCAAATTTACATAAATGCTTCTTTGAACCATTTTTCTTTACATCTTTTAAATTTTTTTATTATCGTAGCGAGGTTTTCCATCATTCTCACAACTCAACCAAACTTTACGAATGTTATTAAATTTAGTTTTACTTCTGGACACGTAAAAGTACATATCTTCGGCACGTTCGGTATCTCTAACCCATTTTTATATCCTTTCTCGATCAATGAATTTTTCATCCGTCTCAAAAAAAAAATGAGATACATCCGAAAATAAATTATTCTTGTTTTCAAACTGATAATCATATTAACAAATAACAATAAAACCTTATTAATAATTAATAATATAAAAAAACAAATTTCTAGCAAAATCATCCAAAAAGCTGCTACAAAGTAGCGGTTATTTTTATATATAGTTAATACTGACAAGCGGTCCTACTTATATACATCCGCTACCAAAAAGCGAACCCATTTAATAACATCCACTTTTAAAAAACGAATCTACACCTAAACATCCGCTACTTGGTTGCGGTTGTTTAATAAAACATCCGCTGGTGACTCGCGATTTTGGCTAAACATCCGCTGTGTCGTAGCGGATGTTTCGCCCAGTTACCAATTTTTTTTGCAAAATTTTACATTAAAAAATCAACATTTACTTGAAAATAATCATTCTTGTTAGCATTTTCATCTTCATTAGAATTACAATAATAACCTATTATGAGTTGGGTGGAAAGTTTGAAGAGTTTTTTAAAAAAGATGAAGATGATTGTGAGGAGGAAGTAGATTGAGAGGAGTTGGGAGTAATATTGGATTGGGAGAGGGAGGGTGGTGGTTGGTTGGGGATTAAATGAAGGGGTTTAATAGTTAGTATAATTTAAAATGTGCAAAGAGGTAGATATGTATTTTCACCATTTAAATTGTGTTACGTTTAGTATTTTAGGTGTTACGTTTAGGGTGGCTCAAACTCTTAGGCTCCGTTTGTTTTACGGAAAATCATTTACGGAAAATGATTTCAGGAAAATCAAAAGATTTCATTTTCGGTGTTTGGTAAATCTTTTGAAAATATATCGAGAAAACATTCTGGTGTTTGGTAAACACACGGAAAATGTTCTGAGAAAACAATATATGAATAACTACAAAAATAGAAAATGAATAATGTTTAGGATGTCCCTAGAAAATCAATAATGACCATCTTTTTTTAATAAAGTCCATCTTTTTTTAATCTCACAATCACAAATAATTTTTTTGATAATTGATATGAAAAAAAAAACATTTTAAAATAGAAAATAGATAATGTTTAGGATGTCCTTAGAAAATGTTCTGAAAAACTATATATGAATAAATACGAAAAAACATATTCTAATATTAATACACATATTGAATATAAAATAGTGTTGAACTTTAAGTAATTTTTATTTAGTAACCCTCAATTTATCATTAATGGTGTCAAATTAATGTCTATCTTTTTTCAATCTCACAATTACAAATGAAAATTTTGATAATTGATATGAAAAAAAAATGTTTTAAAATAGAAAATTGATAATGGTTAGGATGTTCCTAAATAATATAGTTGACACTAATTTTAGAACGTAGTAAGCATTTATTAAAATTATAATTTATAAAGAGTGTGCACAAACTTTATTTATATTTCTAAACCATTTATTTGTTGAGTGAAATATTGTGTGTGTAAGTAAATATGTGCAATTGTCAAAGGGAGCGAGAGGGTCCAGAACATTTAGAAAATGACTACGGAAAACAAATCCCTAAGTCATTTTCGGAAAAAGAAGATTTCATTTTTCGTTGACTCGGAAAATATTTTACGTTATTGCATTTTCCAATGTTACCAAACACCAAAAATGAGGAAAACGTTTTCAGGAAGTCATTTTCGAGTAAAACAAACGGAGCCTTAGTCAAAGCAGATTCTTAATATAGGCAAAGGATGGAATATCAAAGTTAACCCCTCCCATTTTTATATTTTCCAAGTCCTACTCATCCAACAAAACCAGTTGAGAGACTATCCAGTTAGTTCCCTCCTTACCTTTCCTACCACTAGTAAGAGAATGAACACGGTGGATTAAACAGTGAATTAAATCAAATCAAATTAAATTTAATCAAATATTAATTTATAATGATATATCTAAATAAAATCTAATATAATTCTTATTTAATTTGATTTGATTTTGATCAATATAAACTACAAATCAAAATTAAATTTTAAAAAAAAATCAAAACAACCGACTAAACATCAAAACTACCACATTTTGGGCTTTTACAACCCAAAATGCGGTCGTTTAATACCGAAGAATTCAAAAAAAAAAACAGGATTAAAGCCGACAATAGGTTCCTTTCCAAGTTGGCACTTTCAAAAAGTTTTTCACCATTGTTTTTCTTGGCTAATTTTTTTTCTGAATCAAGTTGAGACGCTACATGAACCAAGAACTCAAAAGGTGAGACCTGCAGTGCAACAATGGTAGAATGACCAAGTCTACTACATTCTCATCAGGCCCAAGAACACTCAGGGGCGCTAGAGGCGGTCACCTATTCAAGCAAGTTTATTTACAAATGCAAGGGCTCGAAACCGAAAATTCTTGCTTAAGCAATCAAAGCCCCTTTCCCGTTGTAGCCTTGTAGGTAAAAAGTGTGTGGTGGAAGTGCAACACCCATTCTAGAACTACTTTCATCTCCCTAAGGGTCACTCATCCAAGCATTCTTAACCGATTTATAATGTATTTGTCTAACAATACCTCAGAGAAACATACGAAGAAAAAATATGCAAGTAAACGAAAAGAAAATGACCACATCGAAAGCAATTATACCAAGAAATAAGTTTTTTTATAAGTATCAAGTATATATTATAAAGCAGTAAGTAATTGACTAAGGTTATTCGAGAGATTGACATGTGTGGGTAGTTATCCATTTTAACTCTTTATTTTTTCTTTCTCTATTACAAGTCAATAAATCATCCTCTACAATTAATATTATGGAGCAGTCACTTATTTTTCTTCCCTATGTTTTATCTTCATATTATAAAGTTACTGTAACCATGCGATTAATTTTATGATGCGTACCCCTTATAAAAGCATCAATCTATCAACTATCACTTGAAACAATCTACTCTCAACTGTAACATTTTTTTAGATCGCATATTCTATTTAGACACTATAATTTCAATTGTCATAGCGTGTCAACCACTAATTTTACGGCGTATTCAAGAAAGAAACACAAAAAGTTAATAATTAACTAGGGCTATTCAGAGGTTGAGATTAAAGTATTTTTAAAAAATTAACGATTGAGATTCACCCTTATATTTACATGTGTGAGTAGTTATCCATTTTTAACTCCATATTTTTTCTTTCTCTATTACAAGAGACCCCCTACAATTAATATTATGAGTAGTCATCCTTTTTTCTTCTCCATGCGTTTAATCTTCGCATTACAAAGTCGCACCGACGATTAATCTTTTGAATAGTCACCCCTTATAAAAGCATCAATCCCTCAACTATCACTTGAAGCAATATGCCCCTCAATTGTAACATTTTTTATAAATCATACCTTATTATTTAGACATTGTCCTTCGATCGGCAATCAGGATATCGCTTGCAGCCTTAGTTTCATAGACACGAGCATGAAGATCGTGTGTGTGTGTGTGTGTGTGTATATATATATATATATATATAATAGGTAAGCATGACCCCTTATTGGTATGGGGATTAGAACAAGGACCTCAAGGTTCCACCTTACCCATCTCTCTCACCTCGGGGCCGAGTATGAAATATATATATTGACACAACTTCAAATAACGAGAAAGAAGACCGAGAAAACCTAGATCGATTATATTAGCAATTACGTGACTTTGCCCGAGGACAATGAGAATGTTTTTGCCTAGAAGATATGAGGAGATGTCATAATTCACGATTCAATTTGGCTAAACTAAAAATGGAAGGAGGAGAACAGCCCAAGTTTTTGCTTTATGTATGCAATTTTAGTTTTAAAACCACACGGGAAAATCCATCTATGGTCCTAATCTGCTAAGAAGTCATAAGCTTGCAAAAGATTTTAACAGCTTAGCAAGGTAATCTAACATTAACTATTTTCAAATATTTTTCATAAGCTTTTACAATTCAACATATATGTAAGTTGATGTAAATGGAAACCTATGGCATACTTTCCCTCACACAATCCGCCACTCAATCCATCATCACCACCTTCTTTCTTTTTTGAGATGATGAAGGACTGGGCCGAACTGAGATGAAGGTTGGAGACTTATCCAACATTTCATCAGACTTCAGAATTGATATGTATGAGCATTTATGTGCCCCAAAGACAATGCCCCAACTTCTCCTAAAAATATGTCAAGCATGTGATTTGTTACTGTGTGAGCCCAAAAAGGTTTAGTGCCTGATCAAGTTATAGAAGCTCCTGAGGTGTGAACAAAAACCAAATAAGAGTTGCCTTCAATCACAGTTCATAAAATATTTCACCATGTCAATATGACAAAAACCAAATAAGAGTCGCTTTTAATCACAATTTATCATAAATCTCAACACTTCTACACAGCCTAACAGTGCTCCATGTAATGTTTTCTAATAATATGAAGACAGTTAATTAACAGTGATCTGATGGGTGATTGAATGCAAGTATCCAAGAATTAGCATATTATTCTACGAAGAAGAGCATACCATCCTCGGTCCTCAGTAACCAGTTGTAACTGAAGTCCCCAGTCCCCCCCACCACTTCTCTCTCTGTCCTAGTGTTCCTTTTTACATATCATCTTCCTCTGTAACTGCGGCCCATCATGAACATACAAGTGAATGTGGATCAGAAGACATCTATATGTAGAGCAGTACACCACATCTACATACATCATCTGAGCTAACAGGGACAATATATATGAAGCACTCTTGTAGGCGGAGGGTATTATTTGCTGTGTTTTTCTTTCCAGGTCAGGGAATAAATTTATAATTTGCTCTAAACTACAAACAAATTATCAATTTTTTTCCACGGCAATTTTATTCTTAGCAATCTATGATGAGCATTATACTTCTCACCTAAATTAAGTAGGATTGAACATGAAGCATAAATTATCTTTTATAGTTGAAAAAGGATCCTTTTGAATTATAGAATGATCACAAGGCCTATTGGCATTGATTGAATTGATTTTTAAGTTAAGAGATAGTCCTAGTAACACTGAAATAGAAGCAATTCACTAATTTATTTATACCGATTCGGATATAAATAGTCTCTTCGATCCGGGGAAAGAGTTCCCATTTGAAATATAAGACATTTTAAGAAAATGACCCTTTTATGCCCCGAAAGGGAGTATATATTACCCAGAACCGAAACAGAGACATTGCACGACAATTGGACATTTATAAAACGAATAATTGGAATAGAGAAAGATCAATTTAGGCTCCATTGAGCTCCTGAATCTATTTATAGCCGCAAACAAATATAAGAAGATAGCAATTTTCACGTAATATAGCCTAAAATTCGATAGATCCATTGGAAAGCCCGAAATAATAATTACCAGCACAATGCCTTAAAAGACTAATTGAAAAGAGAAACAATTTTCTCGCAATTATCAAGCTACATAGCCATGAACTGGAGAGCTCCAAACAAAACCCTAAAAGTGAAAAACTTGTTATCACCGTACGAAACCGTAGAAAGAGAAATCAATTTCTCTGACCTGAGAACCGACGAAAGCCAATCACTTTTGGGGAGCGACAGCAGGGGTTCCGAGCAAGCTAGCCTGCTGCATCTCGAGCTCAGTGAACTGCGCCTCACGATCCATCTCAATGATGAGGGGAACGACAAGGATCAAGAACGTTGTTCCGACGATCCAAGCGGCCTTGCCGGTGCTCTTGAGAAGCTTCTTGGCGACGAAGCCGGCATCGGAAGCGGCGCGCTTGCCTTGGTAAACGATTGGGGATTGGGATAAGGTTGAGGAAACCCTAGACAGCACTCCGTCGGTTCCTTTCTTGGCGGCCATTGGTTGAAGCAAACTAGTGATTCGATGGGAACGGCAATTGGAGGGTTTCGTTAACTGTTTGAAGCTGCCAACGCAACTTCTAGGGCACTCTTTACCACAACCTAAGGACTAAGGAGGATTTAAATTTTAAGGTATTTTCTTAGTTTAAATTACAATAATAATTTTATACTGATATTCTAGTAGAGAAAAAAAAAAAGTGGTCGCATCGCCTAACAGCCACACCAAAACAATCCTTTAATTGTCCTAAAACAAATAATTTGAGAAATATGTAAATTAAAGATCTATATAAAGTCCGTAATATAAGAAATATAAATACTTATTTACTACTCTTGCCATTTTAAATTGTATAAACAGTATAACTGTTTAGCCAAAATAAAAGTAAGAGAATTAGCCAAAATACCCTTTAAATGATAGAGAGCAAATCATTAACGATTTAACAGTGTAACAATTTCAAAACTAATGGTAAACCTAACAATTTTAAATAACAAATGTGTTTGACCCAAAACTTTACCAAATTCCTTTGGAAGTAGTGAAGGTACAATATTAGTGATGGACTACATAGTTTGTAGCCGTGTGATCTTGGGCTTTATTAAAATGCAAATGATAAATTGCAAGTCGGTCTACTTATTTAATTTTTAATCTATTTAGTATATTTAAAAAACTAATAAAGTCTATTTTCATAAAACTGTTTTAAAATGCCCACCTTGTACGTTGTTGCTTTGTCTTTTCCAACTCCACGACTTCTAGGAATAAGCAACAAATATAAGATCAAAATGGAGGAGGACCTCAAGTTTCCATTACAAGCAAAAGGATCAAGTAACTTTTTAAAGCTAAGACCACCAATATTTGCTGGAATGATAATTCTTACCTCGGGTGAAGAGCGAGACGTGTCTTCCAAATGAGTCAAAAGAAGAGCAAGCTCTCGATACCTTCCCTTACTTCTTTTCAAGACTCTTCCTTCCATAGAATAATGAGATCGTAATATTTTTGTTAATCGGTTCTGCCGAGTTGTTACGATTCTATCTTATTGTTCTTCTTGCCTCTATCGAAGGAAATAACTCAAAGATTCCAACTATTGTGTCAAGTGAGTGAGTGCGGATTATAAGGGTTTCCTTCGATCCTCGATCAAGAGTATTAGATTTTCGATGCCTTAATTTTCAAAATTGATGCATCGCAGCTTGAAATTGAGATGACGAAGGCTTGGCCGGAACTGGGGATGAAGGTTGGAATTGGGAGACCTTTGTTGGATTTTGCGATGGGTATATTTCCAAATTGTTGGATTTTGCGATGAGACCTTTTGTCGGAACTGGAGATGAGTATTATAATAATCAAGATAATCTTTGCTATGATCAGAGCCTCGCGTCTTCAAAGTTCGGAATTAGATGGAATATCTCGTCATCCATTGTAATAGAAAGGTGAGGGGGAAGAATGGAGATGAAGATGAAGGTTAGAGTGGGGACTCTTTAAACAAAAATGGTTTCAACCTTTGTTAGATCATGAGCTTTATAACATGGAGGGATATTTCTTTTACCCTCTAAGTCCTTTCTTTCCAAAGCAAGAGATCCTTTCTTCTGCTAAGCGTATAGTTTGTGATGCATTGATTTAGTTCTTCAGATGCATTGATTTTGTTCGCGATGCAACTATTTTGGAATCGTGATGCATTAGTATTACAATACAAAAGTAAATCATGATGCACAAATTGCATTTTATGATGCAAGCATCGGATTTGCGATTGAGAAAGTCCCGATGCACAATTTGGATTACCAATGTAGAATTTGGAATTGCAATGCATCGGATTTGAATTGTGTTGCAGTGCATGATTGATCTTTCATTAAGGGTATACCACTTCGCCTCCAAAAAGTGTCTTTTAGTGATTAAAAACAAATAATGTGTATTGTACAAGTTTAAAAGTTGGAAAATGGACGGCCTATTATCACCCAAGTCCAAACGTATCGATAAGTGAGAACAGTGTAAACCTTAATGTTCACCCTTCCTTCATCCTCCTCCTTACTCTCGATTGATTCCATGTTTCAATCTTGACGCAATACAATGAGTGAGAGAGGCATAATCCATAAGAATAGGTCGTGACTATGATGAGTTCTCTTTAGTCTGGCCAAGCTTTATGTTTTTCCAAGTAAATATTGTCCCCGCTATATAGGCTCGTAATGGTATTATATTTCTTCATGGGTTTGTACACTTTCTATCGCAATTACAACCAAAATTGTATCATACAAATATTGTAATTACGTTTTGTGTCAAATCTGCGAAATTTTTGTCTTTCCCCAAATGGACAGTGGTCTATTTTGTTACCCACTAAATATTCTTCACACTAACAACGTTGAAAAAATCAACCATTCAAAGTGTCTTACCTCACGATAAATTGTGGGTTGTCCTC
>CM028382.1:105611105-105641269 GCA_013146195.2 Codonopsis lanceolata | reverse complement strand
AAGGCACTCCATCATTCCGCAGCGAGATGCGGCTGTGGTCCGTGGTACTTATATGACTATTGTTGGCGAAATTGTTCAAGGTTTGAAGATGTATTGTGATATACTTTATATTTGTGTGATTTATGGTACTTATGTTCTTAAGCGAGATAATTGCAAAAAAAACCACGACCTATTTTGTGTTTTGCAAAATTAACCTCGTGTTTTGATTTTCGACAAATTGAACCTCCACCTATTTTTTTTTTTTGCAATTCAAACCTTCGTTAAAGTGGAGTTAATTTTTTAACGTGATGATGAGTTGGCTGCCCAGCTGGCACCGACGTGGCACAAGACCTTCAACCGATATTTCCCGTTTTTCATTGCAAATTAAACCTCAGTACACATTTGTTTGTATTGCAAAACAACCTTGGTCAAACCATAGTTTATTTCCCGCCGTTTTTGATTGCAAAATAAACCACAGACATTTGTTTGTATTGCAAAACCAACCTTAGTCAAACCGAGTAGTTTATTTCCGCCATTTTGATTGCAAAATAAACCTTAAACATTTGTTTGTATTTGCAAGATGAACCTTGGTCAAATTAATTGTTAATTCCGCCTTTTTATTGCAAAGTATACCTTGTCATAGCTTAAGTGCTTAATGCTGTCAGAATTACAAAATGACACTTCTACGGGGTCTCTCGGTCATCAAAAATTTGCCACTAAATTGTGGCCTCCCGCTTCGCCAAGCTCCATGAATCGACAACTCTTCGAAGGATCATTACCATCGATGTTGCTTCGGACTTGTCGAGGAAAGGCTGTAACTGAATTGCGAGTTCCGTAAGTCGCCGGGCGAACTTTCTCCCAAGCGAACTCTGTGGAACTTGGAGGTTTTCTTTGGTTTCTTACTCCCTTCCCCGTCTTTTTTAGACCCGGTAGCACCTTTGCGACCGAGAATCATTTTGGCTTCTAGACTCTCTTGAGGGATGATCGGCGAGAACTCAAGCTAGCTTGTCCGTTAACCTCAATTTTTGATTTGCCCTTATCGTAACGATACCCATCTTTTGATAAAATTTATCCGTCTGTTTCGAAGGTTTGTAGCTTGAATGCAATTCCAGCCTCAAGCATAATACTGCTCGCCAGCAAAGCGGCATTAAGTGCCATCATCTTCACACTTTTCATTGCCTTTCTTTGAGCCTTTTTTGCTTCTTTTAGCTCTTGCCGGGATCTTGTCGTGTAGACCATTGCTCACCAAACATGGGTTGGAAGCCTCTAGAAGTTCCTTACGCCGCTTCGAGGATCGAGGGCAAAGTCTAGCCATCTCAATAATAAGATGTGACAAGTCAAATTGATGCACATATGCTAGATATTCACTGCTTCAATTATACCAGTCGATTCTATTCTACGAGATATTTTCGAAGAGAATATTTGTCCTCGTCATACTTGCCCAAGCACGAGCACCTTAATTCTTTCCACCAAAGATTTGTTAGCGATGCGGATATCTTCCACCTTCGCGCAGAGGTCGGCTACTTCGTCAATTTGTTCGCATAAATGGAAGGAAAATCGGATGTGGCCAATTTGTTTTGCGAAAGCAGGCGGAAAATTAGATGTGTCGGATTTAACGTAACCTCCACTTCCATGATTTTGCACCAAGGATTTCTTGGAAGTATGAACATCTTCGAGCTTTGAAAAAGGCTGGCTACTGAAGCCGATTATTACATTTTTGTTGCATATATAGGAGGAAAACCAGATGAGAAAGAGTTAGAAGAACCCCCATTCACAAGATTCGAACTGGGTAGAGTGGTTTTGCTTTTACCAGGTGGTATTCCACGATGAACCGCTGTAATTTTTTGATATAACCCCATTAGCCGTTGCATGTTGACTTTATTTTGCCGAGCTTGCATGATTAGGAGTAAGGGCATTTTCTGCTGCGGCTCGATTTTGTGAGGAGCTCGCATGAGATGGCCCGACTCCATTTCAAATAAGCGGTGCGGTCTACATTCCGGGAACACTGGTAGAGCGGCCGATGATGTCACATGCATTCCCAAAGAGTGCTTGATGTACGACTAGAGGTAGATGTACTCATTGATGAGATGGGTCGCATTCGATCCCACGAGCCAAGTTGCACGAGAAGAGTTAAGGACATTGACGGCAAAGACTCTCCACGAAGGCGGAAATACCATCTTGTTCTTTCTTGCCACCAGGAGGCATTCCTCGATGTTTGTTGACTCTTATAGATCCGGGAGAGGAGGAAATGAGGACTCTTCTAGCGGTGCATTCCCGGAGACCAGACTAGGATAAGTTTGGAACCTAGATTGCTCATAATCTCTTGTAGTTAACGATGAAAGTGGTCTAAGAATGGAATCGGCTTAGATGTCTCTCGTGATCGAATCGCTAGTATACCGAAGGAAGACCCACGAGATATATCGGCACGTAGGCTGTCTCAAGAGGCGGCTTGAATGGCTGGACATTTGATCCGGTAATCGGGTAACGATCGGGGCTCCCGCCCTCCGTTCAGGCGACGACGATCTTCCTCAACACTTCGTTCAAACCGGGAAGCTAGTTGGTATACGCTTGTAAAGTAATCAAGGTTTACTTTGCAATAAAAAGGAGGAATTAACAATTAATTTGACCAAGGTTCATCTTGCAAATACAAACAAATGTTTAAGGTTTATTTTGCAATCAAAATGGCGGGAAATAAACTACGATTTGACCAAGGTTGGTTTTGCAATACAAACAAATGTACAGGGTTTATTTTGCAATCAAAAAACGGCGGGAAATAAACTACGGTTTGATCAAGGTTGTTTTTGCAATACAAACAAATGTGCAGGGTTTAATTTGCAATGAAAAACGCGAAATATCGCTTGAAGGTCTTGTGCCACGTCGGTGCGCCCACCTGGCGGCCAACTCATCATCACGTTAAAAAATTAACTCCATTTTAACGGAAGGTTTGAATTGCAAAAAAAAAAATAGGTGGAGGTTCAATTTGTCGAAAATCAAAACACGAGGTTAATTTTGCAAAACACAAAATAGGTCAGGATTTTTTTTGCAATTATCTCGTTCTTAAACCGTTGATGTATTTTATTTGAACTCTGAGTGTGATGTATTTGTATGAACATCATTGTTAGAAAAGTTTGTCGTATCGTTGTGATGCATTTACTGTTAACCCCCAAACTATAGCAAATATAACTATTAACCTCCTAAAATATAACAAAAATAATAATTAACCCCATAAACTATTGCAAAAATAACAATTAACCCCCTAAACTATTGCAAAAATAACAATTTACCCACTAAACTATAGCAAAAATAACAATTAACCCCCTAAACTATAGCAAAAATAACAATTAACCCCTAAACTATTGCAAAAATAACAATTTACCCCCTAAGCTATAGCAAAAATAACAATTAACACCCTAAACTATAGCAAAAATAACGATTAATCCCTAAACTATTGCAAAAATAACAATTCACCCCCTAAACTATAGCAAAAATAACAATTAACCACATAAACAATTGCAAAAATAACAATTAACCCCATAAACTGTTGCAAAAATAACAATTAACCCTCATAATTAATTAATGGTTTACATCATATAAAGTGAAAAATTAATTTTTAACCATCTATACTAAGGTAATTAGTAAATCGATCATGCTAAATTGGCAGCCAATGTCGTATCGTTGGGTGAAAAGAATCTTCCCACCTCGGATGAATGGGCAAATGGAGTAGGGGACTTGAAGGCTTCATCCCAAGTGCTACGAAGTGACTTAAATTCACCCAGCCAAGGTCAATACATGTGGTCGAGGGTTGTGGCATTTATCTATCAACAGATCGGGCTTGCAATGGCAACCATGTATTGCAACCAATCGATATATTAGACAAACAAGTCACAATCCTCTAATACCATATAGCAATGATGAAACCGAGAATGCCCAGATTCAACCAATGTTCAGTTGGAGCTAGAGAGGTATGCCAATTCGGACATACCAACGATCCTTCAATGTCACCTTCAAGAAATTGATGGTTGAGTAGAATTCCGATAGTCGATAAGTTCTACATCATCAAGTCATTACTTTTGATCTCATTTTTCTTCGTTGTGATAAATAAAGTGGGCAATAATTAGGAAACCACAATTTCCATCTTCTTTGACATCTAGAACACTTGATATGAAAGTGATCATCAATGGTGAAAGGTGAGAGGCGTATGAAATGGAATTACCCATCGATGCTAATGAACTACGTCATTTTCCTCTTCCTCTACCTTTGCCTTTACCTCTACCTCCCGATTCTCTTTACGGTTGTGGTTAGCATGTTAAAGTAACGTATTTAGGTGAAAATAATTATAAATATTAAAGTATAAATCATTTACTATAAAGAAATGTAAAAAGTAATATAACGTAAACATTTAATATTTTTAAACACGAGAGGTCTCTCTTTATCGAGTTCTTCTTTGGGCGCCATTTGTGTCGTACTATTTACAGTTCGAAATGTTAGTTGGAGGATGTACAACATCGAAAAACTGTTTAGCATAATGATATTGTTGCGATTCAGGAATCCCGTCCATATCTAATAAAAGGTTTTTTTTTTTTTTTGTTTATCAAATCAGCCGCATATTCCCTTTATGTACTCATATCTTGAACCCCGCCCATAGACAACGTCCTCCAAAACACATGGTTATCATGGGGTTCAATTGGGACATTTTTCTGTTGCATGTGCCACATTTCACAACACGATAAAACGTAACTTGTTCTCAACAAGCACCCACACTTCTTAGAATCACCACAGGCGGCTCGTCTATACACGTATTGAATTCCAATCGTATTGTAGCAACTCAAGGACATGAGACTTTAAATCTCAATCGACGGAGAAGAAAATTTGAGGATGTTAAAGGATGGGCTACATTCAAAGACCTTTCAAATAAATCAAAGATCTCATTGAACTGCAACTCGATAGCATCGTAGATTTGATCGAATATATGATCGAAACCCCCAGCTGACGTGCATAACCATCTTTTCATCTGGGAGTGTGTACTCTCAACTCTGTAACATATTGCACAGTTATAAAAAAAATTACATAATGTTCATAAACAATAAATACATTGCATTGATAAGCGTATAAGTTTTATACGTTCGTTGTTTGATTGGCGAAATGCATGTATTGTTTGGTCCAAGCACAAACAAATTTATCTTTATATGGCTCCAACCAAGTCGAATTAACATATCGAACAACTGCCTGAATATTTGCCCACGACTCCTCCATATCTCGACAATGTTCTAAGTATTCTTCCTCAGTTTTGGACTCAATTATATCTATCCACCTCTTCATAAATATTGCAGCATAACTTCTCCTTCCCAACATGTTCCTTACATACTTCTCGTCATCCTTCGCTATGTGTCTCTTACACAACATATTCTAAGACGTTGGAAAGTAATCTTGTATTGCATTCATGAGAGCCAGCTCCCTATCCGTGACAATGACATCCAGCGGGTGAACATGAACTAATAAAGCACGCAACTGATTTAATGTCCAACCAAATGCTTCACTTTTCTCATTCTTAAAGAATACAAATGCGACATGAAAATTCTTCCCCACAGATGTAACTCCAATGATTTACAATAACGACAAATCATATTTATTAGTCTTGTATGTTGAATTCATAAGGAGAACATACTAAAATAAGGCTAATATCTCTTGACCTTCGGATGAGCAAACATAACATCGATCAATACAACTTTGTTTTTTGGGCAAGTCTTTTTGACCCGAACCAGAAAATATATCAACGTCGACACATCTCATCTAAAAAATAGTTCATTTTTTATTTATTTCTCATTTTCTTCTTTCTTATACATATCAAAGCATTTTCTACATACTTTCTCAAACTTCTGTTATCAAGATTTTCCTTTTTCAATAAATTTAATATCTGTTTTGGCTTGACATTAGCACTATAAAGTTGATCAACCCTTTCAATCTCAGTCTTTGTCAACTTCGATGCAGAAGTGTGCAATTTTTCTCACATTGAAAGTGAATGGTTGTGAGCATTGTTAAACTTCGCTAACTTTAACTATCCAACCATCATCTTTTACTTCCTGCAAATACACTTCAAATTTACATAAATGCTTCTTTGAACCATTTTTCTTTACATCTTTTAAATTTTTTTATTATCGTAGCGAGGTTTTCCATCATTCTCACAACTCAACCAAACTTTACGAATGTTATTAAATTTAGTTTTACTTCTGGACACGTAAAAGTACATATCTTCGGCACGTTCGGTATCTCTAACCCATTTTTATATCCTTTCTCGATCAATGAATTTTTCATCCGTCTCAAAAAAAAATGAGATACATCCGAAAATAAATTATTCTTGTTTTCAAACTGATAATCATATTAACAAATAACAATAAAACCTTATTAATAATTAATAATATAAAAAAACAAATTTCTAGCAAAATCAACCAAAAAGCCGCTACAAAGTAGCGGTTATTTTTATATATAGTTAATACTGACAAGCGGTCCTACTTATATACATCCGCTACCAAAAAGCGAACCCATTTAATAACATCCACTTTTAAAAAACGAATCTACACCTAAACATCCGCTACTTGGTTGCGGTTGTTTAATAAAACATCCGCTGGTGACTCGCGATACTTTGGCTAAACATCCGCTGTGTCGTAGCGGATGTTTCGCCCAGTTACCAATTTTTTTTGCAAAATTTTACATTAAAAAATCAACATTTACTTGAAAATAATCATTCTTGTTAGCATTTTCATCTTCATTAGAATTACAATAATAACCTATTATGAGTTGGGTGGAAAGTTTGAAGAGTTTTTTTTAAAAAAAGATGAAGATGATTGTGAGGGAGGGAAGTAGATTGAGAGGAGTTGGGAGTAATATTGGATTGGGAGAGGGAGGGTGGTGGTTGGTTGGGGGATTAAATGAAGGGGTTTAATAGTTAGTATAATTTAAAATGTGCAAAGAGGTAGATATGTATTTTCACCATTTAAATTGTGTTACGTTTAGTATTTTAGGTGTTACGTTTAGGGTGGCTCAAACTCTTAGGCTCCGTTTGTTTTACGGAAAATCATTTCTGGAAAATGATTTCCGGAAAATCAAAAGATTTCATTTTCAGGTGTTTGGTAAATCTTTTGAAAATATATCAGAAAACATTTACGGGTGTTTGGTAAACACACGGAAAATGTTACGGAAAACAATATATGAATAACTACAAAAATAGAAAATGAATAATGTTTAGGATGTCCCTAGAAAATCAATAATGACCATCTTTTTTTAATAAAGTCCATCTTTTTTTAATCTCACAATCACAAATAATTTTTTTGATAATTGATATGAAAAAAAAAACATTTTAAAATAGAAAATAGATAATGTTTAGGATGTCCTTAGAAAATGTTACAGAAAACTATATATGAATAAATACGAAAAAACATATTCTAATATTAATACACATATTGAATATAAAATAGTGTTGAACTTTAAGTAATTTTTATTTAGTAACCCTCAATTTATCATTAATGGTGTCAAATTAATGTCTATCTTTTTTCAATCTCACAATTACAAATGAAAATTTTGATAATTGATATGAAAAAAAAATGTTTTAAAATAGAAAATTGATAATGGTTAGGATGTTCCTAAATAATATAGTTGACACTAATTTTAGAACGTAGTAAGCATTTATTAAAATTATAATTTATAAAGAGTGTGCACAAACTTTATTTATATTTCTAAACCATTTATTTGTTGAGTGAAATATTGTGTGTGTAAGTAAATATGTGCAATTGTCAAAGGGAGCAGAGGGTGCCCGAACATTTAGAAAATGACTTACGGAAAACAAATCCCTAAGTCATTTTCCGGAAAAGAAGATTTCATTTTTCGTTGACTCGGAAAATATTTTACGTTGACTGCATTTTCCTAATGTTACCAAACACCAGAAAATGAGAAAAACGTTTTCCGGAAGTCATTTTCCGTAAAACAAACGGAGCCTTAGTCAAACAGATTCTTAATATAGGCAAAGGATGGAATATCAAAGTTAACCCCTCCCATTTTTATATTTTCCAAGTCCTACTCATCCAACAAAACCAGTTGAGAGACTATCCAGTTAGTTCCCTCCTTACCTTTCCTACCACTAGTAAGAGAATGAACACGGTGGATTAAACAGTGAATTAAATCAAATCAAATTAAATTTAATCAAATATTAATTTATAATGATATATCTAAATAAAATCTAATATAATTCTTATTTAATTTGATTTGATTTTGATCAATATAAACTACAAATCAAAATTAAATTTTAAAAAAAAATCAAAACAACCGACTAAACATCAAAACTACCACATTTTGGGCTTTTACAACCCAAAATGCGGTCGTTTAATACCGAAGAATTCAAAAAAAAAAACAGGATTAAAGCCGACAATAGGTTCCTTTCCAAGTTGGCACTTTCAAAAAAGTTTTTCACCATTGTTTTTCTTGGCTAATTTTTTTTCTGAATCAAGTTGAGACGCTACATGAACCAAGAACTCAAAAGGTGAGACCTGCAGTGCAACAATGGTAGAATGACCAAGTCTACTACATTCTCATCAGGCCCAAGAACACTCGGGGCGCTAGAGGCGGTCACCTATTCAAGCAAGTTTATTTACAAATGCAAGGGCTCGAAACCGAAAATTCTTGCTTAAGCAATCAAAGCCCCTTTCCCGTTGTAGCCTTGTAGGTAAAAAGTGTGTGGTGGAAGTGCAACACCCATTCTAGAACTACTTTCATCTCCCTAAGGGTCACTCATCCAAGCATTCTTAACCGATTTATAATGTATTTGTCTAACAATACCTCAGAGAAACATACGAAGAAAAAATATGCAAGTAAACGAAAGAAAATGACCACATCGAAAGCAATTATACCAAGAAATAAGTTTTTTTTATAAGTATCAAGTATATATTATAAAACAGCAAAGTAATTGACTAAGGTTATTCAGAGATTGACATGTGTGGGTAGTTATCCATTTTTAACTCTTTATTTTTTTCTTTCTCTATTACAAGTCAATAAATCATCCTCTACAATTAATATTATGGAGCAGTCACTTATTTTTTCTTCCCCCTATGTTTTATCTTCATATTATAAAGTTACACCATGCGATTAATTTTATGAACAGTCACCCCTTATAAAACATCAATCTATCAACTATCACTTGAAACAATCTACTCTCAACTGTAACATTTTTTTAGATCGCATATTCTATTTAGACACTATAATTTCAATTGTCATAGCGTGTCAACCACTAATTTTACGCGTATTCAAGAAAGAAACACAAAAAGTCAATAATTAACTAAGACTATTCAGAGGTTGAGATTAAAGTATTTTTAAAAAATTAACGATTGAGATTCACTCTCATATTTACATGTGTGAGTAGTTATCCATTTTTAACTCCCTATTTTTTCTTTCTCTATTACAAGTCACCCCCTACAATTAATATTATGAGTAGTCATCCTTTTTTCTTCTCCATGCGTTTTATCTTCACATTACAAAGTCACACCCTGCGATTAATCTTTTGAATATTCACCCCTTATAAAGCATCAATCCCTCAACTATCACTTGAAAGCAATATACCCCTCAATTGTAACATTTTTATAAATCATACCTTCTATTTAGACATTGTCCTTTCGATCGACGAAATCAGATATACTGGCACCGTTTCATAGACACGAGCATGAAGATCTGTGTGTGTGTGTGTATATATATATATATATATATATATAATAGGTAAGCATGACATCTTATTGGTATGGGGATTAGAATCAAGGACCTCGAGGTTCCGCATACCCTTGCCATCTCTCTCACCCCTCGGGGCCAAGTATGAAATATATATATTGACACAACTTCAAATAACGAGAAAGAAGACCGAGAAAACCTAGATCGATTATATTAGCAATTACGTGACTTTGCCCGAGGACAATGTGAATGTTTTCGCCTAGAAGATATGAGGAGATGTCATAATTCACGATTCAATTTGGCTAAACTAAAAATGGAAGGAGGAGAACAGCCCAAGTTTTGCTTTATGTATGCAATTTTAGTTTTAAAAAACCACACAGGAAAATCCATCTATGGTCTTAACTGCTAAGAAGTCATAAGCTTGCAAAAAAGATTTTAACAGCTTAGCAAGGTAATCTAACATTAACTATTTTCAAATATTTTTCATAAGCTTTTTACAATTCAACATATATGTAAGTTGATGTAAATGGAAACCTATGGCATACTTTCCCTCACAATTTCCATACCCTCCGCCTCTCAATCCATCATCACCACCTTCTTTCTTTTTGAGATGATGAAGACTTGGCCGGAACTGGAGATGAAGGTTGGAGACTATATTCATTTCATCGCCTTTTCCAACATGGACCAAAGTTCGTGACTTCAATTGATGCATGTATGAGCATTTATGTGTTTCTGTGTCAGCCCCAAAGACAATGCCCCAACTTCTCCTAAAAATATGTCAAGCATGTGATTTGTTACTGTGTGAGCCCCAAAAAGGTTTAGTGCCTGATCAAGTTATAGAAGCTCTGAGGTGTGAACAAAAACCAAATAAGAGTTGCCTTCAATCACAGTTCATAAAATATTTCACCATGTCAATATGACAAAAACCAAATAAGAGTCGCTTTTAATCACAATTTATCATAAATCTCAACACTTAACCCCTACACAGCCTAACAGTGCTCCATATGAAGTATGTAATGTTTTCTAATAATATGAAGACAGTTAATTAACAGTGATCTGATGGGTGATTGAATGCAAGTATCCAAGAATTAGCATATTATTCTACGAAGAAGATGCATACCATCCTCGGTCCTCAGTAACCAGTTGTAACTGAAGTCCCCAGTCCCCCCCCCACCACTTCTCTCTCTGTCCTAGTGTTCCTTTTTACATATCATCTTTCCTCTGTAACTGCGGCCCATCATGAACATACAAGTGAATGTGGATCAGAAGACATCTATATGTAGAGCAGTACACCACATCTACATACATCATCTGAGCTAACAGGGACAATATATATGAAGCACTCTTGTAGGCGGAGGGTATTATTTGCTGTGTTTTTCTTTCCAGGTCAGGGAATAAATTTATAATTTGCTCTAAACTACAAACAAATTATAGAGATTCTCAATAAGCCACAATTTTTTTCCACGGTATTCTTATTCTTAGCAATCTATGATGAGCATTATACTTCTCACCTAAATTAAGTAGGATTGATGAACATGAAGCATAAATTATCTTTTATAGTTGAAAAAAGGATCCTTTTGAATTATAGAATGACCACAAGGCCTATTGGCATTGATTGAATTGATTTTTAAGTTAAGAGATAGTCCTAGTAACACTGAAATAGAAGCAATTCACTAATTTATTACAATAGGTTACCGATTCTTTGGATATAAATAGTCTCTTCGATCCGGGGAAAGAGTTCCCATTTGAAAATAAGACATTTTAAGAAAATGACCCTTTTATGCCCGGAACGGAGGGAGTATATATTACCCAGAACCGAAACAGAGACATTGCACGACAATTGGACATTTATAAAACGAATAATTGGAATAGAGAAAGATCAATTTAGGCTCCATTGAGCTCCTGAATCTATTTATAGCCGCAAACAAATATAAGAAGATAGCAATTTTCACGTAATATAGCCTAAAATTCGATAGATCCATTGGAAAGCCCGAAATAATAATTACCAGCACAATGCCTTAAAGACTAATTGAAAAGAGAAACAATTTTCTCGCAATTATCAAGCTACATAGCCATGAACTGGAGAGCTCCAAACAAAACCCTAAAAGTGAAAAACTTGTTATCACCGTACGAAACCGTAGAAAGAGAAATCAATTTCTCTGACCTGAGAACCGACGAAAGCCAATCACTTTTGGGGAGCGACAGCAGGGGTTCCGAGCAAGCTAGCCTGCTGCATCTCGAGCTCATTGAACTGCGCCTCACGATCCATCTCAATGATGAGGGGAACGACAAGGATCAAGAACGTTGTTCCGACGATCCAAGCGGCCTTGCCGGTGCTCTTGAGAAGCTTCTTGGCGACGAAGCCAGCATCGGAAGCGGCGCGCTTGCCTTGGTAAACGATTGGGGATTGGGATAAGGTTGAGGAAACCCTAGACAGCACTCCGTCGGTTCCTTTCTTGGCGGCCATTGGTTGAAGCAAACTAGTGATTCGATGGGAACGGCAATTGGAGGGTTTCGTTAACTGTTTGAAGCTGCCAACGCAACTTCTAGGGCACTCTTTACCACAACCTATGGACTAAGGAGGATTTAAATTTTAAGGCACAGAAATTTATTTTCTTAGTTTAAATTACAATAATAATTTTATACTGATATTCTAGTAGAGAAAAAAAAAAAAGTGGTCGCATCGCCTAACAGCCACACCAAAACAATCCTTTAATTGTCCTAAAACAAATAATTTGAGAAATATGTAAATTAAAGATCTATATAAAGTCAGTAATATAAGAAATATAAATACTTATTTACTACTCTTGCCATTTTAAATTGTATAAACAGTATAACTGTTTAGCCAAAATAAAAGTAAGAGAATTAGCCAAAATACCCTTTAAATGATAGAGAGCAAATCATTAACGATTTAACAGTGTAACAATTTCAAAACTAATGGTAAACCTAACAATTTTAAATAACAAATGTGTTTGACCCAAAACTTTACCAAATTCCTTTGGAAGTAGTGAAGGTACAATATTAGTGATGGACTACATAGTTTGTAGCCGTGTGATCTTGGGCTTTATTAAAATGCAAATGATAAATTGCAAGTCGGTCTACTTATTTAATTTTTAATCTATTTAGTATATTTAAAAAAACTAATAAAGTCTATTTTCATAAAACTGTTTTTAAAATGCCCACCTTGTACGTTGTTGCTTTGTCTTTTCCAACTCCACGACTTCTAGGAATAAGCAACAAATATAAGATCAAAATGGAGGAGGACCTCAAGTTTCCATTACAAGCAAAAGGATCAAGTAACTTTTTAAAGCTAAGACCACCAATATTTGCTGGAATGATAATTCTTACCTCGGGTGAAGAGCGAGACGTGTCTTCCAGTGAGTCAAAAGAAGAGCAAGCTCCTGATACCTTCCCCTTACTTCTTTCCGGCACTCTTCCTTCCATAGAATAATGAGATCGTAATATTTTTGTTAATCGGTTCTTGCCGAGTTGTTACGATTCTATCTTATTGTTCTTCTTGCCTCTACTGAAGGAAATAACTCAGCATTCCAACTATTGTGTCAAGTGAGTGAGTGCGGATTATAAGGGTTTCCCTTCGATCCTCAGTCAAGAGTATTAGATTTTCGATGCCTTAATTTTCAAAATTGATGCATCGCAGTTGAAATTGAGATGACGAAGGCTTGGCCGGAACTGGGGATGAAGGTTGGAGTTGGGAGACCTTTGTTGGATTTTGCGATGGGTATATTTCCAAATTGTTGGATTTTGCGATGAGACCTTTTGTCGGAACTGGAGATGAGTATTATAATAATCAAGATAATCTTTGCTATGATCAGAGCCTCACGTCTTCAGAGTTCGGAATTAGATGGAATATCTCGTCATCCTCTGTAATAGAAAGGTGAGGGGGAAGAATGGAGATGAAGATGAAGGTTAGAGCTGGGGGACCTTTGCTGAAAACAGTTTCACCTTTGTTAGATCATGAGCTTTATAACATGGAGGGATATTTCTTTTACCCTCTAAGTCCTTTCTTTCCAAAGCAAGAGATCCTTTCTTCGGCTAAGCAGATAGTTTGTGATGCGTTGATTTAGTTCAGGATGCATTGATTTTGTTCGCGATGCAACTATTTTGGAATCGTGATGCATTAGTATTACAATACAAAAGTAAATCATGATGCACAAATTGCATTTTATGATGCAAGCATCGGATTTGCGATTGAGAAAGTCCCGATGCACAATTTGGATTACCAATGTAGAATTTGGAATTGCGATGCATCGGATTTGAATTGCGATGCAATGCATGATTGATCGAATTTCATTAAGGGTATACTCGTCACTTCGCCTCCAAAAAGTGTCTTTTAGTGATTAAAAACAAATAATGTGTATTGTACAAGTTTAAAAAGTTGGAAAATGGACCGGCCGGTTATCACCCAAGTCCAAACGTACGATAAGTGAGAACAGTGTAAACCTTAATGTTCACCCTTCCTTCATCCTCCTCCTTACTCTGATTGATTCCATGTTTCAATCTTGACGCAGACACAATGAGTGAGAGAGGCATAATCCATAAGAATAGGTCGTGACTATGATGAGTTCTCTTTAGTCGGCTCAAGCTTTATGTTTTTCCAAGTAAATATTGTCCCTGCTTATATAGGGGCTCGTAATGGTATTATATTTCTTCATGGGTTTGTACACTTTCTATCGCAATTACAACCAAAATTTATCATACAAATATTGTAATTACAATTTTGTGTCAAATCTCGTTAGAAATTTTTGTCTTTCCCCAAATGGACCAGGGTCTATTTTGTTACCCACTAAATATTCTTCACACTAACAACAGTTGAAAAAAATCAACCATTCAAAGTGTCTTACCTCACGATAAATTCGTGTGGGTTGTCCTCGGAAGATGCCATTTCTACCTCAAACATGGTACATTTCACTTCCCCAGATAAACTAGATTCCATTCTAGCCTTATTTTGAAAGTATGGATTTGGAAATACCCACATCTCTAAAATCATTTGCAAAGTTACAAAATTACTTAAATACTGCCTGATCACGTCACAAAAAAGGGGTGACCGCGTTGGAAATCCACAAGAGGGATTTGAGTTGATGTGTGATTAACATATATGATATTTGAGCTTGGTTTCTTCTGAGTAAGGAATGAATGAACTTGTGTTGTCGTGGGATGTTGAGAAGCCTCAAGTGAGTTCTGTTGTCATAACAACCTGAGAAGGACAGCACCGTTGGTGATCTTCGATCGGTAAGTAAGACAAGTATGGTTGTTCCTCGTCCTTCGTGTCCAGAATTGGTGATCTTTGTCAAGCAAACCGAGTATTGCTTGATCATCATCGTTCATGCGGGCATTGGTGATCTTTGGTAAGCTAGACGAGTATGGTTGTTCCTCACCCATAATATTGGGCATCAGAGATCTCGACATCAAGCCGAGCATGTTTTGTTCTTCCCCGAGTACTTTTGTCCTCGGCTATCATGTCAAGCATGATTGTTCTCACTCGTTCTTCCGAATGTCGTTAGTCCTTGGTGTTATGCCTAGCATGGATAATCCTCAACCCTTTGTCCATCATGGTCGTCTGTCTTATGGGGAGGTCGACTTGACCTTTTTGTGTGTAGCTTTGATTTGGGATCATAGTATTGGAGAATACATAATTGTATTTATTATTTAGTAGTGGTTACTACCGTATATAGTTCATTTGCTTATATAGTTCTTTCCTTAGTTGAACTACTACCTTGTATAGGTTTCTTGTATTCTACTATGTGTAACCCTAATTTGTATCTCCCTATAAATAGGTGATTCAATCAATGGAAGGCTTATGTCGTTATTCCTATCAATTGTGAATTTCTACATGGTATTAGAGCTTTGTTCCTAACCTTCTTCCTCCTGCCGTCGCCGCCACCCAAACCCTTCTGCCCCAATGGCTAATGGCAACCAAACTCTCACCATCAAAAACCCCATTGATCCAACCCAAACCTTCGACCTCATAAACATCTCCCACCACAACATCACCAAACTCACCTCCACCAACTACATCGCTTGGAAACTCAAAGTTGAGGCAACCCTCATTGGCTATGACCTTACAAATTTGTTGATAGGTCGCACCCATGTCCGCCTCCTACCGTCCTCGCTAAGGATGCTCAAACATCCAACGGACGTTCCAACACCCAACCCATACTATCAACATTGGATTCGACAAGACAAACTTTTGTTTGGTGCTCTTTTCGACTTCCTTTCTACTACCTTGGTCTCCTTGATCGAACAGGCCATCACTACCCGTGATGCATAGCAAACCCTTGCTCACACCTATGCTCGCCCAACTCGCATTCATATGAAGCAAATCAAAGACTATTTCAAGCGAGCTTCCAAGGGCACTCAGTCGATCTCCGACTACATGCAATACATCAAATGTCGTGCTGATGAACTTACTGCTCTTAGAAAACCACTCAACCACGAGGATCTCATTGAGATCATCCTCGAGGGTTTAGATGATGACTACCGCCACATTGTTGATGTGGTCAAAGGCCGAGACACGCCTATTTCATTCGACGAGCTTCATGAAAAACTCATCAATCGTGAGCTACTTCTCAAACAGGCACATGTAATGTCTTTCTCGCATCTTGCTTCGACCAATCCTGCTGGCCCGAGGACCAATAGCTTGTCTGCTCGACAACCATCCTTGTAACCTCAGCAACCTTCCCGATCGTTGGCAATTGCTCATCGTCAACAGCGACCATATGTTGGCAAGTGTCAAGGATGTTGCCAATAGGGACACATGGTTGCTCGCTGTGATGTGGTGGATTTCATTATATGTAATTCCCTAATTTTCTAGACATTTTATCATTATTTTAATGCAATTTAGTTTAGTTTGATGTAATTTTGAGTAGTTTATGAATTGGTAAGTTTTTGGGAAACTTTTGTAATTTTGAGACATATTTTGAGTAGTTTGTGATGTCCCTGCAAAAGTTTATTAATGAGGAAGGATAAAGTTGCTAGTATCAGAAGTGCAGGGACCAAACTGCGAAAAGCTGAAAGTTCAAGGATCAGATTTCAAAGCAGCAGAGTTCGAGAATCAGAAAAGAAAGGTTGGAGGTTCAGGGGCCAAAGTGAAAGATAAAGATTTGGAAACTAGTTATTTTTGGTAATAGATGGTAGGAGTATTTGGTTATCTTTTATTAAATATTCTCTTTCCTTTTTCTTTTAAGATTTTCCTTTTTAGTTTAGAATTAGGTTTTGGGAACAAGTATATATACTTGTTTTGACTTCAGAATTAGGATCTTCTTCTTCTCCTACGAATTTTCTCTAGAGATTTCATCTGTCTTCATGGAAGCTTAATTACGTTGCTTTGGATTTGAATCCCAAACCGTTTGTTTAATTCAATTGAGGTATTAATTTCTTTACTTCTGAATCCCTATTCATAGTTTTACTTGTTTTAAATTGCTAGATTGATTTTTAGGGTTTTGAGATTTGATCACCCTCTTTTCCCTTGCAATTGATTTAATGCTAGTTTAATCTTAAGTCTGTGTCATATTAGGATTTTTACACAAGTAGCATCTTTGAGATTTATGCATGTGTCATGGTAAATTGAAAAGGGGGTAAAACTAGATTTCGTTCTATTTGCAAAAGAATAGAGAATTCCTTGATCTTAATTTCTCAAAGTTTTATCAATCGTTATTGTGAACCTAGCTGGCTTAGGTTTAGGTAATGATTAGGGAAATAAGTGAGTGTGTCACTGCTTATAACCATTAATAAGGAAGAAATAGGGATTGAAATACATCTCGGATCAAGTGAATAGGGAGGAAGAGAAAGAAATTATACCGATGATATTGGATTGATAAACGGGGACGGAGACAAATCTGAAGTGCTAGCCTTTAATTGCTTACAACTTAGTTTTAATTCCTGTCTTAGGTAGTTAATAATTCACAAATCAAACCCCCAATCTTGTCAAGTGACAATTGTGCAACCGAATAACCGTTCTTCAGTGGATCGACCCTGGACTTGTCCTAGCTGCAGTTCTGTAGCCGAGTCTTGCACTACAAGAAAAAAGTCATTTTGCTACGAAAAAATTTGTAGCCAAAAATATCACTTTCGTCGCTAATGACATTTGACGACGAAATGACTTTCATCGCATCTTCGTCGCCTATGCGACGTCGCTAAAGGTTATTGGCGACGAAAAATGTTTTCGTTGTCAAATGGCATAATTAGTCTACATATGCAAAATTTCGTCGCAAATTGTCTTCGTCGCAAATGCATCTATAATACCTTCAAAATTGTTTGTCGCAAGACCACAACGTTTTAACTACAAAATATTGTTCGTAGTTGATGGGCTACCATTTAACTACAAAATATTTCGTAGATATTGGGGTCTTATTCAACTACGAATTATTTCGTAGTTGTTGTGGTGTTATTTTACTATGAAATAATTTGTGGCTATTGGGTTGTCATTTAACCATGAAATAATTCGTAGCTGTTGGGTTGTTATTTTACTATGAAATAATTCGTAGCTGTTGGGTTGTTATTTAACTATGAAATAATTCGTAGCTGTTGGGTTATTTTATAATTACAAAATAATTTGTAGGTGATGTGTTGTTAGCTTGTAATGGGTTTGTTGTTTAACTACAAAATTATTATGTTGTTTTTCTTATAACTATCAAAATATGTAGATGACTATCATGTAACATAATCATCCATATTTTTTTGAAGACCATCATATTATAGATTAAAAAGCATATACAACTTTGTTCGTAGATGCACCAATACTAGTCTTCAATATACAAAATGTGAATCCTACCATAAACATAGTAACAACTAGACAGTTATATAGCAATCTATTGTCCAAAAACAAGAGAAACTAGCTTCGCTTTCAAAAGTATACAAACCACCTATTTTCAAAAACAAAATAAAGACGACTTTCTCATCTGGCTAGTCAGTCTCTCAACTTGTAGATGAGCTTCCTGCGTAATTCTTTATTGATAAAATGCAACTATATCACAAACGTCATATATACCAAGTCCTCTCGCACTTCAAGGTGACCTAAAATCTGCAAAAGTAAATAGGGGAAGTGAAAATGATATACATATTTGATGATTCAAGTATATATAAATTCACTAATATAAATTCAACTGGTTGTATTTCGTAGCAAAATTAAAGGCATGGTGAAAAAAAAGATCCTCTTGGAGACTAATTGAGACATACAAAAATGTCCTTAGTGTAGTAACAGGCAAATAGGATCTCGGCTTTGCAGCATGACAAATACCTCCTCCTTTTTTAATTTTGATATTTTTAATGAAAATTAATCCCACAAAAATATCACTACCAGACCTATGTTAAGTAAACTCAACTTCTGGCACCCACAAGCTACGCTAACATTGCAACCAACAAAGCAGTGCACCAACATTCACTTCCCCTTCAATTTTTTACTCAATTTGTACTTATCAAAAAAAAAAAAAAAAACTACTCAGTTTTTGCGAAACTGCCACCATTAAATAGAATTTGAGATTAATGTACTCATACAACAGGTTAATATGCTGACCAAGAAGCTAGTTTATTCATATCCTATTTCTATATGTTTCATGAGTGAAATACATCTTCGTTCCGTGAACAGCCAGGAACTAATTCTTCTTAACAAAACCCAAAAGACAAAAGTGATTATCAGCTACCATTTGGTGGTGGGCAAACAATATCCCTCGAGAATAGAGTACGACAAGGCCTAATGAGGTTGACACTTCAGTTAAACATATGTAAATTAAGTATGCCAAGTGACATGTTATGGGGTTTAAGCATATCAGAACTACCCATCCTTCTTTGATACTACAAAACTATCATGCAAAGGAGAGAGAAAAGGATAGCAGAGAAGAAGATGAAAAAGAAGAATAAGAATAGACATACTAACCATGAACTAGGTAGAAGCACTCCGCTCCTCCATCAGCTTTAATTTAATCATCTCTTCCAATCTTTTAATCTGATCTCCTTGGTATTGTAGTTGTTCTTGTTGCGTTGACACGTGCAAAGACCACTTTTTAAAAAAAATGAAATACCTATACAAACAGATTGAAAATTTTGAAGCTTCATTTTAATCGGCTATATAGTCAAGTGAACCTGAAATCAAAAGGGAAAAAGTTAGTCGCATATCAGTTACTTTTTTTCAAAAAAATCCTTATTAAGGTAAAGCATTATATACTACATGACCAGTTACTCATGCAACTAAAAAACATACACTAATTAAAAAACCCTGCCCAAAACAAAGAAAGTGGAATATGGAAAACCTAGTTTTGACTCGAAAATACTGCAAAAAAAAACACCTTATATGGAAAATATATTGAAATATGTAACATGGATGATGTCCCCATCCATATAAGCGCTCTATTTTGAAAAGAGCGTTCGCTTTAACTGGTACACAGATTCAAGGGAGCCAATTAACTGCAATATAAGTTGATACATATATTTTGCCATCCAACTTTACTGTCAGAGCTCATGTGATGTTACTTTTTGATTTCGTTAGAACCAAGGACAAATTTTTACAAAAAGTAACAAAACGATTCTCTACTTTCAAAGTGGACACTTACAGGAATGGAGGGAGTAACAAATAGATGTGAAAATTTCCCTTTTCTACTTTCTTATAACCATAAACATGGAATAGGATACTCTACAAATAACAATTCAGGTTTAATTTGTATGATGTTACACAATTAATTTCGCCTCTCATCTCCTTGTCCTCCAGCACCTAGTATAGAAAATGCAAGCCTAAGGGGTCTTTAAATAAATTATACATACTTGAAAGGTGTATCACCAGAATTTTTTTGCCATGTGACATGCTCAAACTGTCTTCCATTTTTGGCCACAAAACTTGCTAGTTTTTACTGCTACCTTATTTACGGTGGGATCATTTGGGGATGGTGGTGCTGCATGTCACTTAAAGAACTAATTAAAACCAAGAACATGACCAAGGGAATCTAAATTACTCTTGTAGCAGACGTGCCATAGATTCCAAATCTGTCACTGAACCTCTTTTTCCTCCAGTGTTGACAGATTATGTCTAAGCTGCATTCATCAGACTAGAATAATTCAAGAATGTTTTCTCCTCTTCATCTACCATCTCAAGGGTAAAGAAGCCTACAGATTTTTGCAAAGTGCAAGATAAAGGGGACAACAGTTAAAATACTAAATAAATCTTCTTACAAAGAAAGAATACAATATCTTTGAATATGAGGACTTGCCTCAAACACTAATACAATCATGAGTGAATTCACCACTAATGGGTGCCACCAAAACAACGACTAACATATATGATCAACACTTGCTTAAAACAATATTTATACAAAGGGGTTGGGGGTATAACATGCTAATAGCAGAAAGCAACAGATGATGAGTCCAATACTTTAAATCACGCTTGAAAAGTGAAAAAGAAAGAGATGTAACTTCTGTACAAAAAAATTGAGTACACAAATCCCTGACTCAACGAAAAAATAGATGTGACCCAGTAACTTGCAAGACACATAAGGTAAAAGAAACTCGGGGTGTTACAATTTCTTCTACCAGTCATAGACACACCCACACATACAAAGTAACTTATTGAAATCTTTCCCCACCCTTAACTAAAATCTTTTCTAGAATTGGTCTATTAAGTGAGCCACATCAGAGAGACATTCCTATAAACGAAACCGACGAGATCACTTATGTTCATTCTAAGACCACCAAGCCTGTGAAAGTCGTGCAATCAAAGAGGGATCAATCAATTTCATTAAAACATGCCAAGTCACCAAGGGGAGGTAGAAAGGCGACAGAGTGTGTGAAGGTTGAGCAGGATTTGGGTGCGGATGAGGATTCTGATGCACTGGCGTGGAAGGATAATTTGGGGTTAAACCAAGTAAATTTTGGCGAATCTGCTATGCCAGTGCATGTATGCTCGTGCACTAGTGTACCATAACCTTGCTATAATTGGGGGAATGGTGGGTGGCAGTCGGCTTGCTGCACAACCACCATGTCAATGTATCCTTTACCTGAGGTGTCTAATAAGCGTTATTCAGGAGTTGGTGGGAGAAAGATGCGTGGAGGCGCGTTTACAAAGCTGCTAAGTCGACTTGCTGCTGAAGGTTTTGTCATGTCCAACCCGCTTGACTTGAAGGAACACTGGGCTAAACATGGTACGGATCGCTACACTACCCTAAAATAGCTTGCAAACATCTGACTTACAGAAACAAGAAAGAAAACACATTGTTATTGGTGGTAGTGTCTAAGTATACATTTCTAAGGGATAGGAACTAGATCATGTTCTGCGTTACTTCATGATTTTTCTTTTTCCAATTCTGCATCTAAATCTCAACTTTTTTTTTTCTTCATAAACTTGTTACGGGTAGATGGAACTGGAGCTTAAAGAAAATTAAACAAGTGGATTAAGCATATCTAAGAGGTTGGTTTTGGACTTGGTTGTATCTGTAAAGTGTAAGGGAAAAACAAGAAAGTGTACGATGGATTGGATCTCAAAAGAGGAATGTCTGTACTAATGTATAACAACTTCAGTTCTTGACTTCTTGGGGCTTGTTATGATCTTAATCAATGTGTTTTACCTTTTCAAAAAAATGGGTGTTATCAATGTTATTGTGTGGAAAAATTAGATGAGGAAACAGAGTGTAGCGGTACATTTCCATAATATAGTAATTCTAGTATAATTTTCTCCTAGATTTCAAAATTATATTGTCATTATAGTCTTCTTGTAACCATTGGTGTGTATGAACCTATGTTTTCCTCTGTTTTCTTGATCATATAGGAGGGACCGAGATTGGAGAAGGAACTCTTTTGCAAAAACCATTTTCGCCAATGTAAACAGCAAACACCAAAATGATCGAAGGGGCTTAAACCATTAGGCTTGCATTTCTAAATTTAATTTAAAACAAATAAACTAACTAATTTCCTTAAGCCCCAGGCTAGAAATCCACACGCATAACCAGATCGATTAATTTGCCAATTTGATATCCAAATCGACAAAACTGCCCTCGCTACCATCACAATACAAAATCAAACTATATCGAACTTAAAGCAATGCGATCTAAATCTTGAATACGATCAATTAAGAGAACTAAGTAATCGATTGAATATATCTGAATAACAATTGAACGGTACAAACAAATAACCCTGTGACTAAAGATAACAAAATCGAATTAAAAATTGCAAAACCTAGGGTCGCACTTCTTCATCACGATAATCATTTTTCACCTGTAAAGGGAGGATCTCTCACTTCTTCTTCGCCTCTGTCTCTCTTTATCTCTCCCGTGTGTGAGCGCACACAAGTGAAGTCCCAAGGAGCAGCGGCAACGCTAAGATTATGGGTAAGGGTATAGAATATAGAAGAAAGGAGAAAAATAAATTATATGAAACCAACTAAGGAAGCGCATAAACAAGAAGGAGAGAACCTTCTAAGCCGATGCCTCATCGTCCATAGGAGCACCGGAAACCCTAAGATTTACCAAATGAATGCTGCTATATTTTATGTTATTTCCATACCAAACCCCTCCCCCAAATGATAAATTGGGCATTCCAATTTTTTCGACCAAAATAAAAGCGCGAAAGAGTTGGCGCCTGAAACATTAATCTCAATTTCCGACAAACTAGAGATCTTTCGTCGCGCAAGGTTAGTAATTGTCAATGATTTAGTTTTGTAGCCAATTTGTATACGAATTTACTACGAAATTTTATTTTGTAGCCAATTTGTATACGGATTTACTACGAAAAATTATTTTGTAGTTAAACAAGTACATTTATCTATAAATAAATTTTCATAGTTAAAAATTCGTAGCTAATTCTACATTTTCTTGTAGTGTTGTCTTGGTAATTAATTTGTAGGCGTGCGACTTTAGCCTGTCAAATTTTGGCGCCCTTGCCGGGGAACGGTTCTATTTGTTTGCACTCTTACTCTACTCCTTAATCGCTTCTCTTATTATTGTCGCCCCGTGGTGTGGAACCTTTATGGTCCATACTGCTCGCTAATCAAGTTGTTAGTCCCTTTGTTCCGTAAATTGACGATATTTCAGCAATGTGGAGAAATTTGCATGAAAGCGTAATGAATAATAATAACGGTGAGAACGATGATGGTCCGGAGGTTGTGAACAATGGGGGTAATGGAAGAGGCAATAACAACCCCAATAATGGTCCAGAGGTTGTGAACAATGGGGGTAATGGCAGAGGCTATAACAACCCTCCACCTCGGACATTGAGGCAAAGGATTGCTCCGAACTGGAATGAGCAACCACAAGCAGTGCTATTTCCTGATTTACCTACCGGGTTACTTTTGAGTTGAAGTCGGGTTATTGAACCGGCTTGCCCCATTTTAATGGGATACCTGGGAGAATCCAAATCAAAGATATAGCTCGCTTGTGCAGATTTGCAAGAGTATGAAGCCTACCGCATTGCCTCTTGAGCGCTTATTACTAAGCATGCTTCTCCTTCACTCTTAAGACTAACGCGAATATGTGGTATTATCACCGTCACCCAACAAAGATTACTTGGCAAGAGTTGAAGGAGGTATTCCTTGATGAGTTCTTCCCCCGCATCAAATCAATGTCATGAAGAGGATATCAACAACATGGAGCATCTGGTCCGATGAATCACTATATGATTACCACAACCGGTTCTATAAGCTCGCAGTTGTCCAGATCATGGCTTTGATGATGAGCAGCCTCATTGTTTATTTCTATGGGGGATTGACCGAGCAAGACAAAAGGTGGGTGGATTCGCTTGAGGAGGTAGTATTCTCGAACAAAACTACCGTGGATGCAGAGCGCTTGATCAAGAGCTAGCTAAAAGCACAAGGACTCATGGGAGGAGGTCTAGCGTTAGAAAAGTCAGCGGCAGATCGAGTGATTCAACGAGTGATTTGAAGACCGAAATGGGCAGATGTCAAGAGAGTCTGTTAAAGACATTGGTTTTGGGTCAACAACCTCATCCATGCGGTATATGTGCCGATGTGACCCACCCAACCGACTCTTGTCCTACTCTTCGCATGCATAATGTGGTGGATGTCAATGCAATTGGTTTCAATCGCCAGGGCGAGGCCACCACAAGACAATTACAACAATGCAAATAATGTTCATCCAAACCTAGGGTTCAGCAAATTGCTCAATAATCGCCAGTGGTCTTTAGGGAAATCAATACAATCAAGACAGAGCACCTTCAATACAATCGCTTAGACAAAAGTGATTATCGCCTACCATTTGGTGGTGGGCAAACAATATCCCTCGAGAATGTGAGTACGACAAGGCCTAATGAGGTTGACACTTCGCTAAACATATGTAAATTAAGTATGCCAAGTGACATGTTATGGGGTTTAAGCATATCGAACTACCCATCCTTCTTTGATACTACAAAACTATCATGCAAAGGAGAGGAAAAGGATAAGCAGAGAAGAAGATGAAAAAAGAAGAATAAGAAAGACATACCAACCATGAACTAGGTAAGCACTCATGAACGCTCCGCTCCTCCATCGCCTTTAATTTAATCATCTCTTCCAATCTTTTAACTCGATCTCCTTGGTATTGTAGTTGTTCTTGTTATGCGTTGACACGTGCAAAGACCACTTTTTAAAAAAATGAAATACCTATACAAACAGATTGAAAATTTTGAAGCTTCATTTTAATCGGCTATATAGTCAAGTGAACCTCCGAAATCAAAAGGGAAAAGTTAGTCGCATATCGCTTACTTTTTTTCAAAAAATCCTTATTAAGGTAAAGTCAGTATATACTACATGACCGCTATCATGCAACTAAAAACATACACTAATTAAAAACCCCGCCCAAAACAAAGAAAGTGGAATATGGAAAACCTGGTTTTGACTCGAAAATACCGCAAAAAAACACCTTATATGGAAAATATATTGAAATATGTAACATGGATGATGTCCCCATCCATATAAGCGCCTATTTTGAAAAGAGCGCTCGCTTTAACCGGTACACGTATTCAAGGGAGCCAATTAACCGCAATATAAGTTGATACATATATTTTGCCATCCAACTTTACTTGTCCGAGCTCATGTGATGTTACTTTTTGATTTCGTTAGAACCAAGGACAAATTTTTACAAAAGTAACAAAACGATTCTCTACTTTCAAAGTGGACACTTACAGAATGGAGGGAGTAACAAATAGATGTGAAAATTTCCTTTTCTACTTTCTTATAACCATAAACATGGAATAGGATACTCTACAAATAACAATTCAAAGTTTAATTTGTATGATGTTACACAATTAATTTCGCCTCTCATCTCCTTGTCCTCCAGCACCTAGTATAGAAAATGCAAGCCTAAGGGGTCTTTAAATAAATTATACATACTTGAAAGGTGTATCACCAGAATTTTTTTGCCATGTGACATGCTCAAACTGTCTTCCATTTTTGGCCACAAAACTTGCTAGTTTTTTACCGCTACCTTATTTATTTACGGTGGGATCATTTGGGGATGGTGGTGCTGCATGTCACTTAAAGAACTAATTAAAACCAAGAACATGACCAAGGGAATCTAAATTACTCTTGTAGCAGACGTGCCATAGATTCCAAATCTGTCACTGAACCTCTTTTCCTCCGTGTTGACAGATTATGTCTAAGCCGCATTCATCGACTAGAATAATTCAAGAATGTTTTCTCCTCTTCATCTACCATCTCAAGGGTAAAGAAGCCTACAGATTTTTGCAAAGTGCAAGATAAAGGGGACAACAGTTAAAATACTAAATAAATCTTCTTACAAAGAAAGAATACAATATCTTTGAATATGAGGACTTGCCTCAAACACTAATACAATCATGAGTGAATTCACCACTAATGGGTGCCACCAAAACAACGACTAACATATATGATCAACACTTGCTTAAAACAATATTTATACAAAGGGGTTGGGGGTATAACATGCTAATAGCAGAAAGCAACAGATGATGAGTCCAATACTTTAAATCACGCTTGAAAAGTGAAAAAGAAAGAGATGTAACTTCTGTACAAAAAAATTGAGTACACAAATCCCTGACTCAACGAAAAAATAGATGTGACCCAGTAACTTGCAAGACACATAAGGTAAAAGAAACTCGGGGTGTTACAATTTCTTCTACCAGTCATAGACACACCCACACATACAAAGTAACTTATTGAAATCTTTCCCCACCCTTAACTAAAATCTTTTCTAGAATTGGTCTATTAAGTGAGCCACATCAGAGAGACATTCCTATAAACGAAACCGACGAGATCACTTATGTTCATTCTAAGACCACCAAGCCCAGGAAAGTCAGGCAATCAAAGAGGGATCAATCAATTTCATTAAAACATGCCAAGTCACCAAGGGGAGGTAGAAAGGCGACAGAGTGTGTGAAGGTTGAGCAGGATTTGGGTGCGGATGAGGATTCTGATGCACTGGCGTGGAAGGATAATTTGGGGTTAAACCAAGTAAATTTTGGCGAATCTGCTATGCCAGTGCATGTATGCTCGTGCACTAGTGTACCATAACCTTGCTATAATTGGGGGAATGGTGGGTGGCAGTCGGCTTGCTGCACAACCACCATGTCAATGTATCCTTTACCTGAGGTGTCTAATAAGCGTTATTCAGGAGTTGGTGGGAGAAAGATGCGTGGAGGCTGCTTACAAAGTCGCTAAGTCGACTTCTTCTGGCGAAGGTTTTGTCATGTCCAACCCGCTTGACTTGAAGGAACACTGGGCTAAACATGGTACGGATCGCTACACTACCCTAAAATAGCTTGCAAACATCTGACTTACAGAAACAAGAAAGAAAACACATTGTTATTGGTGGTAGTGTCTAAGTATACATTTCTAAGGGATAGGAACTAGATCATGTTCTGCGTTACTTCATGATTTTTCTTTTTCCAATTCTGCATCTAAATCTCAACTTTTTTTTTTCTTCATAAACTTGTTACGGGTAGATGGAACTGGAGCTTAAAGAAAATTAAACAAGTGGATTAAGCATATCTAAGAGGTTGGTTTTGGACTTGGTTGTATCTGTAAAGTGTAAGGGAAAAACAAGAAAGTGTACGATGGATTGGATCTCAAAAGAGGAATGTCTGTACTAATGTATAACAACTTCAGTTCTTGACTTCTTGGGGCTTGTTATGATCTTAATCAATGTGTTTTACCTTTTCAAAAAAATGGGTGTTATCAATGTTATTGTGTGGAAAAATTAGATGAGGAAACAGAGAGTGTAGCTGGTACATTTCCATAATATAGTAATTCTAGTATAATTTTCTCCTAGATTTCAAAATTATATTGTCATTATAGTCTTCTTGTAACCATTGGTGTGTATGAACCTATGTTTTCCTCTGTTTTCTTGATCATATAGGAGGGACCGAGATTGGAGAAGGAACTCTTTTGCAAAAACCATTTTCGCCAATGTAAACAGCAAACACCAAAATGATCGAAGGGGCTTAAACCATTAGGCTTGCATTTCTAAATTTAATTTAAAACAAATAAACTAACTAATTTCCTTAAGCCCCAGGCTAGAAATCCACACGCATAACCAGATCGATTAATTTGCCAATTTGATATCCAACAGATCAGCAAACTGTCCTCGCTACCATCACAATACAAAATCAAACTATACTGAACTTAAAGCAATGCAGATCTAAATCTTGAATACGATCAATTAAGAGAACTAAGTAATCGATTGAATATATCTGAATAACAATTGAACGGGTACAAACAAATAACCTGTGACTAAAGATAACAAAATCGAATTAAAAATTGCAAAACCTAGGGTCGTACCTTCTTCATCACGATAATCATTTTTCACTGTAAAGGGAGGGATCTCTCACTTCTTCTTCGTCTCTGTCTCTCTTTATCTCTCCTGTGTGTGAGCGCACACAAGTGAAGTCCCAAGGAGCAGCGGCAACGCTAAGATTATGGGTAAGGGTATAGAATATAGAAGAAAGGAGAAAAATAAATTATATGAAACCAACTAAGGAAGCGCATAAACAAGAAGGAGAGAACCTTCTAAGCCGATGCCTCATCGTCCATAGGAGCACCGGAAACCCTAAGATTTACCAAATGAATGCTGCTATATTTTATGTTATTTCCATACCAAACCCCTCCCCCAAATGATAAATTGGGCATTCCAATTTTTTCGACCAAAATAAAAGCGCGAAAGAGTTGGCGCCTGAAACATTAATCTCAATTTCCGACAAACTAGAGATCTTTCGTCGCGCAAGGTTAGTAATTGTCAATGATTTAGTTTTGTAGCCAATTTGTATACGAATTTACTACGAAATTTTATTTTGTAGCCAATTTGTATACGGATTTACTACGAAAAATTATTTTGTAGTTAAACAAGTACATTTATCTATAAATAAATTTTCATAGTTAAAAATTCGTAGCTAATTCTACATTTTCTTGTAGTGTTGTCTTGGTAATTAATTTGTAGGCGTGCGACTTTAGCCTGTCAAATTTTGGCGCCGTTGCCGGGGAACGGTTCTATTTGTTTGCACTCTTACTCTACTCCTTAATCTGCTCTCTTATTATTGTCGCCCCTGGTGTGGAACCTTTATGGTCCATACTGCTCGCTAATCAAGTTGTTAGTCCCTTTGTTCCGTAAATTGACGTATATTTCGTGCACAGAGAAATTTGCGGAAAGCGAATGAATAATAATAACGGTGAGAACGATGATGGTCCGGAGGTTGTGAACAATGGGGGTAATGGAAGAGGCAATAACAACCCCAATAATGGTCCGTAGGTTGTGAACAATGGGGTAATGGCAGAGGCTATAACAACCCTCCACCTCGACATTGAGGCAAAGGATTGCTCCGAATCGGAATGAGCAACCACAAGCAAGGTGCTATTTTCCTCGATGCACGGCCAGGTTACTTTTGAGTTGAAGTTTCGGGTTATTGAACCGCTTGCCCCATTTTAATGGGATACCCGGGAGAATCCAAATCAGATATAGCTCGCTTGTGCAGATTTGCAAGAGTATGAAGCCTGGCCGCATTGCCTCTCGAGCGCTTATTACTAAGTATGCTTCTCCTTCACTCTTAAGACTAACGCGAATATGTGGTATTATCACCGTCACCCAACAAAGATTACTTGGCAAGAGTTGAAGGAGGTATTCCTTGATGAGTTCTTCCCCTTGATCAAATCAATGTCATGAAGAGGGATATCAACAACATGGAGCATCGGTCCGATGAATCACTATATGATTACCACAACCTGCTCTATAAGCTCAAGTTGTTTGTCAGATCATGGCTTCGATGACGAACATTTCATTGTTTATTTCTACGATTGACTGAAAGAAGACAAAAGGGTGGATTCTCGCCAGGAGTAGTATTCGAACAAAACTACTGTGATGCAGAGCGCTTGATCGAAGAGCTAGCTAAAAGCACAAGCGGACTCAGCTGGAGGAGGTCTAAGCGCGAAAAGTCGGTCTGGCAGATCGAGTGATTCAAGTGATTTGAGAAAGGGCGGGGGCAGATGTCAGAAGTCCGGTAAAGACATTGGTTTTGGGTCAACAACCTCA
>CM028382.1:105427300-105611005 GCA_013146195.2 Codonopsis lanceolata | reverse complement strand
TAACCAGCATTCTTATGTGAGGGGAAAGACGATAAGATTCAGTGAGTGATGACATTAATAGGTTCTACGGACTCTCCTAGGGTGACCTCGGAGAGATCAGGAATACGGTGCAAGCTTTGAATGGAGATTGGCGGATATATTTTGCTAATGTGGTGAGAACATTGAGGGTAACCAACTTCAATGGACCACCGCACTGCATGGTTCGCCCAAGTTTGTGATCGAAACTCGTTTAATTTGGTGGCAAAGGGGTTAACAATTGTGTGTTCGAGGTTGCTCCGACATCGCAGATTTGAAAGTGTGGAATCATGCGGATTGATTCATTTGATTATCAACGGGGCTATATCTCTTTGGGGCATATTATTATTTCTAACATATGCAAGATGTGGGTGAAAGTAAACGGAATGGATTTTCATACCCATCACCGACACGAAGCTTGGTCAAGGCCGTGAAACTGGTGGAATTTTGGGGCGACAGAAGGAGATTATTAGGCCCATCTCTCGAGATTCCTTGAAAGTATAAGAGGGAAGTAAGAGGGATGAATGTTCGAGTTGTCAATGCGTGTTGAGGAAGAGGCCGAAGCAAGCCACGAGGAGGACGACGATGAAGATGACGACTACGTGAGGAGGCTGAGAATGTTGATTCGGCCGCAAGTCCGGGGCGATAAGGGCTTGAATCGCTTGATTACTCACATGGATAAAGGCTGTTATTTCTATGGATCGTCAGACAGATCCACGATTATTTTGCGCGCATGGCACCACATCACGATGACGTGAGATGGCAGAGTTGGCCATTCCCGCAGAAAGCGCTCCGCCAGGTCCATGGGACTATCGCCTCTGCCGCCTCGAGTTCAGAGGTACCCCTTACCCCCTCGTCTCACTTATATTTTATTGACGACATGACTACGAAGCAGTGAAGGAGGTGGGGTGCTTGTTGTTCGTTGTATTTGTTTTTTAATGTTTAAAAAAGAAAAAAAAAAAGAAAGAAAAGAAAAGAGGCTGTTGAAAACCCGAGAGGGCGCTTAGGCAAAAGGAGAGGGTGTGAAAGAAAAAAAAATGAAAAATGAAAGAAAAAAGAAAAGAAAAGAAAAGAGAGGCTAAGTGAAAACCCGAGGGGCGCCAGTAAAAGCGAGAGGGTGTGAAAGAAAAAATGAAAAAAATGAGAGTCTAGTGAAAACCTAAACGACACCTAGGAAAAAGGTGAGTGAGTGAATTTCTTTCTATCTTTTATATCACAGGAGTTGAAGACATAAGGGGAGGATTGGAGCGTGTAGGTAGGTTTATTTATTTTTTGGCGTAGGAGGTTTGGTTTAGAGGCGTTAGGATAGAAAATCCTCGGTTTTTCTTTTTGGCGATATAAGGGGGTGTTGGTGTAATTCACAAGGTAAGTCTTTGCTTGGGCATAGACTTTATTTTTGAGGGAGTAGTAGTGCGAGAATAGCGTGGGGGAAACTTAGGACATATTTAGTTCCCCCTAGCTTTTAGTTGTGTGGGCCTTAGCTTGATGTCCCGCTTTTTGCATAATTGGAGTTGGGGTCGAGCTAAGGCCATTGGTATCATTGCTATTGTTGGAGTGATAAGGAGCGGAGTTCCATTCTCCGAGTTCGTTGTTCGAGTAGGTTGAGTTTGTTGAATGTTGATTTGGAGGTTTAGAGGAGATTAGGGGTCATTTTCCTCCCATGCTACGCTGATTAGACCGGTGCTTAGAGTGGGGATATGATATTACTCAGGGACGAGTAATGGTCTAAGCGTGGGGGAATTTGATGTGGTGGATTTCATTATATGTAATTCCCTAATTTTCTAGACATTTTATCATTATTTTAATGCAATTTAGTTTAGTTTGATGTAATTTTGAGTAGTTTATGAATTGGTAAGTTTTTGGGAAACTTTTGTAATTTTGAGACATATTTTGAGTATTTTGTGATGTCCCTGCAAAAGTTTATTAATGAGGAAGGATAAAGTTGCTAGTATCGAAGTCAGGGGACCAAACTGCGAAAATTGAAAGTTCAAGGATCGATTTCAAAGCAAAGAGAGTTCGAGAATCGAAAAGAAAGGTTGGAGGTTCAGGGGCCAAAGTGAAAGATAAAGATTTGGAAACTAGTTATTTTTGGTAGTAGATGGTAGGAGTATTTGGTTATCTTTTATTAAATATTATCTTTCCTTTTTCTTTTAAGATTTTCCTTTTTAGTTTAGAATTAGGTTTTGGGAACAAGTATATATACTTGTTTTGACTTCAGAATTAGGATCTTCTTCTTCTCCTACGAATTTTCTCTAGAGATTTCATCTGTCTTCATGGAAGCTTAATTACGTTGCTTTGGATTTGAATCCCGAACCGTTTGTTTAATTCAATTGAGGTATTAATTTCTTTACTTCTGAATCCCTATTCATAGTTTTACTTGTTTTACATTGCTAGATTGATTTTTAGGGTTTTGAGATTTGATCACCCTCTTTTCCCTTGCAATTGATTTAATGCTAGTTTAATCTTAAGTCTGTGTCAGATTAGGATTTTTACACAAGTAGCATCTTTGAGATTTATGCATGTGTCATGGTAAATTGAAAAGGGGTAAAACTAGATTTCGTTCTATTTGCAAAAGAATAGAGAATTCCTTGATCTTAATTTCTCAAAGTTTTATCAATCGTTATTGTGAACCTAGACTGTGTCAGTTAGGTTTAGGTAATGATTAGGGAAATAAGTGAGTGTGTCACTGCTTATAACCATTAATAAGGAAGAAATAGGGATTGAAATACATCTCGGATCAAGTGAATAGGGAGGAAGAGAAAGAAATTATACCGATGATATTGGATTGATAAACGGGGACGGAGACAAATCTGAAGTGCTAGCCTTTAATTGCTTACAACTTAGTTTTAATTCCTGTCTTAGGTAGTTAATAATTCACAAATCAAACCCCCAATCTTGTCAAGTGACAATTGTGCAACCGAATAACCGTTTCTGGATCGACCTCGGACTTGTCCTAGCCGCAGCTCAGAAAGTCTTGTCTTGGTAATTAATTTGTAGCGCGTGCTTGCTCACACGCCCCAACTTTCAACTAGTCGCCACCACACCTCAACCCGCTGCTCCCAACTCGGCCAATGGCTCCAAGTGACAACCATGAGCTCACCTAACAACCACGACAGACACATGGCCACCGAACTGGCTGCTTTGACAGTGGTGCTTCTCACCATGTCTCTAGTGACCTTGGCAACCTCTCTCTACACTCCACCTACACGGGCACGAACGACATGGTCATTGGTAAGGGTACTGGGTTAACTATATTCAAAACTGGCTTATCCTCTCTTCATACACCATCACACACTTTTTCCCTGCATAATGTTCTTTTTGTACCTGATATGAAAAAGAATCTCACACCCATATCTCAATTTTGCATCTCCAATAATACTTCTATTGAGTTATTACCATTTTCTTTTCATGTGAAGGATCTACTGAGCATACTGCCGACCGAGCAATCTAAAGATTGTGTGTATGAATGGCCGACCATATCTCCCTCTCCTTGCCCCTCTACCTGTGTCGGATCTAAAGTCTCTCACCAAGAATGACATCATCGGCTTGGTCATCCGTCTCAACCCGTCCAACACACACACACACACACACACACACACACACACACACACACATATATATATATATATATATATATATATATATATATATATATATATATATATATATATATATATATATATATATAATGCTAGATATTCTCACAATTGATTTCACTTTCCCAATGATTAAGACGCTTGATATATGTGCTAGAAGTTCCAGGTTTGACTCTTGGGCTTGGCAAATTATTTTAGTATACATTTATTAATTCCTCCGTCTCAAAATTATTGTCATGCTTTCTTTTTTCGTCCGTTCCAAAATAATTGTCTTGTTTGAAACTTTCATTTTTATGACAACACTTTTACCACTTTATCTTTACTTTTTCATCCTATTTTAATTATGGGTCACGTACACATGTGCTTTAAAGTAAACTACACATCAAACTAATATTAATAATTTAGTCAAATGTGTTTTCTTAAACCGTGCACCAAGTCAACTCAAACGTTAATTTTAGGATGGGGGGAGTACTTCTTTAGAGATATACTATATTTAATTTATTTATAATGTAATTAAAATTCAGTAATGGGTTAGGTGACCGCATGATTAGTTTAGTTGCTAGTGAGTTAGAGATCAAATGTTCAAATCTTATTGTAGGCATTTTATTTAATTACTTACCAAAACTTTGAAACCAAGAAATGTTAAAAACAAAACAAAAATAGGGCACACCTATTTTTCCCTTACAATCTTCTCCTTTGTTGAACCTTTCTGATCAAAGTAAATGACAAGTGTTTTTTCAACACAAATCAATTGTACTAACATGCATAGTTAGTATGTGATAGATATATTTTATACATCTTTATCAGGTATTTTTATGACTTACAAATAGCAATTCCACGAGGCTTTTGGCTACTAATACGCGTTTTTGAGCTATGCTGTGAGTTTCAGGGTTTTAGGTGAACTTATGAGATTTAAAGAGCCTTTATTGAAGATTTTGAAGAAGGTTGCAAAGTGCAACATGTGAAAAGATGCAAAAGAAGACATCTGGACACCTTGCGGCCACATGCCTCCAAGGCCTCGCAAGGTAGGCGATGCGCCTAGCCCGCTCAAGACCCTGACTAGAGCATTCACACCTTGCGGCTGCAAGGTCCCCAGAAATTGCCTTTACGGGTGTTTCACCTGGATTGATCCTCCTATTCCCCTAAAACACCTTGGTATATATAAAAGACGGTAGCCAAAGCCAAAAGACGTCAAGAAATTATTAGGGAACGGTTCTAACACCGATTTTAGTTTGTATTACATAGTTTAGTAGTTGTAATTATAGTTTTGAAGATCGATTCATGTATTCCTTCATCCCGCTGTTTGATTCATCGTCAAGGATGAACTAACCATTCATTAATCTAGGAGTTGGGAGGTAACTTGTATCGAATATATTGCTTAATATATTTTTATTCATTCAATTCTTATTGATCGTGATGTTTATCAACCTCTTTACTGTCTAACTTTGACCAAATGAATGGAATCACAAGTAGTAAAGACCTAGAGGTGCAAATAGCTGCACGACCAAATGCATATGTCGTACATTGGCTCACCATCATGATAAATTGACCTTATCGATGCACGAGAGTGATAAGTTAGGGTTAGGTTCATATATATGACCTAAGTGACAGACAAGATCCATATGTTCTTGTTCTTATGATATAAATTGGATGAATTATTTAGGATGAAGACTAAATTATAATTTGACAATCTATATCTATCTTTTGTGAACGAACCCAAGGTATTGAATGATACTTTATTTAAATAAGCAATAGAGTGGATGTAAGTGAAACCCCAATCCTAGATTTCCCTCCTCCATAAGATCTTTATAAATTGTGATTGCTGCCAGTTGATTAATTAAATTTTCTGTTTTAGTAGAATAAAATTAGATTAAATAAAATAAATAAAACCCCCTTAGTTTAAATTGCTACCGATTTACCTGCCATTAGTATTCTTCTTGTCTTTGTGGTTCGACCCTTGCTTCCCAAGCTCTTCTACAATAGTCTTGTGCACTTGCAAGGAATTAATTAAAATAAGACACGATCAGTATGCCTCCCCCTGAATTAGTGTAATCAAATTTTATCAATTATTAAGCACAAAAGAATATCAAATATCCAAATATCTCATACAATCATAGATTATCCAAATCAAAACATAACAGAACAAAATTATACAAAATAAAAACAGATTATTTGTGAATACTCAAAAACTGTCACATAATGAAACAAACAGAATCAAACAAATTCTGATTTGTCATCATCAATAGCATCAACATCTTCAGTTCCTTCAGCAGTAGCAACAACACTTGTCTCTCCCCCTATTTGGCCAGAAGAGGTAGAGGGAGCAGAATGAAGAGCAATCCATGCAGTGTACTAAGCTTCCAAAGTCTGAAGGAAGGCAATCTTATTCTTGATCTGAGCAAGCTGGTCTGTGATAAAGGACAGTACCATGGGGGCTGTATTTCCAGTAGTCAAAGGAGAGATGACTGATGGAGTGGATGTAGCTGCATTGCCAGCTGCATTGGTCATTTCATATGTAGGGACTGGAACTGTAGGTTGTATGACTTGAGGAGAAGCAAGAGCAGTCTCAGAATAGGGTGAGTATGGATAGACAAAGTGGAGGTTCCTTATTCTATGACTTCTCAACAGTTTGGAAGACATGGGAAGAGGGTCTCGAACAGGAGTTAATCTTTCAGATTCCTCTGGTGTAACACCTTGTGCCACTAACAAACTATAAATCAAGGAAGGGAAGGGTTACTTTTATCACCTTTTGTTTCAGTAAGAGAGACAACCTTCCTAAACGCCAAATCCCCAAAATTGAAGGGCAATCCAAGACCTATATGATACATAATTTTAGCATGATCCTCTGTCACACAATTGGAATTGGAGGTGGAAGCGTAGTTAGCTCAACATATCTTATGCATCACAGGATAGAATGAGGTTAACTTAGTGTTGGGTTTTAATCGAAATTAACAAGACGGAATGACAAAACTTTAATTTCAAAAACCATCCCAAGATCCATGCGAATTAATATAAATTAGATTTATGATACATACCCGAATATTGGAACGATCAATTTTCAATAGAATCACGATCACCACAACAAACGATTTGTACGACTTCTCTATGGTATCCACACGAATGGATTGAACAGGATTAATCAAACAATTTTGAGCTAGACAATTGTTGAATCAAAGTAGGATATCCTTCATCTAACGAAGAACTAATCCCTAATTTTTTTCTCCCTACGAATTTAATATTTCACCAAACCCTAAATCCTTTTTGTGTGTCTAACACTCCCTCTTCTTCATCAAGAAGACTTCCAGTGTGTGACCTTTTATTTTACCATGAGCCCATTTATCTAATTAATAGCCCAAATAAATTCCAGTCCAACTCATTCTAAGTGTGTGGCCCAATAGGTTCCTAAATTACATTGACAATAATTAATCATTATATCAAATATATAAATAATTATAAATAATGAGCGGCATCTAGCAATACATCATTGCTACCCAAGTAATATGAATTATCAGTGATTACAAATAACTGATTGTGACCAAAATAGTTCTTTTCCTTTTGTCCAAATATTTGATTAAACACAAGGTATGAAACGTGTCATCCTTGCTATAGTTTAATCTTGGTTTCTTGATCTCCGAGTAGACTTATATAATAAACAAATAAACTCAATATCTCATATTGATTTATTTGAGCACGACCATGCATTTATTTAAGTCTAACTCATCAAGGGACCCATAAATATTATACTCCTGTTATGTAGGAGGGACGAATTCTATCTACATCGTTCATATCCCTCAGCATGATTCGTGGAATATCCAATATCCGACTTTATAATCACCTTGTTACAGAATGACGTTTATCGGTATCAAAATATATAAATCCTCATTTATGGTATATAACGACTTCAAGTCGAATGACAACAAACACATTTGTCACTATGAGAATCACTTATGACACTCACGTAACGATCCACATAGCATTCTCATACGGGTCAATTCAGTATGTCATTACACCTAACACGCACCCATATGTAGACTGATATCAAATATATGAGTCTGTGGGTTCCCGGGAAATCTGCTCCCACGCCCCGCGCGCCCTTGGATAGGGGTGCACGTACGTGCGTATGCGGGACATCCACTGCTCTCGTTCCACCCTCCCTTTTATAGGGGAAGACGAAATCAAAAGTGCGAGAGGAGTGCTGTCATAATAGCGCGTTTGAATGCGCCTCGGTTGCCTTTAGTGGATTTTTTATCAAATATGGGAGCTCTGGGTTTTCTATGTCAAGTTATCCCTTTTTAGGGATACCAGATATAGAATGCATCACCCTTCCATTCCCATTCTCCCTTTTTGGGAGGAGAGCAAGGAAGGAATGTTGCGGCGCCCCCACTATGGATTTTATGAAAATAGCCTTATGGCCTATTTCGGATCACTATGGATGCTTTGGGTTTTCTACATCAAGTTATCCCTTGTTTAGGGGATACCAGGATATAGGAATACATCACCTTTTCATTCTCATTTTCCCTTTTTTAGGGGAAAACGGAAAAGTGCAAGGAAATATGTTGCGAGGCCCCACTGGATCCAAAATGTTTTAGAGTCGTCATCTTTATTTTGAGGAAGAAATAAAGCAAAACCAAAAAAAGAAAACCAGAGATAATAAAAAAAACGGGTCCGGAGGCTAAGTTACTAGTTAGGAAGGTGCTAGGCACCCAACTCGCCCTTTCGGTCTCAAAACAGTTTTTGGCTAAAGTATGCTTTTTGTTATATTTATTTAACAGATAAATAAAGCATTAACTGCCAACAAATACATCCATTGTCCACATTATTTACAGACTTGCAACTGTCTCTTTACAAATAATAACAGATATACTTGAAAATATTTGGCCATAATAACGGCTCTTTTTAGTGCTATTTCCTAACTAAATCCGGCAAAGACAACCGCTATATATCTACATTGGGTCGGATTGGAAATAACACTTTACAAATAAAAATTTAAAACTTACTTACCGATGGCCTAGGGTGTGCTCGCCTCCCCGCAAGGAGAGGAATCTTTTGTTGTTGTGTGTGTTGTGAAGATTCGGCAGTGGACGCTTCGAAATTTACTTTGGCCTCTGGGATTTGGGGCAGTGAGTTTTGTTTGGTTGTTTGTTGGCTTGAAGGAGGCGAAAATCGGGCAGAATAACAGCTTATTTCTAATTGATTTGGCCTTTTAAATCGGGCAGAGCAACTGCTCTTTCCACGATTTTTGGACCGGGAAAATAGGGTGGATACCTAGTTGGGGGGGCTAAGGCTCACTTCTACCGGTTGGTTTTGTGTTTGGAGGAGGTTTGGCAGGGTTTCGAGGCTTTGAGGTGATCGCTCACTATCTCACTTTGCTCTCTATTTCTTCAGCGTAACGAGGACGCGGAGAGTTTTGCGGATGAATTGTGTGTTCTGAAGGCGAACCCGAAGCCTCTATTTATAGGCTGGAGAAGGGACATCGAAGGAATTAGATTTTCTTCATTATGCATCGAACAATTGTACCAGCCGCGGAATGAATTGGACTTTACGGCAACTCTACAGTGCATTGTGAAGAAACTGGGAGCCGGGAAGCCCACTTTGGGTGCTAGGAACCACATTCTTGGCGCCATGCCAAGACTTTATGTGGGTGGCGCCATTACTATTCATAGTTTCAATTTTTGACGCTTTGAACCCTGCATTTCATTCTTTTGCGCATCCTGCTTGTCCTTTATGCTGACCACGTAACTTAACATTTGTTAATGTTTTAACAGGTCTTGATATTTTATGTCATGTCACATACCAGGGGTATGAAATTGGGGTGTCTACAGAGTCTCAACACATACTAGTCTCTGTGTATTATTATTGCCCTTATTAATAATAATACTCGACCAAGGATATTTAAGAATAACATATTTATTCTAAGGGCTTTATGATTCATTACTATGAATAAACAAATAATACATAATAAATAAATACCTCAATAAATAATGATACATGGAGAAATATATTTGTCTCTAGGGCATGAACCAACACTTAGATGTGCTAACCTTGGCTCTTTTTCCAGGCCAATTAGTGATCAAACCCCCACTCAGCTCTTTCACACACATATTCAGATCAGATATAAGCCCAGTCACGTGCACATTTGGTGTCCCACAGTGTTTATTAATGAGAGAAGGGGAGAAATCTATCAATTGATTCCTAACAAAAAATTTCTCAAAGAAGGGATCACCAACAGTTACTATTATTTTCTCTAAGTTTGCATAAAACTCCATAATAATCTCCCTAACATAAGGGGCATCAGAACAAAGGGTAACCAACAAATTCCTATCAGTAAAAAATTGCACCAAATTCTGAGCAGACAAGTCCTCCATAGGAATTACCCCCTCTTCTACCATTCTTCTAGCAACATTATATCTAAGGGAGGCAGCTGAAGTAAAAAAGGTTTCAGAAAATGGGTTACCTACTTCCAGTTCAAATGATGCACCACTGGATACAGTTTCACCAGCAGCTGCATTGGTCAGAGAAATAGTCATGCTTCTGAGAATCCTTGCTGGAGCAGCATCACTTTCTTCAGAGGCTTCTTTCTCCTCAAAATCCTTGTCTAAGTTGTCATCAAACTCAAATGAGCTAGGAGAAGTAGCATGGCTTGGCATTAGAGAAGGTGACCTGGGAGCATTCTTTAAATTAACCATGAACTCAACCAATGTTCTCTGCTTATCAGAATATGTCATTTCAGAAACATCAATTTCTGGTTCTATAGGGGAAACTAAAGGAGAAGCCACATCTTGAACTTGGCTTGGAGAGTCAGGGTGAAACACAACTTTTGGATAAGGAATGGGGTAGTCTTCTTCTTCTGGAACATCAACAGCAGCCATCTAAGGGTGATGCTGCAACAGAGCTGCTTCCAAATTGGTGAGGAGAAGCATGAGGAGCTACTAAAAATTTGGAACCATCACCTAAGGGATTAAATTCCTCATCATCACTACCAGTCTGAATATGAATTTCTTCTTTAAATTGCCCTGGGGTTGCTTTGAGCCTCTTTGCCATGGCAACTTCAGTATCAGTGTGGTTCTCATAGTTGATTGGAATTCCTCTCAATCTCTTGGACTTTCGAACATTAGGGTTTCCAATTTAGGGAAAAATTGATAAATCCCCATGATCTTCCACAACAATTGCATTACGTCTTTCTCCATGAAGAATGCAGGCCATTAGTTCAGGAAGAGATTCTGTAGCAACAATTTCAGAGCCAAGGAAGGTCTCTGCCATTGTTATTTCAGGTGATGCATCTTTAGGAGAAGATGCATTCGAAGCTACATCAGGTAGATTGGTTGTATTTTTGGAATCTATAGGGCTGGAACAGATGCCATGGAGAAGCTAGGGTTTGCAGAAGGAAAGATGAAGAGAATAAAGGGAATGGAGTCTTAACAAAGATGGAGAGAAACAACCATAGATGAATTTTTGAGAGGTTCTGTGCACTCTCACTATCTCCAACCTGTTAAATAAACAAGGCTATAAACACGTTGCACACTTAGGGGGGGGGGGGGTTAGTCGTTAATCCATAAATGATAGAATGTAAAAGGGCAATTGTGATAAACACAAAATTTTGATTTTGAAAAGAAGTTATTTTGACCAAATCAAGCACAAATCCACAACATATCTATTTTGGTCAAGAAAATAGAAGAATATAAATGTCAAGTAATGGATTTTGGGGTAACATTGATTTCTTTTCAAAAATTGAATTTTTGAATTCAAATAAATTCAAGAAGTTTTAACAAACACAATGAAGAATGTACCAAAAATTTATCAACCCCAAACAATAATTTAACAACACATATCCACAAATCAAAGTCTCTTAACTCTCCATAAAGATTAGACAGCCACTTAATATTTTTCAACATGGAAATCTTTGTCAATTAATTTATATTCTTGAGTTTGGGACATAAATTTAATAGGCTGAAACTATTACCAACAATGTATATCCTAAAATTGTGTCTAACATATGATGAAAATAGATCAAGCAGTCTATAAGATAATGCACTCACACACACGTGAAAAAAATACACATATCAATTGGATGTAGCACCTGATGTAGCTGCATTGGGAGATGCATTCGCTAAAATTGTGATTTTATGTTCAATTTTTGCATTTTTTTTTTGTTTTCTTAACCATACTCCTCTCCCACAGATCCCATAGGTAATTTATTTCCCTAGGACTATAGCTCTACTTTATTTCAAGCATTTACAAACATGCCACTTGGAACCTTTCACACTATTTACCAAGGGAAGTCATTTTGCACATGATCAACCCATGAAATCCAAGGATTCATAGTACCAAGAGAGAATGACAACAAACCTTGTTTATAGGTAGCTCTTTTCCTTTAGGTAGCTTCCACACTTTTATAAGAAATTCATTTTTCTCAAGATCAACCTATGAGAACCAAAATTTCATAGTACCAAGATAAAATGCTATATCCCTTGTACATTAGTTAGCTCTTTCCTTTGTGGACTTCAAATTTTTCTTAAGAACAAGAAGAGAGAGTGAGAATCATAAACCAAATTCCAGCTCCAAACGAACCCCAAACTCAATACCAAATTTGGGGTTGGCTGCAGACTGCAGTGCTACCCCAAATTTAGAGTTCCACTGTAGCATAACCTCAAATTTGTTATTGGTGGGATCCATGCTATTAAATTAATTTTTAATAATTATACAATTGTTAAAATTATTTATAATAAAATATTTTTTATTTAAATGTATTAAAAATTAATAAAGATCTAATATTATATAATATAAATAAATAATAAGTATTTTAAATTATTGAACATTATTAATTCAATAATTTTATAACATTAACACACCACAAATAAAATGACATACAACTTGAAAAACACTGACATATAACTTCAAAAATATTATGTACTTTTTTCTATGAGCGTTTTTGCAATTGTTGTTGTTGTATGATTTTTGTTATATTTTGTATTGATTGTAATATTTTTTATGGTATTTTTAAGTACTTGTATGTTTATTAAATTATATTTCTTCAATTTAGTTTTAAAAATTACTAATTTTTAAATATTATTAATGACGTAAATAATATTATAAACGTATAACTATTAAATATACTAAAATTATTAATTGTGTAATCATAATAATTATTATTTAAAAGGTTAATAGCAAATTAATATACATGTTGATAAATAAAGTAAAAGAAATAAAAATGGAATATGCTAAGGAATATTCTATTTGGGGTGAGATTTGGGGTTTTGGTTGGAGTTGGAATAGTGTTTGGTGCTGAAATGGACCAAATTTAGGATAAAATTTGACCAAATTTGGGGTTCCTTGTTGGAGATGGTCTAACACAACATACAAATCTCCAGTTTTGATTCATTTTTTGTCTTTCATTCCAAAAGCATCATATTTATCTTCGGTGCCATACCATCGGCGTGTCGGTGCGAGTTGGGAGGTTGAGCTTGCGACGCCATGAATGACTGAGGCAAGAGAGTGCATGTGGCTGTGGAGTTGTGTTGGTGCGAGTGGAGAGGCTAAGCTTTCGACGCCATGAATGACTGAAGCTGAGTAACCGAGTGAGACTGTGAGGTGAGTGAGGAGACAAATTCGCCGGCAGATCAAAGGGTTAGGGACCTTAGGGTTTTGATAGGTGGCGGCAGTGTAACGACCGAGCCCGAAAGTCTAGTCACACACAAGTCTCACATCTACCTGATGTGGGATTGGGGTATTACAATCTCCCCCCACTTAAATCCTTGACGTCCTCGTCAAGGCCGAATCGTACACTGGTCAAGAGGTGGATCGTATGAGGATCAAGATGTGGCTCCCACCTTCTGCGATGTAGCACTTTGGCCCGCACATCTCTTTGTTCCCACATTTTCGATCGAGACCCACTCTAATACCATTTGTAACGACCCAAGCCCGAAAGTCCGGTCCGCTACGTGTAGCCCACATACTGGCCCACTGAGCACGCAACACCTTGGGTTATCAGGCCCACCACAAATCGACCAAAAAGTTCATGGATGATGTTGATGCTCAGTAGTAGCGCATTACTACCTTATAAATCACACACAAGTCCGACATCTACCCGATGTGGGATTGGGGTATTACACAGGCAGTTAGAGAAGAGAGGGATCGAAGACGACGATGATGGATTGAGGAAGTCTTGAAGTCGATTTGCCCATTTGGAATTTGTAAAGAATGAAAGATTGAAGACAAACAAGACAATATAGGGTTTTTTTCACATTTTACTTTTGGTTAAAATTTGGACCGTACATTTTTCAAAGTTTGTAACCTCAAAAAATCTATCTTTCTTTTTTTAACCGTAAAAACTATTTTTTGAAATATTATTTCGAAAATGTCATCGTCATATTCAACAGCTCCAACAAAAACATTGGATTCATAAATCATCATTGTTGCGCAACGAAATAGAGATCGACCTGTAATGAATCTGCTCTGAGTTGAGATTTTTCAGTAGAGACGAAGACGGGGGACGAGGAGGAAGAAGAAGGCTTACGACGGAGGAGATGGAAGAAGAAGGTGGAAGATATGGTATGATTCTTTATGATTTTATATCGCGGTGCAAAAAATATCGGATTAATATATCGTGGTTAAAACATTGATGTATCGCACTTCAAACATTGATGTATCGCGGTGTAAAAATAGACTAAGCAATTAAACCGATGATTCGCGGTGCAAAATTAATACAATAAAATTGATATATCGCGGTTCAATAATCAATGCACCCAATTAAACTGATAAATCGCAGATCAAACAATGATATATTGCGATGCAAAAATAAACTATACAATTAAATTGATGAATCACGGTGTAAATATTAATGCAATAAAATTGATGCACCACGATTCATTTTCATAGCGCGCCTCATGCTCATTAAGGATATCATAATCTTTTTGCCTCTAAAAGTATCATTTTCCGGTTTGAAAAAAAAAATACGATATTAGACCGAATAAAAAGTTTGGAAAATGAACCGACCCGTAATTTTTCCTTTACTTGGGTAAGTTTTACTTTTCTAATTCCCTTGTGATCAGGCCGGGCCAGGCCATACTGTTTTTCGAATCTGGGCCAAATGCGACTCACGGGCCTATCAAAGTGGGCCAAAAAAACCGGATTTTTTTGAACCACCGAAATTGAAACCTAGACCCATGAAAATTGGGTGGGTCTGGCTCAATTTTGACAACTCTAAGTAAGGCTTGGTCATTCTATAAGTACTTAAATTTGTACATTAAGGGTAAAATTCTGGCCGGTCCCTTTTCCAAAGTTTTAAACCCCAAAAGCCCACCATTCTTTTTTTCAACCGCAAAAGACCACTTTTCGAAATATTGTTACAAAAATGTCACCGTCTCCTTCAACAGTTCCGGCAACACACTTTGGATTGGAAAATCATTATTGTTACACAACGAAACAGGGATTGACATGTAATGGATCTGTGTTAGGTTGAATAATTTTTCAGTAGAACGAAGGTGGAGGATGAGGGGGAAGAAGAAGGCTTACGACGGAGGAGATGGAAGAAGAAGGTGAAGGACATGGTCTAGTTTATTATTATTTTGTATCGCATTGCAAAAATAGATTAATAATATTTTATGTATCGCGGTTCAAAAATTAATTCATCGCGGTACATAAAAGTTGATGTCACAATGCAACTTGGATTAGGTATATGTATCGCGGTTCAAAAATTAATTCATTACGGTACATAAAAGTTGGTATCGCAGTGCAATTAGAATCGGCAATTAAACTATTGAGCAGCAATGTAAAAATTAATACAATAAAATTGATGAATCACAGTGCAATATGACTATGTAATTAAACTATTGAACCGCAGTGCAAAAGTTAATACAATAAAATTAATTAATCACGGTTCAATAGTCAATGCACAACGATTAATTTATGTAGTGTGTCTCGTGTTTATTAAGGGTATCATTGTCGTTTCGTATCCAAAAGTGTCTTTTTTCGATTGAAAAAAAAAGTATTTGAGCGATTAAAAAATTTGAAAAATGAACCAACCCGTAATTTTTCTTTAAATGATTTGGTGTCTGATGTATCATTTACTCGTTGATTGATTATCATTGTTTCTTCATTCAACCTACAAATTGGGATTAAAAAATGTATCCAATTTGTTTCCACATTTTTTTGTATTTTTAGGCTCTGTTTGTTTAACAGAAAATGATTTCTGGAAAACGTTTTCCTCATTTTTCGGTGCCTTTGTAAAATGTTGTCAACGTAAAAGCTTTTCCAAGCCAACGAAAAATTAAGCATTTATTTTTTCAAAAAATGACTTACAGATTCATTTTCCATAAGTTATTTTCCAGATATTCAAACACCTCTTCGCCCCTTCCACAATTACATATATTTACATACATACACAATTATTACACTCGACAAATATTTTTTTAAAAAATATAAATTGAGTTTGTGCACACTATTTATAAATTATAATTTTAATAAATACTTATTATGTCCTAAAATTAGTGTCCATTATATTATTTAGAGACGTCTCATACATTATCAATTTTTTTAAAACATTTTTTTCATATCAATTATCAATTTTTTTATTTGTATTTTTTAAATCAAAAAATGATGGACATTATTAATCTGACACTATTAATGATAAATTAATAGTTATTAAAGGAAAATTACTTAAAGTTCAACATTATCTTATATTCAATATATACACTAATAATATAATATAGTTTTTGTACTTATTCAGAAATATATCGTTTTCTGTGTATTTGCCAAACATCCGTAAATATTTTCGTCATATATTCAAAATATTCATTAAGCACCTGAAAATAATGTTTTTATTTATTTTTAGAATTCATTTGTCGTCAATAGCGATGTTAATAGGACCAAAAACCGCAGGTTCGAGCCGAAACCGTCAGGTTTTTGACCGGTTAGACCGAAACCGCCATGGATTGCAATTCCAGATGACCGTTTTAAAACCAAGCTTAATATGGACCGAAAAATCGTTAAAGTTGAACCAAAAGTCGTCTTTCTTACAATTTAGTATAATTAGTAATATATGAAATTAGTATAATTAACCAAAAAAACTGCATAATACATTGAAAAACCCGCACAAGCATCGTGATTAAGAAAAAATGTATAAGTTTAATAATTGATCGAAAACTACAAGTTTAAACCAAATCAGTTAGTTTTTTAACCGAATAATATCATTAACCATCTAAATCGAACCTATTAGAATCAAAACCATTAACGATGAACCGATTAAAATCTCTCGCCACGCGGTTTTTAAATTTTTTTAATGCGACAAAGACGGGAGTAAATATACACACAAATCGCTATAGATCCAACCCACTAAAATGTTGACGTGTCAGGTTCATTGGACACCTACAATATAATCCACAATCCACAATTCACGAATTATCTCGATGCTGAATATTTATTTCTGATTATATATTTTCAATTTTTTTAATTTCATCAACAGCTACTCGCCCATCTACATTTCGTCCTGAATTAGGAGGGATAGAGTGTGTGAGATTGCAAAGAACTGCCTCCCAAGTTGTTGGTGAGTCCGTCCTAGCCCTTTCCTATGTCAATATCTCTTTATTATTAGGGTTGTTTCCTTCAATTTTACGCTATGGCTTCATCATTATGCTGTGTTGTAAATGAAATATATATTTCCTGCTGTAAACGAAATTTATCCTCCCGTGATGGGTTTTTAGTTAGTGTTGGTAATCTGGGCATTTCACAATTCAGTTTTTTCCGAAATGGAGGAAGCAAATTGTTATCTTCCAGAAAGTATGTCTCTTTAAAAACAGTGGAAAAATCAGTAAATGTGGTTGAAGATTCAGAAGAATACTCATTTACAGTTTCCTACTTGATAAATTCATGTGGGTTGTCACCCAAACTTGCGATTTCTGCCTCCAAGAAAGTAAAATTTACGACCCCGGACAGACCAGACTCGGTTTTAGCTATTCTAAAGAATTATGGATTTGAAAATACCCACATTGCCAAACTTGTCGGAAAAGATCCAACCTTGCTTTTAGCTAGGCCTGAAACTAGTTTAATCCCCAAACTCGATTTCTTTCGATCCATGGGGCTTTCTGATTGTGAACTTGCCAAGATTTGTTCTTCATGTCCCAATATGTTCAGATATAGCTTGGAAAAACGGATCATCCCGTGCTGTGAATTCCTCAAGAGTGTGTTACATGATGACACAAAAGTTGCTTCTGCTTTGAAGGGGGGCCCGAGAATCTTTGAAAGTGATGTGCAGCTATATGCCCTCAATCTTGAGATCTTGAAACAAATGGGAGCTTCTCTTTCTGTGATCTCATATATTCTAATTAGGTATCCTTCCCTATTACATCATAATATTGATAAATTTACCGTGGGAGTAAAGGAAGTTATTAGATTAGGGATCAACCCATCAAGATTAATGTTTGTGCAAGCACTCCTTGCGACTACTCTGATGAGTGAATCAAAGTGGGAAAAGAAATTGAAGGTCTACAACAGCTGGGGTTGTTCTAAAAATGATATCTCTATTGCATTTAGAAAATTTCCAATATGCATGCTTGTATCTGAGAAGAAAATTATGAGGGGGATGGATTTCCTTGTGAACAAACTGGGTCTCGAGACCACTGATGTTATGAGAAATCCTTCTTTGCTTTCTTACAGTTTCAAGAAGCGACTCATTCCCAGATGTTCAGTTGTCCGAGTGCTGCAATTAAAGGGCTTGCTTAAAAAAGATTCGTGTTTTGCTACTTCTATGCAACTATCTGAGAAGCACTTCTTGGACAGGTTTGTGACCAAGTACGAAAAGGTGGTTCCTGAGCTGTTGAGTGTCTATCAAGGTGAAGTGGGGCTTCGAGAACTAGGCTTTGGGCCTGAAGATATACATCGTCGGATAGCAGAACTGTAGCTTGTCCAATCATGTACATAACTATATGGAGATAAGTTTCTGATTTTGCATGAATTTGCTATTTTCTTTCAAGGATGACTAAGAAACTTAAATTGATTAATTCTTGTGAACTTGTCTGATTTTGAATATGCAACTATACACTTGTTGTGAATTGTGATCATGAAGGAAATGCATATATACTGATATGTGTTTGCGCCTGTATTGTTCTGTATCTGTTATCCTTAAAAACAGACCTTTTTTCTGGGTTCAGAAGAACTATTGTGATTCTTTGATAATACTAGATCTTTGTACCCGTGCCTATGGCACGGCATTAGTATGTGACTTGATCAATATATACTCGAGTAGTATGGAATTAATGAATATATGCTTAGAGTTTTGTATGGTCATATCAATGAACCCCATTTAGGAATTCACGGGTCATAATAAATAAAAAATATGTTACTAAAAATTACAAAACCAATATAGCCAAGATGATTTAGACTTGCTACATGGAAAAAATATGTTTTGCACATTAATGTGAAGTTCCTCATTTTGTTTCGATGTCCCTGCACTTTCAAGGTTTGCCGTCGAAATTCTTATATTTCACATGCTTTACAGTTTAATCCTTTGACAGCTCCGTTAGCCATCCGTTAGCATCAATTGCCTTGGGATACTTAACGGAACCTAACAGACTTTAACAAAATGTTAAATGACACATTGAAAAAACATAAGTGACACATTTTAAGGTTGAATTAAATAATAATTTGGTCCCTGACATGTCGAAAATCAATGTTTTGGTCCCTGGACAAAAAAATAATAGAATTTGGTCCCTGGACATGTATTTTCTGACCAATTTACCTCCTCCCGGGGACCAAATTATAACGGTGGTAGGGGGCAAATTGGTCCAAAAATACATGTCCAGGGACCAAATTCTATTGTTTTTTTGTTCGGGACCAAAACATTGATTTTCGACATGTCCAGGGACCAAACATTATATTAATCCTTTAAGGTTAAAAGTGATACTATAAAGGGAAATTTATTATAATTTTCATTAAAATACAAAGTAACACTTTTGATACTAAAAAGTGACACATTTAATACTAAAAAGTGATATATTTAATACTAAAAATGATACATTTAATACTAAAAAGTGACACATTCAATACTAAAAAATGTCACTTTAAAACTAACGTTGACTGTCAAAAGTGACATATTTAATACTAAACGTGACACTTTCAATGCTAAAAAACGACACTTTTAAAGCCAATAACGATGATTTTTATTTATAAGGCAAAATGACACTTGTAGGGTCAAAAGTAACACATTTAATGCTAAAAAATGACACTTTTAATATTATAAAGTAACACTTTAATGTCAAACATAATGATTTTTATTTATAAAAAAATGAGACACTTTTCAAAGTGAACGTAACACATTTAAGAATAAAAGTGACACATTCAAGCCCAAAAAATAACATTTTTTAAGGGAAAAAATTATAATTTTCATTAAAAATACAAAGTGATGCTTCTAAAGCCAAAATTGACACATTTTATAATACAAAGTAACTTTGTTAATAGTAAAAAATGACACTCTGCATATATAAAACATGAGGGATGGTGTTGTAATTTGTAAAAACTAAGTGATTGCATTGAGATTTATGAATTTTACTCATTTAACCTGGATAGATCCATCTAACGAATAAAGATACGTAAAATCATCTTACAGAGACCATCTCAAAATTAAATAAAAAAACACAGTTTAACACAGTTGCATAACTAAACCTCCAAAAACACAAATGAAAGCAGTTTTAAATATTCAAATAACTCATACCTAACACCCACATACTAAATTAGCACGTAAATTATTCAATTTGCATAGACTATTTTAAGGAAACATGACCTCATTAACCATAAAGTCAGCCTCTGATATCTACTACTGTGATTCATGACTATGCATGCTGCTCCGGAGAAGTATATGCAGTCTTCTTTTCAAAAAGAAAAAAAATAAGAAAGAAAAAAAAGGCTCCAAACATATAGACTTATGAAGGCATACTTCAATAAACAAAACAAATTTAAGGTTTCACCATTGCTCATATAATGGCAAAGGCCTTTTCTTTCCTTATATCAAATTTAAGGTTTCACCATTGCTTATATTAGATAATCCACCACTATCGTTTTGTAAATAAAGGAAAGAAGAAGTTGTGGGCATCAGAAGAAGCAGAACGAAAGATAAAGTACAAAGCAAAACCGTTGTTCACACACGTGAATTTGCAATTAAATCTAGATCGTAGGAATTTGGTAAAAAAATTAAATACTAATCTCTAATTAATCTTTATTAATTACACATGTGTTTTGTGATATGTATTGTAATATAAATTGTATCATGAGCTGACAAGCCTTGAACATAGTGGATCCGTCGGTTATTGAATTTAGATAACAAGGTCCCAGCTCCCAAGATTGCAAATTTGCATTTGGTTTAAGTGATGTGATTCAAGAGTCAATGCTAAGTTGGTTCTCTCTTCTTCAATATATATATATATATATATATATATATATATATATATATATATATATATATTATTATTATTATTATTTGTATCCGTGCTTATGGCATGGGCACGGTGCGAGGAGGGAAAAATATCAGTATTGGATTTGTAAATAACTTAAGTAGAAATTAAAATGTAAAAAATGCAAATTACAAAAAATAATTACAAAAAAATAATGTATTATATTTTGATTAATTATTAACAAAGGTTAATACATTTTTTATTATTTAATGAAAATCGTCTAAACCACAATTTAAAATTTGTGAGTGGAAGTTCCTGCATAGATTTTGTGAATAATTTAAGTAGAAATTGAAATGAAAAATATGCTAATTACATAAAATAATTACAAACAAATAATGTATTATATTTTCATTAATTATTAGCAAAGGTTAATACATTTTTTATTATTTCATGTTCATGAATGACATTGACATTCTTGATAGAAGGATTAATTGTTGAGACCAAAAGGGTAAATTAAGAAAATTACACATTAAATTTTTTTTAAAATGGCACTTTTTTATCAAAAAATTAATAAATGAAAAAAAAACTCAAAATTCAGTACATTGATTATTATTAAATGAAATAACTACAATATTATTTTTTGCAGTCCTATGCCATGAATCTATCTCTCTCCAAAGTCACTCTTCGTCTCTGATATCAAGAAAATTTTTATTATATATTTTCTACCATTAAATATATTGTTTTGATACTCCATCCAGTTTAAATATTGTTTTGATCACGAACTGGACTGATTTCGGATCAATTAGTCACCGTCCATAAGAAACAAAAATAAAACTCAAAAAGGGAAGAACCCATAAAACTAATGCCCTTTGGTTTTCTCGTACCCTAACAAAACAATACAACAACTCTTAAGTTTCAATCACCGTGTTTCGAAGAACAAAAACTTCATGAAACTGGAAGAACCAAAAACCCAAAAACTTGGAAGAAGAAATTCAGTGGGTTTATTTTGAGAGAAGACTAATGCATATTTTCCTATTTTTTGAAGTACAAATATCCTATAACTGTTTTTGCATAGTTGTCACCAACAAACTAAATAATTGTCACAATAAAATTACCATCCAAAACTTGGAAGAACGAATTCAGTGGTTTTATTTTGACGGAAGACTAATGCCCTTTGGTTATCATATAATTTTTACCATCCTAGTTAACAACAGTTGCCGCAAAAATTACTTGGATTGAGAGCAAATGGGCTGTGATATTTATAGAAAATGAACCAAGGGTTTTTCTGGATCGAGATCATGTATTCTAGGTTTTTTTTTTTATAGAAAAACTCTTGGTTCATTTTCTATAAATTTGTCCAAGGCATTGCGATTCTTGCACCAGTTAGATCCGAATCAATCCAGGTAAATTTCATGGAAACCAAAAACTGCTTGCAAGAGGATATGAAACAGAGCAACGCTACACTTTGTAGTATACATCAAAGAGTTGTGCGGTATAACCATCAATGCATCTGTTGAATAACATACAACACTTGAATCCTCTGTTTAGAAACCCATAAGAAATCATGGTAATCAAACACCAAAAAAAAAAAACTCAAATCTAAACCCAAAAATTACCAAAAAAGCTGATACCCATTTTAAAACCCAAACCACCTAACTTTGTTAAAAATTAAAACCCAAAAAATTACCAAAAAATAACAGGAAAATAGTTTATCTGCAAAAATGAACTATTGTTTTTAGAAGTATAAAAACAGGAAACGAAAATCAAAATTAAAAATAATACTCATTTCAGGAAACAAAAGCCAAGCCAATCAAGCTCTTGAAGTGGGTCATATTGTTTTTTTAAACCTAATAATTTCCGATCCTCTTATTAAAATGTAAATCAAGATTCCTGATAGCTCAACCTCTGCAATTTATGGCTTCATCAGGTATTACATGTCATCAATTTGTGGCTACTTCAAAAATCCAAAACAAAAATCGAGAAGAAATCATACAGAAAATTTCCCCAAACCCACCACCTAAATTTCTGTGACCCCCATCAGTTTATGGCTACTTCAAAAATCAAAAACAAAAATCGAGAAGAAAAAGAACACAAAAAAAACCACACTTCAAAAACCAAAAAGAAAAATCAAGAATTGGTGAGGAGGAATAAATCAAACTTCAAAACCCAAAAAAAAAAAAACAATAACACTACAAAACATACAAATTCTAGCGACATATTGGTTTTAACGCTACAAATTCCGGTGACGGATGAGATGGCGAGGAGGAAGAAATCGAGATAAGGATGAGAGAGAGATGGCGAGGAGGAAAAATTTCGGTAACTAAGGATGAGAGATGGTAAGGAGGAAGAAATCGAGATCGAGATATATAAACTCAGGAATAGGAATTGGTTGAGGAATAGGAATAGGAATTGGTTGAATAATAGGTTGGGAAGAAAAGAGAGCAAGACGTTGGGAAGATGAGGAAGAGAGAGAACCGGACTTAAGAAAGGGAGAGAAACGGATTTGAGGAGAGAAAATAGGGAGGATTTCCTTAGAGATCAACTGTTACACACGGTTGAGACCTGTGAGATTCAATCCTGATAGTAATTGTGTTTGGTAAAACTCAATCCTGACCAGTAGTTAGCTTTTAACAACTGCCTGATCTGTTTTATATTATTATAGATATAATAACAAACGTGATTTTTCTGCCCAAAACTGATTTCCATAAATGGAAACATTGGAATCTGAAAACACTTTATTTTGTTACTTTTTTTTATAGTTTATACTATATATTTAATATTCTTGGATAAGTTGACTTGAATATATTTATGCATTTCTTGGAACTTTGAATATACTCAAATTGTTAGCATTCACAACACAATTCACAATATCATGTTTGACCTATTTTTCATCACATCTATATAAAGTTTGTGGATGTTCTTTGCGGATATTCAATCAATCTTCTACAAAGTTTAAAAAAAAAACAGTTACGTAATAAGCTTTAGACATTTTGAACTCAAAAATTTTACTGCAACTATTATGACTTTTATATCATCCATTCTAGGAGACCTCCACAAACAAAGATCTGATTAGATTCTCAAAGTCAGAGTTGCAAGGTCTTAACTCAAATAAACAACGAAGTAGTTGATATAGTCAAATTATAAAGTAATATATTTTTGCTAAGCATGAAGAATGGTTTAATAAAAAAATATTAAGAAATGTAATAGATAAATTTATCAGTTCAGCTAAATTCAAATCTGAAAATTTCAGCTCTTCATTCTTTTCAAAATAATCTTGAGAGATATATATTTAAAAATTTAGAATATAACATGTCTCAAACAGTAAAGTAAAATATTTTTCATTAAACAATGTTTTTACTAAATACTTGACTTTATTTTATAAATTGAAGTCTCAAATTATTAGATTTGTATTTTTTTCAAAAAAATATTAAAACAAAATGATAGAGGCTCAATTTTCAGCTCAATGAAAAATTTAAAAGGTTTGAATAATCTGGGGAGAGAGATCATTAGGATTTTTTTACCGAATGTTAGGTGGATGAAATTTTGAAGTAAAAAAATAGACGTGAAATGAAGGGTTCTAAATAAAGTTGTAGTGAAACCTAGTTGCCTTGCTAGGATTCCGCCCTATTCCACCGGTCTAAAAATTCCAAAAAGAGCAGTTGTCCTGCCCGAATTCAGATGTCAAATCAGCCAAAAAGAAGCAGTTGCTCTGACCAATTTATGATGCCAGCAAGCAAGCAAAAGCAAGCAGTTGCTCTGCCCGGATCCCGAGGTAAAAAGCAACTTTCGGAAGCAATCACTCTACCCGAATCCCCGCAACAGCAAAATAGCAACAAAAAAGACTCTGTCTCAAGACTTAAGGGTTCAGCTGAACCGTCAGCGGGAAAACGCCCAGGGAAGTCAAGTCAGCCAGCCTGGGTAAACCCCTGACCAACAAGCCGCTGCTATGCAAATCCAAGCAGATTATTATAACAAGATGTGCTCTCGCCGCCTTGGGCCATGCCGGGTTTGGCTCTGCCCGCCTTTAGCAATTCAGCACTTGTTGGTGGTGGCCAGGCCTCCCAACACCTGCCCGCTCCGAGCAGGCGACTTCCTTCTATCATCCACGTACCTTCAGAGCGAGCCAATAAAGTGCAAAGAGTTGATGACCAGGCGGAAAACAAATATAGCCGCCAGAATCTTTCCCACAGGCACCATTGCAGACAAGATCATCATGCTCGCAGTGAATGTCACAGTCGTCGCAGAGCCTGTGAGTATGCTGAGGGAGAGGCACACTGTAGACACCCCAATTTCGTACCCTTGGTATGTGACATGACATAAAATATCAAGACCTGTTAAAACATTAACAAATGTTAAGTTACAGGGTGAAAATGCAAAAAGACAAAGCAGGATGCGCAAAAGAGTGAAATATAGGGTTTAAAGCGTCAAAAATGGAAACTGTGAATAGTGTTGGTGCCACCCACATGAAGTTTGGGAGTGGCGCCCAGTTTTTTGATGGGTGGCGCCCAGTTTGTTGATGAATCACTATTCCTTCGCAGTAAAATGCAAATTCGTGAGCGGCTGGTACAATCGATCAATGCATAAAGAAGAAAATTAAATTCCTTCGATATCCCTTCTCCAGCCTATAAATAGAGGCTTCAGGATCGACCTTCAACACACCAATTCATCCGCAAAACTCTCCGCGTACTCGTTACGCTGAAGAAATAGATAGCGAAGTGAGATAGTGAGCGATCTTCTCAAAGCCTCGAAACCCTGCCAAACCTCCTCCAAACACAAAACCAACTGGTAGAAGTGAGCCTTAGCCCCCCAGCTAGGTATCCACCCTATTTCCCCGGTCCAAAAATCGTGGAAAGAGCAGTTGCTCTGCCCGATTTAAAAGGTCAAATCAGTCAGAAATAAGCCCTTATTCTGCCCAATTTCCGCCTCCTTCAAGCCAACAAACAACCAAACACAAATAGTTACTCTGCCCAAATCCCGAGGCCAAAAGTAACTTTCGAAGCAGTCACTCTGCCCAAATCTTCACAACACACACAACAACAAAAAGACTCCCTCTCCCTGAAGGACAGAGCGAGCACACCCTAGGCCATCAGTAGGTAAGTTTTTAAGTTTTATTTGTAAAAGTGTTATTTCCAATCCGGCCCAATGTAAATATATAGCAGGTTGTCTTTGGATTTAGTTAGGAAATAACACTAAAAAGAGCTGTTATTATGACCAAATATTTTCAAGTATATCTGTAATTATTTGTAAAGAGACAGTTGCAAGTCTGTAAATAATGTGGACAATGGATTTATTTGTAGGCAGTTAACGCTTTATTTATCTGTTAAATAAATATAACAAAAAGCATACTTTAGCCAAAAACTGTTTTGAGACCGAAAGGGCGAGTTGGATGCCTAGCACCTTCCCAACTCGTAACTTAGCCTCCGGACCCGTTTTTATTATCTCTGGTTTTCTTTTTTGGTTTTGCTTTATTTCTTCCTCAAAATAAAGTTGGCGACTCTAAAATATTTTGGATTCAGTGGGGCCTCGCAACATCTTTCCTTGCACTTTTCCGTTTTCCCCTAAAAAATGGATAATGGGAATGAAAAGATGATGTATTCCTATATCCTGGTATCCCCAAAACAAGGGATAACTTGATGTAGAAAACTCAAACCACCCATAGTGATCCGAAATAGGCCATAAGGCTATTTTCATAAAATCCATAGTGGGGGCGCCGCAACATTCCTTCCTTGCACTTTCCCGCTTTCCCCTAAAAAATGGAGAATGAGAATGGAAGAGTGATGCATTCTTATATCCTGGTATCCCCTAAAAAAGGGATAACTTGACATAGAAAACCCAAAACTCCCATATTGGATCAAAAATCCACTAAAGGCAACCGAGGCGCATTCCAACGCGCTATTCTGACAGCACTCCTCTTGCACTTTTAATTTCGTCTTCCTCTAGAAAAAGGAGGGTGGAATGAGAGCAGTGGATGTCCCGCATCCGCACGTACGCGCACCCCTATCCAAGGGTGCGCGGGGCACGGGCGCAAGTCCCGGGAACCCACACTGGCGAACTTTGCTGGGGAGATCGTTTTTATTTTAAATAAAAATGGAGGGCTAGACTCAGTAACCAAAACTTTTTTTTCTTTTGTTTCTGGCTAAAATATGCTTGTTATATTAATTTAAGCATTTGAATATGACGTTCTTTTAACATCAGTGTCTATATTTGTGGATATGATCCTCCATCTTGCAGCAGTTTAATTCCAATCACTTTTACGGATATACTTAAAAATATTCGTATTTTTCAAAAAAAAATCCAAAAAAATATAATATATATATGCAATATTTTATGTGCAATAAATTCCGGGCAGCACAACAAACAGGTCCGGGGCTTTATTTTAATATCACTTCACTTTCGGCCCTATATTATTATTTTATTCTGCTTCATTTTCATTCCGCAAAATATATATTTGCATTCATCCTGTCATTTTATTTTGGGGATTAGGACCAATTTGTAATTAATATGAATAGATAGATTCCCCATTTTTTTCTTTCTATTTCTTGATGGGATTGCCTGCTTGCTCGCGCTCAAACTAAAAAGCCAAGAAAATCCACAAATAACAGCAAGACGGGCTATATCTGTTTTATTTTCTATTTCTATATCTAAAAAAAAAAAACTTTTTTGGTTTTTTAGATACCGCACACACGCGCACATGCATATAAATATATTCTGAATTGCTACCCTACACCATGGCCAACCTACCCCCTGCATAAGCCAACGTTCGACTGCATATATATTTTCAGGACACTTTCAAAGACCGACCGGTTTTTGCATTTTAAATCGTGGGTCAGCCCCAGTCAAAAAAAAATGTGCGCAGATCAAAAAAACAAAATCTGTGCAAGTCTAAAAAAAAGTGCAAGTCAAGAAAAAAAAATACACTGGGGCTGATTTATTATTTTCTAAATGCTCAACCTAGACCATTTCGAATGGTGGATCCCGAAAAGAGTATAGGCCCTTCGCCTGGGATCAGTCCGATCTCGGGGAGTCGAAAGGAAAGTGGAATACGTTGGTCCTATACTCTGGAGAAAGAATCCACTGTTCCAGGAAAAGTCCTGAGACTGTCAAAATAAAGCAGGTGCTTATCCGATCAATTTGTAGGGAAAATAATAAATAATAAAATGTACTAATAAAGGCACGCTGTACTCCAAGCCCAAAAAGCCTTCAGCCAACCTTTTGATACCTCCATAACCCATTTTCCTCAGAAACCTGGCCCGAATTTGAAAAGGCAGAGACAGTATTGGCCGGTTGGTACGGGAAACAAGTGCAGAAATCAGATCAGTGGATATCGGAAACAGATCAGATAAGGGCAGGAACAGTCCAGAGGGTACAGATCTAGGCAGCATGGCAGCAGAAAGCGAGCAGTCCGATATTGGTACAGATATAGGGGCTCCAGGGTATGCTCCGACCCCAGCAATGCAGCAGTGGCTAGACCAAAATTTAGGTGCACAGGCTGATCGTATAATGAGCCAAATGGCTAATCTGGTACAAAGCTTGAAATCCAGTGGTGGGGTAATCTCTTCCCCTGCAATCCCCCAAGAAGCATCAACCTCACATATGCCTCCAAACCCAAACCCTCAGCCAAACACTAACCCACCAAACATTGTCATCACTCCAAATCCTAACCCTCCACCAAGTCCCTTCTACCCAAATATCAACCCTTACCCATCCTATCCCCCATATCCTTTCCCGAACACCAATATTCCCCAGAGTCCAAGTGACCTCCCTTTTCCCATAATCAACCCACTCCAAAACAGCCCCCATATGGATCCACAAAGCTATAACCTGTCATGTCAAATTACTACCTACCTACCTTCCAATGATCCTGGCCACCCAGCCGAAACCGTCAATAATCCACCAGCTTTTACTACCCAAAATCCACCAGCTTATACAGCCCAGAATCCACCAGCTTTTACTACCTAGAATCCACCAGCTTATACTGCCCAGAATCCACCAGCTTATACTGCCCAAAACCCACCAGCTTATATTGCCCAAAATTCATATCCAGTCCAAAATTTCTATCCAGTCCAGAATTCATATCCAGTCCAAAATCCCTATACTGCCCAAAATTCCTATCCAGTCCAAAATCCATATCCAGTCCAGAATCCATATCCAGCCCAAAATCCCCATCCTGCCCAAAATCCTTATCCTACACAAAATCCTTATCATGCCCACCCTATCACAACGTTTTTTACGTTGTGTAAAATGACCCTATCACAACATTTTTCAAAAAACATTGTGAATCAAACGTTGTAACTGCCCATTTTCCTTATAGTGCAACTGCGTCCGGTATGCCGCGTTGTTTTAGCTTACCCTTAACAATATCCAAATATTTCATCGGTATTCTTTCGTAAATAAGTAAAAGCACTATCTTCAATGCTAGAAAGTAATCTGCATCAACCAAAGTTTCACTTAAGCTACAAGTGATTTTAGTGTTTGGGGGAGATTTGGCAGAGTTTTGGGGCTAGAGGAAAATTTCTCTCGGCGTTCTGTCGGGAGAGTATTCATGACTGCGCGGTGAAAAAGTGTGTGAATTCTGAGTGTCGGATGCCTTTATTTATAGATGAGAATCCTGGCTTTCTTCGTGATTAAGTATCATCCACTGAGCTTTAACGACTTGTACAACACGCTGAAAGAATTGTACTGAAGACAAAGTGCTATAGTGCAGGAGGCACTATTGGGCGCCACCCATGGAAGATGCTGACACGGCGCTAAGAGGGGCTGTGGGCGGCGCCCACAGCTCTTTTTCTTTCAATTTTTGGCATTTTGACTCCTGCACTATTCATGCATCATTTCATTTCTTTTGCATTTTAAACCCTGTAACTTAATATTTGTTAGCTTTTTAACAAGTCTTGATATTTCACGTCATGTTACATATCAGGGGTACGAAATTGGGGTGTCTACAGAAAGATATCAAGCCTTTACCAATTTCCTCACTATCGATGGCGTTTCCCATCTTACGTCACCTCCTCACACACCTTAACACAATGGCTATGCAGAACGAACGCACCATCATATTGTTGAAACTGGTATGTCTCTCATTTCCCATGCTCAACTCCCTCTTGAATTTTGGTCCTATGCTTTTGCCACTTCTATTTATCTCATAAATCGCCTTCCCACCCCACCCTATCCCAATCATCACCTTACCTTAGTCTTTTTGAGACCTTTCCCAATTATGACAAATTCCGTAGCTTCAGGTGTCTTTGTTACCCTTGGTTACGTCCTTATACCACTCATAAATTAAACGCAAAGTCCACTCCGTACATATTCATTGGGTACTTCAAACACAAAGTGTTTATCATTGTTTAGACCCGGTCACTCAAAAAGTCTACACTTCTCGTCATGTCTATTTTATTGAAACTGAATTTCTCGTATTCTCGTCTTCTTCCCTCCCTCCCTCTATCCCTTCCCCAGATAGTTGGTGCACTATCTCATTACCCATCTCCTCACCCGTCACCATTCAATTGAATCCTGAGCCTATTCCCACCGAAACAGCCCCTGTGCCTATAACCTCGGTTGACAGCCCTACCCCTCCCCCCATCGAAAACTCTCCAGTCAATCTACCTTCCCCCCTCCTCCACCGCCTAACATGGTCACCCGCTCCAAACATAACATTTACAAGCCCAACCCCAAGTACAATTATCACACCACCGTCCCCTCGCCACAAATTGAACCAACCACCACTGCTCAAGCTCTTTAAGACCCCTCTTGGTAGCACGCTATGACAACAAAAATTCAAGTTCTCCATCACCTTGGCACTTGGCACTTGGTACCTCCTTCTACTACCCAAAATCCTGTTAAATGTGAATGGATTTTTCGCATAAAACATAATCCTAACAGAAGCGTTGAATGATACAAAGCTCGTTTTGTGGCAAAAGGTTTCCAACAATGTCCTGAAATTGATTATACTAACACCTTCAGTCCCGTGGTAAACCAGTCACCATCCACACGTTACTTACATTTGATGTCACTAGTAATTGGCAGCTTCGACAACTCGACATTAACAATGCATTCCTTCAGGGTACTCTTCATGAAGAAGTTTATATGTCGCGACCTCTGGGCTTTATCGATGCGCAATTTCTTAAATATGTTTGCAAATTACGGAAGGAAATTTACGGACTTAAATAGGCCCCTCGGGTGTGGTACTCTAAGCTTGCAACATTTCTTCTTACATCGGGCTTCACTAGATCAGTTGCCAATGCATCGCTTTTTATTAATAATTTGTCCACCTTCCATGTTTATCTCATTGTATATGTTGACGATATTATTATGACAGGTCCGGATATTGCTCCTCTTAATGCCTTCATCTCAAGTTTGGCTACCAGGTTCTCTCTCAAGGATCTTGGGATACTCTTGTACTTCTTGGACATTGAAGCCATATCCACATCTCAAGGCCTCTTTCTCAATCAAAGGAAATACATCATTGAGATTCTGGAACGTCTACAAATTCTTCATGCCAAGCCAGCTCCAACTCCTATGGTCGTTGATGATTCATTGACTAAGACCTCCGTCACTCTCATTGATAATCCAACAACTTATCGGGCTGCAATTGGTGTTCTTCAATACCTCACTCGTACTTGGCCGGATGTGGTCATTGTGGTAAATCGTCTTTCTTAATATATGCATCAACCTCGCAGCACTCACTGGGAAGCTTTAAAACTAGTGCTTCGGTACTTAAGTGGAACTCTCGACAAGGGCTTCATCATCTCTCGTAACTTTCCTCTATCTTTTCATGCCTTCTCTAATGCGGATTGGGTTGGCAACAAGGATGATTACACCTCCTCAACCGGTCATATAGTGTTTCTTGGCCATACTCCAATCACTTGGAGTTCCAAGAAACAAAAATCTATCACTCGTTCTTCCTCTGAGGCCGAATGCAAGGCTGTTGCATCCACTACTGCCGAGCTGCTTTGGGTTCGGAACCTACTGGGTGAACTTGGTCTTAAATTGGTTATTCCCTCTGTTATATATTGTGATAATTTGGGAGCTACATATCTCAATGCAAATATGATTTTTCACTCTCGAATGAAGTATCCCGCTATCTCCTTTCATTTTGTTCATGAGCAAGTTCAAAATGGTTCTCTCTGAGTTACTCATGTTTCGACTGGTGATCAGCTTGCTGATTTTCTTACCAAACCTCTGCCCCGTTCTCGGTTTGATTCTCTTATTTCCTTTCCTCGAATACTAACATTGACATAGAAACCATCATCACAAGGAAAGGTAGTATCATCTTTCCGAAACAACTGCCTAAAATTAGACTTAGATGTCTCCACACCGTTTACCAATTCTAGTTATAAAGATACGTAGTTGCCCTTGTGTCATTCATCCACTCTAGGATAAATATGGAACACCCTGAAGACGAACAAGAAAACTTACACATGTTAAATAATGAATAAAAAGAAAAAGAAAAAGAAATTCATAACAAGAACAATTTTACAACAGACGTGATCTCAAAAAAGTGAAAAATCAAGAAACCAAACCGTGTTGGGGACGAATTTGGGTGGATAGTACAAATATAGATCATGGTTCATAACCAAAATGGCCATTTAAAGGCCAAGGGTAAACACATGTCTCTCAACTTACAGTATATGGCTATATGCTATGGTGAGAAGATTTTTAAACTCACATATTTTTTAATCAAACCTTTCCCCTAGTGGAAAAGTTTAACGATGTTCTATAAGAGAATATAATATATTTGTAATATATTATAATTATCATTAGTTTATACTTTCCTAATTTACTTGTACGTAGATTTTCTAATCCTTATTGTACTTAGACTCTCTAGGTTAAACTTGTGTAGCAAGTATTGTAATCCTATATATATGTTCACCGTATCAATTGAAAGAGTATGTCATTATTCCTAAACTTTATCTATTTCTACATGGTATCAGAGCCTCGTTCTTAAAACCTAAAACCACCAAACTTCCGCAACCCTAAACTTCCTCCCACCACAGCCACCGCTAACCTAACTTCTGTCGAATTAAACCTTCTTCCCACACAGTCGCTGCTAACCAATCTTCCGCCTCCATATCAGGTCAAATACCCTCTGATCGCCTCCCAACAAAGCGTCACCTCTTACCAAAGTGCCGCCTCCAGTCACCCACCTCAAATCCGTCATCTTCCATCCTTGTAAATACATCAGTTGTTACCAGCCCAGATATGAACAACAACCCCAATCTCAGATACAGAAACTCTCCACAGCTAAGCCGCCTTCATCCTTAGTCAATACCCACATTCGACGTATCAGCTTCCAGGCTCTCTTTAACTATGGCCAAAGCTGAATCCAGCTCGCCTTCCTCGAAAGACCCAGCTCGCCGAAGACCCCTCCCTCACCAGCTCACTCCTCGCGTAACTCCAACATTCTCGGTAAACTCAGCTCCCACCAGCTCGCCGAGGCCCCTCTCACCTCATGCTCTCCCTCAACTGCTCGCTCCTTGAGCAACTCCGAACTCCTCAGTAAAACCGAATCTCACCAGCTCGCTGAAGTCCTTACTCAACAGCTCGCTCCTCGAGCAACTCACGGACTCCTCGGCAAACCCGGCTCTCACCAGTTCGTCGAGACCCTCCCACCACAGCTCGCTCCTCGAGTAACTCGGGACTCCTCAACCAAACCTAGCTCTCACCAGCTCGTCGAAGACTCCTTCCTCAACAGCTCGTTCCTCGAGTAACTGAGGACTCCTCGGCCAAACATGGCTCTTACCAGCTCGCCGAAGACTCCTCCCTCTCCAGCCCATCTCTCACGAGCTTACCTTCCTCATAAGACCCAGCTTATTGAAATTCACTCCTTCCAGAGCTCGCTCCTCGAGTAAACCAAGGTCTCCTTGGTACATCCAGGCTCTCACTAGCTCGCCGCAGACCCCTCCCTTACCAGCTCCCCGCCTACCACTCCTTCTCATTGTCAACTCGCGCGTTGTCAGAATATTCTTCACAAGATTGGTCTCTTGTAACGATGATCCATCTTACGGGGCATATAAGAGAATATAATATATTAGTAATATATTATAATTATCGTTAGTTTATACTTTCCTAATTTACTTGTATTTAGATTTTCTAATATTTATTGTATTTGGACTCTCTAGGTTAAACTTGTGTAGCAAATATTGTAATCCTATATATATGTTCACCATATCAATGGAAATGCTATATCATTATTCCTAATTTTTATCTATTTCTACAGTTCCTATTATTCAGTTATACCTTTTTTTAGTGCATCAAGGTTCATAGTTTTCTCTCAAAGGAAGAGATGTCCTTGGTATTTCTCTATTTATAGGTTACCTTTTTGGTTTTTGGGCAATATCAAACACTGCTATAACACTAACACAAATGAAAACCCTCACTGCTTAACATGCCACCTAGTATTTGCCTCATTGCAAGTTTGCAACTTGCAAGACTAGCGGGAACCCGAAGCAAAACGATTCTAAATTGAATTGAGGTGCTTTAGTTTTCACAATATTCTCCCACAAGTAGCCACGAACGAGTCCCCTTCTGGAAATTGGAATATTGAAATCAGAACCATATGGCTATTTGATTATCGCTATGAAGTTGAGCACAAGGAAACCACTGCAATAGAAACCAAGGTAGAACGTGGATTTTAAGTAGCATACTCATTTACCATTTGAACGAACTCTTGCTTATGAAATTCGGGGCCCAAGCCCGGTTCCCAGTTATATTGGATGGGGCTCTTCTTTTGTAGCATTTTTTCCAGCGTAAAGAAATCTCGTTCCATTATTACTAAAAAACAAACACAATATCTAGTACTATCATCCAATTATCCAAATTATCTCTATTATTACTCAAAACAAAACCTCCACTACCTCTAAACACAAACTATGATAAATAAATTAACAACAAAATACAAATTACCAAGTCAAGGACCAAATCCATATTAGCAAATCAAAGAAAAATGCATATAAGAATACCCATTTACAAACTTAAAAGAACAATATTACATGAATCTTGGAAGAAATTGAAATTTTTTTAATAAAATATGAAAAGAAAACATGTTGGGAGTTGGCAAGTTGGTTGAATGGTCGAATGAGTGATTGGGTGTATAAGTTGGGATTTCAATCATAAAAAGGTAGATCAATTTTGGCCTTTGTGCTGGGCTGACCTTGAACTCTCGTGTTTATTTTGTTTTGTTTTTTGGTACAAGAGGAAAAATAAACACAACATAATAGACTAAACTAGAAAAAAGAAGCAGGCATAAGGTTTGCTAACAAAAAATCTTCGTATTCAAGAATGGGTCTTCCAAGAATTTCAGCACCACGTTTCCACTAGCCCCAATTTTTGCTAAACAATCTGGCACCTTGTTAGTATCCCTATTGTTGTGCTTGATCGTACTCTCCGACTTCTTCAAAAGTATTTTGTAATCTTCTATCGACTCCATGAGGGGATGTGTGAGGTTCCGGGTCGCGAGCCGCGCCCACGCGCCCTTGGATAGGGGTGCGACGCGGATGGACGCGGACACCACTGCCTCGCTTCCACCCTCCCTTGTTTAGGGGAAGACGAAATCAAAAGTGCGAGAGGAGTGCTGTCTATATTAGCACGTTGGAATGTGCCTCTGGTTGCCTTTAGTGGATTTTTTATCCAATATGGGAACTTATGGTTTCCCGCATCAAGTTATCCATTTTTTTAGGGGATACCATGATATGGGAATGCATTACCCTTTCATTCTCATTTTCTCTTTTTTAGGGGAAAACAGAAAAGTGCAAAAAAGGATATTGCGACGCCCCCACTATGGATTTTATTAAAAATAGTCTTATGGCCCGTTTCAGATCATTATGGGAGCTTTGGGTTTCCCGCATCAAGTTATCCCTTTTTTAGGGGATACCAGGATATGGGAATACATCACCCTTCCATTCTCATTCTCCATTTTTTAGGGGAGAACGGAAAAGTGCAAAGAAGGAGTGTTGCGAGACCCCATTGGATCTGAAAGTTTTAGAGCCGTCATCTTTATTTTAAGGCAAAATAAAGCAAAACTAAAAAAAATAGGAAAAATAAACCAGAGAAAAAGAAACGGGTTCGGAGGCTAAGTTATGAGTTGGGAAGGTGTTAGGCACCCAACTCGCCCTTTCGGTCTCAAAAGTGGTTTTTGGCTGAAGTATGCTTATTGTTATATTTATTTAACAGATAAATAAAGTATTAAAAGACAGGAAATTAAAACAGATACATCCATGGCTACATTATTTACGGACTTGCAGCCATTTTCTTACAATAATTACAGATGTATTTAAAAATATTTGGCCATTATAACGGCTCTTTTACATAATATTTCCTATTTTAATCCGGGCAGCACAACAGCTTATATTGGCTACATTATGTCGGATTTAAATAACAACTTTAAATAAAAATGACTAGAAAAGTAAATAAATAAATTAAATAATGCCCTTAAAGGCTTTACCTTTTAGAGCGGTAGTGTGCTCGCTCTGTCCTTCAGGGAGAGGGAGTCTTTTTTGTTGTTTGTTGTGTGGTTGTTGTTTTGATTTGGGCAGAGTGACTGCTTATTTTGGCGACTTTTGGCTTGTCTACTCGGGCAGAGTGACAGCTTATTTTGGTAGGTTTTGGCCTTTTTGGTTGGGCGGAATAACGGCTTAGTTTTTTTGGTTTTCCAGCTCATTACTCGGGCGAGTAACTTTGGGATTTTGGGTCGGGAATTGAGGTGGATACCTAACAACTAGGCTAGGGATCACTTATAACCGGTGGATATTTATTTTGGCGGAGTTTGGACGGGGTTTGGAGACTTTAGTGGGCTTCACTCACCTATCTCACACCTCTCGTAACTAATATTTCTCTCGGCGTCGAAGGAACGCAGAGAGAGAGACAGAGCTTCGTTGATCGATTTTCTGAACAAGTGAGAAGGGAGCCGGGGCCTCTGATTTATAGTTGGAGAGAGGGAGTCATCCGGAATTCTTTCATTTCTTCAGCCGGCATCAATGGATTGTACCGCAGCCTTTACAGATTGTACAATACGTTAAATCGACATGCTATAGTAGCATCCATGGCGCGGCCTAAAGCCCCCCTTGGCGTGGCACCCACAGCATCTTCAGGCGGCGCCAAGGCCACTATTCAACTTTGATTTTGACACTTTCACCCCTTGCAATTTACTGTTTTGTGCATCATGTTTTGCCTTTCGCATTTTTAACTCCTGCAACTTGACATTTGTTAAGTTTTAACAGTTCTTGATATCTCATGTCAGAGTCACATACCAGGGGTACAAAATTGGGGTGTCTACAGGATGGACGTTTTCCCTTTAGACAATTAGAAAGTTCACTCCACTTTCTTGAGGTTCATGCAATTAATCATAGCCAAACTGGTGTAAATGGCCTGTAGTTTAGCTTCAAGGATGGGGCATTTATGAAATTTTCCATATAATCCCTTCACCCATTCCCCCATCATGTTCAGCATGGATGTCTCGTTTTGTACTTGGTCGAAGAAAGTTACTCGAGCTGTCGGAATGGCTAGCTCGACTAGCGCTGTGGCCTCGAAGCCGTAAGTGAGTGTGAAGGGAGTTTCGCCAATGGATCCTCGGACTTACGTTTGGATCCCTCACAGGACGATCGACAATTGTTCCAGCCAGCTTCCTTTCTTTTCGTCTAAGTTTCTCTTCAAGACGTGTGTAAGGGCAAAATAGGCATGACCTATTTTGGTCTTGTTTCACCTTTCTTGGTCAAAATAGGATTTTTGATAAGTTTGTGTTAATTTAGGACTTAGTATATTTTATTAGATTTAGTTTAGTTATTTTTGGTAGCATAATCTTTTTGTAGATTTCAAGCGCACATATTTGGTAACAAAATCTTAGCATAAATCCTAGTTTAACCATGATTCTTGACCACTTTCATATTTGGTAATCAAATCTCATCCTAGTCTAACCATGATTGTTGACCACTTTCATATTTGGTAACAAAATCCCATTAGTTTGGTAAGTTGTTGATTTTTTCCTTAAGTTCTAATCATTTTCCTCAGTAGACTCGACCGTTTTTTTGGGTGTGTGTAGGAGACGCATACTATATATTCAGGAGTTGGGATTCGGGGTTCTTGTAGAGCTCTAGAAAGAGAACAAAAACCATAGAGGGTGTGAGCAGATCCGAGCAGCGCTTTTGAAGTGCCGGTTCAGCATCCGAATGTGTTATCCATTGCAAAGAACATTGGCGCACACATCGAAGTTCTCAAACCTGTTTTGTGCTTCCTGTTTTGTTTAAAGGAAGTTGTTTTTGTTTCTTCCCACGTTTTGTTTAACCTATTTATGTGGGGTTTTTGTTCTCCAAGATTCATTATCTTGTGAGAATATTTTTTTGTGTGATTTCACGTAGTTTTTGTAAAACAATTCATCGTTTTTAGTGAAATCTTTTTGGCCATGAGGCCAGATCTACAAGTATAAGCTTGTAGATTGTTTGGTAAACTTTGGTGTTTAATTTTGTGCTTTATTATTAAGTCTTCCGTTGTTTTTGTTATTTTTCTGTCTATTGTGACTTCCATTGTAGCTGTTTCACAAGCTACATTGGAAACTGCATTAGGCAGTTTTGAGAATCCTAGCTACTTGTGTTCTTTCAATTGGTATCAGAGCCTCCTCTTGACATCACTAAGAGTAGATTCTGGTTGTAGCCATGATGGATTCTCAATATGAGAGTTGTGTTCGTCCTAATACTTTGAAAAAAAAAGGTTTGTACAATGACTTTCATTGCTTTAACTCTTCTGTCACTGAAGATGGTGCAGAATCAGAATCAGAATTGATGGATGCTTATAAGGAGTTGTACAATGATCGGGAAAAGAGAGTTTGTCAAGTTAAGTTATTTAAAAAGGCAAATGAAATACTCAAGAAAGTGAATGAAGATCAAAAGGAGAACATTGCTAGACTGGAATGTTTGCTTAGCAAGAAAGATGTGGAGCTTGAAGAACTGAAAGAAGAACTGCTCAAAGCTAATGAGACCATGGAAAAATGGAATTCAAGTCAACACAAAATGGATGATATGTTGAATTCTGGTAAGTATGGTATTGGATTCAGGCCCAAGACGTTTGTGAAAGAAGGTGAAGGTATGTCTTCTGAACCTAAACAGCCCACGCAAAAATTTCAAAATCCAAATTTCTTTGAAAAACCGAAATCAAGAAAGAAAAATTTTGTGTGTCATTTTTGTCATAAGCCTGAACATATATAACCTTTTTGTTTTCTGAAAAAGGATATATATGAGGATGATGTTAGGCAGGCTTTCTTGGAAAAAAATCAGATGCAAAATCGTATGAGACAACCAATGCAGCAACATTGGAAGACTCATCCGAAGTCGCATCAGAAATCTCATCCTCAGAAAAACCAAACTAAAGTTTTTAAACAGATGTGGGTTCCTAAGGGTAGTAATGACAAAGGCAAGCCCAAATACTGTGAACCCTTTGATATATGTCCTGGTGCTAAGCGGTTCTATGAAACCATTGATGAATACCATGATGAATCTACTCCAAAATCTTCAGAACCAGCATTTGAAACCAGTAAATCTGCACATGATCAGACAGAACCTACATATTCTGAAAGTTCAACCAATGTGATTCACAATGTGTCACCCAATGTAGTTACATCGGCAGACACATTGGACAGAAACTTGGCAGATTCAGAAACAGGTCCTGAACATTCAGAAATTCAGTCCAATTTGAATGATTGCAGCCATGACATTCCCAGTCGCATACAGAAAAATCATCCAATTTCTCAAGTGATAGGTAATATTCATGATGACATATACACAAGGAGAAGAAGTAAGGTTGAATCTCACAAATTAGCATGCTTATCAAAATATTTTTGTGAGAAGCCTTAAAACTTTTATGGATGCTCCAAATGATCAAAGATTATGTGCTACACATTGATGTGTTAACCTTGTTTTTTGATAACACCTATGCATTTTGCTTAGCACAAAAATCCAGTTCATCATTCTCGAACAAAACACATTGGTATAAGACACCACTTTTTTAGAGACTTGGTTAAAAATGGAAATTGTTTGCATTGTACATGTTGGGATTGAAAATCATCTTGCTGATATATTTGCCAAGTGTCTTGTTTTTTAGAGATTTTTCAATCTTTGGAAATCTCTTGTGTTTTGTGTGCCATATGATTTTACACTTAGTTAATTATAACAAAAAATCAAAATTAGGCATGATTGCATTTTGTCTTTAGAGGGCACTCTAGATCAATTGACTCACATGTATGTGTCTTTTGTTGTTGAATTGCTTGGGAATGTCATTCAAAATCTGTTGTGATTTCATTGTTATGATTCTCTCTCTCTCCCAGTTCTTGAGCATGTCTTAAGCCCACAAAGGAAAGAGCTACCTTTTGAAATTTTTGGGATACTGCAATTTATCAAAGTACTATGGAGCTTAGGCTTTCATGGGTTGATCTTGAGAAAATTGACTCCCTTTAATTGAAAAAGTGTGAAAGCTACCTAACGGAAAAGAGCTACATATGAACAAGGTTGTGGCACCTTTATTTTGGGACTATGAATCCTTGGATTTCATGGGTTGATCAAAAGCAAAGTGGCTTCCCTTGGTAAATAGTGTGAAAGGTTCCAAGTGGCATGTTTTTATAGCTTGAAATAAAGTAGAGCTATATTCCTAGGGAAATAAAGTACCTATGGATTTTTGTTGTGAAAAATTTATGATCTTGGGAGAGAAATCTGGTTGAGAAAACAAAAAAAAAATACAAAATTGAAAATAAAATCACAATTTTGGCGAATGCCCCTCTCAATGCAACTACATTAGAAACTACATTCTTTGATCTGGTCTTTTATCACTTGTGTGTGATTGCATTTTTTTTTTTTTTGCTTAGCTTTTAGTTATCATGTTTTTAGGCATAAAATTTTAGGACATGCATTATTGGTAAGGATATCAGCTTGGTGAAATTTTGTCCTAATATAAACTGTGCAAATCAATTTCCAAAAATCTCCATGTTGAAAAATATTTAGTGGTTGTCTAATTTTTGTGTGAAACTAAGAGGTATTGAATATGGATATGATGTGCTTAGTTATTGCTAATGGTATGATCAAGTCTTGGTGAACAATTCATTGTGTTTTTCAAAATCTTTGATTTTTTTAGAGTTCCTATAAGATGGTTTATCCCTCTTCCTTTTCGGTCAAATAGGGGGAGAGAGATCAAGTGTTTATTGTGATGGTGATGAATCCTATGATTTCTGACTTTATACCTTGTAAAAATTCAGGGGGAGATGTGATTTTCTAACCTATGCAGGTTAGATGGTTTGATTGGTGTTGAATAAACACTTGTCTTTTGATTTGACCAGAAAGGTTCAACAAAGGGGGAGATTGTAAGGGCAAAATAAGCATGACCTATTTTGGTCTTGTTTCACCTTTCTTGGTCAAAATAGGATTTTTGATAAGTTTGTGTTAATTTAGGACTTAGTATATTTTATTAGATTTAGTTTAGTTATTTTTGGTAGCATAATCTTTTTGTAGATTTCAAGCGCACATATTTGGTAACAAAATCTTAGCATAAATCCTAGTCTAACCATGATTCTTGACAACTTTCATATTTGGTAATCAAATCTCATCCTAGTCTAACCATGATTGTTGACCACTTTCATATTTGGTAACAAAATCCCATTAGTTTGGTAAGTTGTTGATTTTTTCCTTAAGTTCTAATCCTTTTCCTTGTAGTAGACGGACTGTTTTTGGGTGTGTGTAGGAGACGCATACTATATATTCAGGAGCTGGGATTCGGGGTTCTTGTAGAGCTCCAGAAAGAGAACAAAAACCATAGAGGGTGTGAGCAGATCCGAGCAGCTTCGATTTTGAAGTGTCGAAGTTCAGCAGTCCGAATGTGTTATCCATTGCAGCAACATTGGCAGACACATCAGAAGTTCTGAAACTGTTTTGTGCTTCTTGTTTTGTTTAAAGGAAGTTGTTTTTGTTTCTTCCCACGTTTTGTTTAACCTATTTATGTGGGGTTTTTGTTCTCCAAGATTCATTATCTTGTGAGAATATTTTTTGTGTGATTTCACATAGTTTTTGTAAAACAATTCATCGTTTTTAGTGAAATCTTTTTGGCCATGAGGCTAGATCTACAAGTATAAGCTTGTAGATTGTTTGGTAAACTTTGGTGTTTAATTTTGTGCTTTATTATTAAGTCTTCCGTTGTTTTTGTTATTTTTCTGTCTATTGTGACTTCCATTGTATCTGTTTCACAAGCTACATTGGAAACTGCATTAGGCAGTTTTAAGAATCCTAGCTACTCCCGTTCTTTCAACGTGCAAGATCTTTTTGTTTCCTGCCTCTGCCTGCCCATTGCCTTAGGGATGGGAAACCGAGGACATTCTGTACTTCACCTTCAACCTTTCACAGCTCGTCGTGAACTTTTTTTGAGAATTGAGTGTCATGGTCGGAAATGATCATCCGGGGGAATCCGAAACGACAAAAAACTTGTTCATAGAGGAAGTTGATTGCCTGGTCTTCGATCATGCTGGGGAGTGGCTTAGCCTCTATCCACTTAGTGAAGTAATCCACCGCCACAATCACGTACTCACATACTCGCTTAGCTTTGGGGAAGGTACCGATGAGGTCAATTGCCCACATATCGAAAGGCCAAGGTGTGACCACTGGCGTTTGGGGAACTAAGGGTAGTCGAGGAATGTCTGCAAACCTTTGGCACTTGTCGCATTTACTTACATTTTCTGTTGCATCTCTACTCATACTCGGCCAGTAGTAACTGTGAAAATTCATCTTATCTGACAATGTCCTTTCTTCAGGGTGACCCCCCACATTCCCCCTCGTGTACCTCGGTCAGTAAGATTTCAACCATCTCCTGTCTTATACATCGAAGAAGAGGCTTTGCGTTGGACTTTTTGTATTGCATTCCTCCATGACCGAGTATTTGCAAGCTCGGTTTCTCAACATTTGTGCCTCATTCTTGTCCTCGGGCAGAGTGCCATGTTCGACGTATTCTCTTATATCATTGATCCAGTATATTGGGGCATCAATGATTGCCATAATTCTTTCCTGGTCGATTGCAAGGTTTTTTAGAAACATAAGCTTGACCTCGGCTGACATTTCTTTGGTTTTCGAAAAGGCAATTTTGGAGAGGTGGTTAGCTCGAGAATTGCCCTCTCTTAAGATTTGCTCCAACTCCCAATATTTGAATCTCTTCAACAATTCTTGGGCCAACAGTTGATATTTGGCCTGTACTGGGTGGTTTGCTCTGTATTTGCCCAACACTTGTTTGACCACCAACTGGGAATCACTATAAATCACAATATCCTTGGCCCCCAATTTATGTGCGAGCTCGATCCCTGTGACTAGTGCCTCATATTTGGCTTGTTTGTTTGAAGCTTTGAAGTCGAATTCCAAAGCTAGTCCTAACTCTCCTCCTTCTGGTACAAGTAGTGAGATTTCTGCCCCACTTTTGTTAGTCCCCGCAGAGCCATCAACGAATAGGGTCCAGTGTTCGAGTGGCCTGGTTTTTGCTCTTGGTCGATCTTTCTACTGGTGAATGAAGTTTTAGCAATGAAGTCTACCAATACTTGGGCTCAGATTGTTTTTCTTCGCTCATAATCAATTTCATATCCTGAGAGCTCGACCGACCATTTTATCATTATGCCGGCCATGTTCGGTTGTGCAAGATTTTTCTTAGAGCAAAGTCGGTATATACCACTATTGAGTGTGCTTGGAATTAAGATTTTAGCTTTTGAGCAGCAATCACTAGGGCGAATACCAACTTTTCGACCTCCAGGTATCTTCCTTCAACCTCTGTGAGAGCATGGGAGACGTAGTAGATTGGCTTTTGGAGCTTATCCTCCTCTCTAATCAGAATTGTAGCAACCGCTGAGTCAGATGCTGCCAGGTACATGCATAGTTTTTCTTCAGGAACTGGGATACTAAGGAGTGGTGGTCGACCAAGATATTTCTTGAGCTCACTGAAAGCCTTGTCGCAGTCATTATTCCATTCGAACTTCTTGCCTCCCTTTAACGTTTTGAAGAAGGGTAGGCTTTTTTCGGCCGACTTGGCTATGAAGTGACCGAGTGTTGCGATGCCACCATTGAGCTGTTGAACATGTTTGATTGACTTTGGAGGGTCCATGTCTGCTAAGGATTTTTCTTTTCTGAGTTGGCCTCGATTCCCTTTTCGTTGACCATGTATCCAAGAAATTTCCCTGCGACCACCCCAAAGGCACACTTTGTCGGGTTAAGTTTCATCTTGTTTTTCCTCGGTTGGCGAAAGTTTCTTTTAAGTCTTTGATATGGTCGGAATGTTTGGTCTTAATGACCATGTCGTCGATGTATGCCTTTACGTTTCTACCCACTTGGTCGCTGAATACTTTGTTCACCATCCTTTGGTAAGTAGCCCCTGCATTTTTTAGACCAAAGGTCATCATGGTGTAACAGTATAGTCTTCCAACGGCCCGGAATGATGTGTGTATCTAGTTGCCCAACCACATCCTGATTTGGTGATACCCCGAGTATACAACATCAAAGCTCAAAATCTTGTGTCCGGTTATGGAATCAACTAGCTGGTCAATTATGGGCAGGTGGTATCAGTCCTTGGGACAAACGTTGATTAGATCAGTGAATTCAACACACATTCTCCATTTTCCACTTGACACCATCACCACATTGGCAATCCATGTTGCATACAAGACTTCCTTGATGATCTAGACTTTGAGTAGCTTGGACACTTCCTCTTTGATCGCCGCTTGTTTTTTCGACGAGAAAATTCTGGATTTTTGTTGAATTGGGATGAAGTCGAGATTAATGTTATGTTTGTGGACAGTCACGTCCTGGCTAATTCCTTCCATGTCCTCGACTCTTCAGGCAAACACATTCAAGCTTTCTTTTAAGAGCTTGATGATTGTCGTTCGCTCTTCCTCAGATATTTCTTTCACCACCTTGACCTTTTGCTCGGGAAAATCAAGGTTGATGATGATCTCCTCCAGATCCTCATGTGGCTTGATCTCTGGTCAGTTTCTGGTATCCAAGCTTTCAATTGTTATTATTTTCTTAACAGCCTTTTTGGGGTTTGCGGAAGTATGCTCAGTGTCAATGGGTACGGTTACATCGAGCATTGTACTGCTTGTGTCCCCTTTCGTTAGCGAGCTGGTGTTCCCAGCTCGCGTTAGTTGCTATGTCTGAGGTGGATCGGGAGGTGTGAGTTTAGCTATAGGGAGGACTTTTTCCTCGCTTTCTCTTGTTCTCTTGGTCGATCTGCTCATCTCGACCATATTCCCTTCTAGCATGGTCATTACAACCTTCTCCTTGCACTTTTTCTCCTTATAGATGTATTCCAACGTGCTCACCGGATCATTCAACACACTTCATGTCCCATTTTTGGTAGGATACTTCACCCTTTTATGGGCTATTGAAGGGACCATTTGGAACTTTGTCTGTGTCGGGGAGCCCAGGATGACATTGTAGGGAGAGGCGAGGTCAATTACGAAGAAGTCAACGTCCTTCGTTCGAGGAGTTGTACTCCCTTCCCCCAAAATAACTTTTAAGGTGACCGACCTCTTGACTGCAATTTGGTGGCCTATGAATCCTTCTAGTCTCGGCTTGAGGTAGGCGTCCCCCACTTCCAAACCAATGAAGCATTTGTAATACATGATATCTCTTGATGCTCATGTATCTATCAAAGCCCTCTTCACATCGCTGTTGTGAATCCCTACTCGCAACGTCAATGGTTGTTGCCGAGCGGTTTCGCTGATGGTGGGCTCGCTCGGCCTGAAAGTGATTCCTCATTCTTCATCGTCTTGTGGTATGGTGTTCATCGCGTGCTTCATGTTGTAGATCATATGTTTTAGTCGGGTGCCACTTGGGGTTGCTTCCCTAATGGTGTTGATCACATTCCTCGGCCTTACATTGTTTGACTGTGGGTTTTGATTTCTTGGTTGTTCCCTTCCTCTTCCTCATTGGTTATTGTTCCTCTGCTCAAACCTCATGAGCTCTCCTCGATCTATCAACTTTTGGATAGCTTTTTTTAGGTTGATGCATTCTTCAGTCGTGTGACCGATGTCCTTGCGAAAGGAACAATGTTCGTTGGGATCCCGAGGATAGCGAGTATCTTTTAGTGGCCATGGTCGCTCGATTTTGTCTTGGTCGAGTAGCACATTCATGATGTGCTCGCGAGTTGTATTCAGAGGATTTCAGTCCACATCATCCCACCTATTTCTTCCTTTGTTGTCTTCTTCTCTGCATGTTGATCCTCGGTTCCCCTTACTCAAATTGTCATGAGCTCGATGTGTTCCATCGTGTTCCTTCTTCTTCCCATCTTTCTTTGCTTCATCCGTGGTGATGACTCGGAGTGCATGTGCATACATTTCCCCCACAGATCTGTGGTCTCGAAATATCATCTCATATCTCATCAATCCTTGTTGTAGGCCTGAGATGAAGCACATTTTGATGGACTCCTCAGAGATGTATGGTATCTGTTCGACCATGGCCATGAATCTATCCATGTACATCTGGTTAGATTCATTTTCATGTTATTGTTATTTCGTTAAATGTTCTGAATGTGTTGTATTTCTCTTGCCGATTATTAGAGTAAAAAACGGATTAAATGGGGCAAAGCAAATCTATATATATTTCACTTCACCAGCTTTTGATAAATCTTCATTGCAAAGCATCAATATGGATGTTTTAAAAACTCTTGGTTTTCTAACCATTAACTAATAATAATTAATATGATAAGGGGTACTAATATTATTATTTATAACATATTCTATTGTCAATAGTAGAAGTCTTATATTTAAAAACTTTTACAACTAACATTACTTTTAACCAATGTGAGATAAAACTCTTCTATTAATAATAAATGATGAAAGTGAGATACACCTCTTCTATTGATAATAAAATATGTGATGTTTTTAATCTAATGATGACTTTTAAAGCTAGCATCAATTTATAACCATTGTAAAAAATATATTTTCTAATAGTAATATTAGTAGAGATGTATTTTATATTGATTATAAATTGATGTTGGTTTTTAAATTCTTTTGATAAAAGACTTCTACTTATCATCATAGAAGAGATGTATCTTATATTGTTTATAAAAAAAATGTTGGTTTTAAAAGTTTTAAATAAAAGACTTACACTCTTATTACCAATAAAAGAGATATATCTCACATTGTTTAAAAAGAAAAGTCTTGAATAAAAGACTTCTACTCTTATTACCAATAAAAGAGATGTATCTCACATTGTTTAAAAAGAAAAGTTTGATTTTAAAGTCTTTAGACTAAAGGCTTTCACTCGTACAAGAGATATATGATATATCTCACATTGGTTACAAAATATTCTACTATTATTATCAATAGAAGAGATGTATCTCGCATCAGTTAGAAATTTATGTTGGTTTTTAAAATAATATTATCTATTATATAAACAGATCGGTCGGTTATTAAAAGCTAATTACCGGCCATGATTTGTTTTTAACAAAGCTATTTACCGGCCAAGATTAAATCGTTGGGAAAAGCTATTTACTTGCCAGGATTTGATTTTATCAAAAACAATCACCGGCCATGATTAAATCTCATCCAAAACAGTTTTTTAACACGATTGTTTAACCGGCTTGATGTGTTTCTCTCTTTTCCTATTCTACTCCAACTCCAACTCCATCTCCTATTCTATTCCATCTCCTATTCCTATTCCCTCTGCATCTCTCTGAATCAGTTTATAAAGAGCCATCCCAGTTCATCCGTTCTTCAACAAACCATCCCGTTCTTCATCCGTTCTCCTCCCTTTCTCCTCTATCTCGGCCTCTATCCCGGTGTTTCTTCAGCCTTGCCAGCCGAACCATCCCGTTCTTCACCATCTCCTCCTTGTTCATCCCCATCCCTTTCTTGAAGCTTCCTATTCCGGCGTCTCATCTGTCCCGACTTCCGCCTCGCCATCCTCACCATCTCCTCCCTGTTCAACCCCATCCCTTTCTTGAAGCTTCCTGTTCCGGCGTCTCCTCTGTCCCGACTTCCACCTCGCCAGCCTCGATTGTCTCTCTATGTGTAAGTTCTCGATCTCGATTGTCTTTTCCGCCTCTCCAACTATCTCTCTGTGTAAGTTCTTTCGTTGGGTTGGTTTGTGGTTTGTCGTATGTCCGACGTCCGACAAAAACTCTCCCAGTCGTGTAGTTGGTGGGTTTGTCTATTTTATTTCGTTGAGTTGTAAAATTTCACAATTTTTGTTTTGATCTTTATTTGTTTACAATTCAGAATGTCTGTTTTATTTCGTTGAGTTGTAAAATTTCACAATTTTTGTTTTGCTGTTTATACATTCTATCAAGTTCATTCATTTCTTTTAACAATACTTGATTAGATTTACATAGCCCCAAATTCTCACTGCATGTATATGTTTCCTTGATTCAATTCTTCCACATAAATTGAACGTAATGTTTTGAGCATAAATTGAACATAATGGGTTGTAGAGCATTTGCTAATGTCGTCTTGATTGGTAGCAACATCACCTTATCGTTCGATGAAATTGAAGCTAACTTCGGTGAGTTTCTTGCTGTTTTGTTTTGTGTTAATTCATCAATATTTGTATATTTGGGGAAGTATTGTTTATGTTTTAATTGGATTTTTATAATCTTTATGAAATGATTTTATTTGAGTAATTTTAAATATATTATTAGGGTTGTTACTGGAATTTTGTGAACTTGGATTAAATCATGGAGTAGTTTGTGATGCTTATAGATATAGTGAGCGGTTCTTGGTCTTAATCCTCATCACTGTAGACATGTAGTTTATAATTAAAGAAGTGAGTGAGGGAATAAGCCTCACAGGTCTTATGCTTTTATTTTCGGTGATTGTTTTTCAGCTTCACAAGTTAAAGGCTCCGAAAAGTGTGGCAAGTTATATGTAGCTGAGGATGCTTGCTCGCCTTTGACTAAGAAAGTCAATTTTGTTGGAGGCGAAGCCGCTTCCCCGTTTGCATTGATCATTGGAGGAGGATGTAGCTTTGAGGATAAAGTTTGAAGAGCACAAGCAACAGGCTTCAAAGCAGCCGTTGTGTATGACAATGAAGATGGTGATTTGGTTGCAAGTAATGACCTTTGCATGTGCTAACTGCATCACTGATACTTTCTTTGATTGATATTGCGTTCTCAATTATGATTCTGTTCACGTAGTTAATATTGGATTGTGCCATTTCTTTTTTCCATGTCGAAGCCCACACACAATTGAGTCTGAAACTCAGTTTCAAATCAAGTGCAGTGTATTTCTGCTTGATTTTCCTTTTTAGTATGAGTTGGCACGTTTTCTAGCTCCTATAAGCGAGAGGATTATCTAAGAATAGTGTGAGAATTCAATATGCACTCAATTGACGTAATGGTAGATTCACATTTCATAAGTGTTTGATTTTCTTAGTAATATAGTAATATTGATAAATAAGAAGGGTATTAACCTTAGTGCATGTATTGTAGTATTGTTTTTTTTCCCGTAAGATGTATTGTAGTATTGTTACAGATAACTTGCCAGAATATTGTTAAAACTTTGGACTAGATAGAATGGAAGCTGATGCTATCAAATAGACTTCCTCTGTATCCAGGACTAAACAACTAAGAAATACAATGTTTAGGTATCTTTTATGAAAACGCATCACCTCCATATTTGGTGGAAGCAATGAATGCCCAATGCATGCACTTAGTTAGAAAAACCTCAAATCATTTTCTCATATCACTATACTCTATGTCTCTACCCACATGAATCTCACTTCTAATTTTCATTTTCGTTTCCTGTTTTTATACTTCTAAAAACAGTAGTTCATTTTTGCAGATAAACTATTTTCCTGATATTTTTTAGGTAATTTTTGGGTGTTAATTTTTAACAAAGTTAGGTGGTTTGGGTATTAAAATGAGTATCAGCTTTTTTGGAAATTTTTGGGTTTAGATTTGAGTTTTTTTTGGTGTTTGATTACCATGATTTCTTCTGGGTTTTAATTATATTTCTTCACATGAACCCTTCAAATGAACCAAGGGTTTTTCTAAACAGAGGATTCACATGTTGTATGTTATTCAACCGATGCATTGATGGTTATACCACACAACCCTTTGATGTATACTACAAAGTGTAGTGTTGCTCAGTTTCATATTCTCTTGCAAGCAGTTTTTGGTTTCCATGAAATTTACTTGGATTGATTCCATTAGTGTTTGGGGATCTAACTGGTGCAAGAATCGTAATGCCTTGGACAAATTTATAGAAAATGAACCAAGGGTTTTTCTATAAAAATAAATAATAAAAAAAAACCTAGAATACATGATATTGATCCAGAAAAACCCTTGGTTCATTTTCTATAAATACAGTCCAGGTAATTTTTGCGACAACTTTTGTTAGCTAGGATGGTCAAAATTAGATGATAACCAAAGGACATTAGTCTTCTGTCAAAATAAAACTACTGAATTTGTTCTTCCAAGTTTAATTTTTGTTTCGTATAGACAGTGACTAATCAGTCGAGTTCGTGATCAAAACAATGCTTAAACTAGATGGAGTATCAAAACCATATATTTAATGGTAGAAAATATATAATTAAAATTTTCTTGATATCAGAGACGGAGAGTGACTTTAGAGAGAGAGAGAGAGAGAGAGAGAGAGAGATGGCATGGGACTGCAAAAAATAATATTGTAGTTATTTCATTTAATAATAATCAATGTCATTATGAGTTGACTGAATTTTTAGTTTTTTTTCATTTATTAATTTTTAGATTAAAAAAAGTGTCATTTTATTTTTTAAAATTTTTAATGTGTAATTTTCTTAATTTACCCTTTTGGTTTCAACAATTAATCCTTCTATCAAGAATGTCAATGTCATTCATGAACATGAAATAATAAAAAATGAATTCACCTTTGCTAATAATTAATGGAAATATAATACATTATTTTTTAGTAATTATTTAATGTAATTCTTTTTAGTAATTATTTAATGTAATTAGCATTTTTTTTTCATTTCAATTTCTACTTAAATTATTTACAAAATATATGCAGCAACTTCCACTCACATATTTTAAATTGTGTTTTAGACCATTTTCATAAATAATAAAAAATGTATTAACCTTTGCTAATAATTAATGAAAATATAATATATTATTTTTTGTAATTATTTTATGTAATTAGCATTTTTTGCATTTCAATTTCTACTGAAATTAATTACAAAATCTATGCAGCACCTTCCACTAACATATTTTAAATTGTGTTTTAGACGGTTTTCATTAAATAAACAAAAATGTATTAACCTTTCCTAATATTTGATGAAAATATAATAATTTATTTTTTTGTAATTATTTTATTTAATTAGCATTTTTGCATTTCAATTTCGACTTAAATTATTTACAAAATCTATGCATCAGCTTCCACTAACAGATTTTAAATTGTGTTTTAGACGGTTTTCATTAAATAATCAAAAATGAATTAACCTTTGCTAATAATTAGTGAAAATATAATACATTTAGATTACTAATACTCCTTTTTCTATTAATAAAATCTAGGATGGTACCGCCCCTGTTTCCTTTTAAAAAATCCAAAAGTAATTTTTAATTTTTTTCCGCTGTTGGATGATTATATTGCTTTAATTGATTACCGAGAGGTGTTTATTTTTAATTTTTAATTTTGTAAGTTTGAGTTTCTTTTGTTTAACATATTCATAAACACTTTGAGTTAGAGTACCTGTATGTCATCATACCCAGAAAAATTTTAGACTCTTTTTGAAACATTATTAAAATATATATTTATTTTTTAAAATATTAACACCCTCAAATACTGACATCTTCTCCTCCTCGCGTCGTGCCATAGGCACGTGCACAAATACTAGTTAATTACTAATAGAAGAGATGTATCATACATTGGTTAGAAAGTGATGTTGGTTTTCAAAGTCTTTTGGTAAAAGACTTCTACCATTATTACCAATAGAAGATGTATATCTCACATTGATTAGAAAATAATGTTGATTTTAAATTATTTTAGATTAGATAAAAGACTTTTACTACTATTAGTAATAGAAGAGATAAATCGTATTACCAATAAAAGAGATGTATCTCACATTATTTACAATTGGATACTGGTAATAAAAGTCTTTAGATAAAAGAATTTTTATGTTATTGTCAATAGAAATAGTATACTCCCTTCGTCCCGGATAAATATTTCTAGTAGGCAAAACACAAGGATTAATAAATGTAATTAATAATGGGCTTTGAAATATGTTGCGACAATAATACCCATTACAAACACACTCTCTCATTAAATATGTACCCTTACACTCACTCTCTCTAGGATGTGAAATAGTGATAGTATTAAATGAAGAAGTATATTAGGAAGAATGATATGAAAGTTGTACTCCAAAAGTCTTAAGGAACATTAGTTGGGACATCCCAAAATTGAAAGTATGAATATTTATCCGGGACGGAGGGAGTATCACATACTGTTTAGAAATAAATGTTGATTTCAAAACTTTTTATATAAAAGACTACTATTATTATTATTTGTATGTTATAACAAATAGAAAATATGTATCCCACATTATTTAGAAAGAGATATTGATTTCAAAAGTTTTTATATAAAAGTCTATTATTAGTACTATAGAAGGATGTATTCCACATTTTTTAGAAATTAGTGTTGGTTTTAAATATACTATTATTACCAATAAAAAAAATGTACACTGCATGATTAGAAATATATGTTTGTTTTAAAAGTTTTTAGATAAAAGTTTTAAATTTTTATTACCAATAAAAATAGAAAATATGTATCTCACATTGTTAAAAAAAATAATGATTTAAAAAGTCTCAAAAAAATAAAATGTAATACTATAAAGTCCAAAACTTTCATTTGGACAAACAAATTATTTTTCTTTTCATTTATGACAATAATGATAAGAATCTTACAATATTATTTTTATTATTACTATTACTATTGTTATTAGGGAGATGCTATTTCCACTATAATTTTTGTTTATCCACTACATCCTTAACTATTTCATTAAATAAATACATGTTTGGACAAAACTACCCCTTAAATACTATCTGGTTTTAAATTGACTAATCAAGTTACTTTTATAATTGTCCTTTAACATTATTTTAGTCAAACATCAATGAAAAACATAGTTATATTAATTTTGTTTAACTTTTTCAATGGCTTTATTAATTAATCTTCTGAATAAAGTTATATTGTATAATAAAAATATCATACAAACATTTTTTGTCTACATAAATTTGAATAAATATGTGTTATTTGGTTATGGAAAAAAACTAAATGTGAAATTTAAAGGATGCAATTGTAAAACTTTGATCCAATAGTAAAATCATAGAATGACATAGTATCACAAAATTTTAAATCTTTTGCCTACCTTTAAAATTGATTCAAAATTTTAATTCTTTAGTTGCTTTAAACTAATATTCAGATTAATACCCACTATATTATTATTATCGAATTGATATTTTAAAATAATGTTTTTTAAATAAAATAAATTGTTTTAGTTTGATAATAAAATATTCAATTTTTTATAAATTTTTGGTATAAAATTCATTAATTGTATTATTTTATGATAATAGAATATGAGATGTGGGTGATTAGAAGAATTGACTAAACATGTTTATTAAGAAAAAAAATGAAGAAGTACCTTATTTATTGAGAATTAAAATGAAAAAAATAAAAATAGAATAATTATGTTGTTTATTGATGTTGAACAAAAAAAAAGATAATAGGAAAGTAACTTGATTAGTCAACTTAAAATGAGTAAATACTCACAAAGTAGTTTTGTCAAAACCTTTAATTATTTAATAAAATAATTAAGAATGTAGTGGATAAGCAAAAATTATTGTGGAAATAACATCTCACTTGTTATTATTATTACTATTATTATTATTATTATTATTATTATTATTATTATTATTATTATTATTATTATTATTATAACAATAATAATATTATTATTCTCAAGCATTCATGTGTGACTATTTGTTTCTCAACCATTGCCAATTAATAATATGTATTAATAATTAATATAATAATGAGATAATAATCTCTAATATTAAATTATTAATCTCTTTTGTTGTTAATTATAGAAGTCTTGTATATATAAAAATTTACAACTAACATTAATTTCAAACCAATGTAAGATACAACTTTTCTATTGGTAATAATATGTTTGATTTTTTATTTAATGACTTTTAAAATTAAAATCAATTTATAACCAATATGAAATACATATCTACTAAAATTACCAATAGAAAAAATGTATCTTACATTGGTTATAAATTGATATTAGTTTTGAAAGTATTTTGATAAACGATTTCTACATTTATCACCATAGAAGATATGTATCTTATATTGTTTAGAAATAGATGTTAGTTTTAAAAGTATTATATTAAAGACTTCTACTTTTATTACTAATAAAATATATGTATCTTATATTGTTTAAAAATAAATGGTGGTTTAAAAACTCTTTAGATTAAGGAATTTTTATTACAAATAGAATAGATGCATGTATCTCACATTGGTTACAAAATATTCTATCATTATTATCAATAGAAGAGATGTATCCCACATTGGTTAAAAATTAATGTTGGTTTTAAAAATACTATTATTACCAATAGAAGAGATATATCATACATCGATTATATGGTAATGTTGGTTTTCAAAGTTTTTAGATATAAAATTTCTACCATTGTTACCAATAGAAGATGTATATCTCGCATGCCAAATTGGTTAGAAAGTGATGTTGATTTTAATTTTAGATAAAAGACTTTTATTATTATTACTAATCGAAGAGATATCATACGTTGGTTAAAAAGAGATGTTGATTTTAAAAGCCTTTATATAAAAGACTTCTACTTTTATCATTAATATAAGAGAAAAGATGTATCTCACATTGTTCAGAAAGAGATGTTGGTTATAAATTTTTTTAAGATAAAAGACTTATAATGTTATTACCAAATGAAGAGATGTATCCAACATTGGTTAGATAGTGATGATGGTTTTAAAAGTCTACTATTATTATCAATAGAAGATAAATATTTCACATTGGTTAGAAAATTGATATTGGTTTAAAAAGTTTTTAGATGTTGTATCTCATATTGGTTACAAAGAGATGTATCTTACATTATTTAGAAATTAATATTGATTATAAAAGTCATTAGATAAAAGCATTTTAATGTTATTACCAATAGAAAAGATGTATCCCACATTGTTCGAAAGGGATATTGGTTAAAAAATATTTAGATAAGAAACTACTATTGTTACTAATAGAAAGTATGTATACCACATGATCAGAAAGTGATGTTGGTTTTAAAAGTCTTTAGATACAAGACTTAAACTTTCATTACTAATAGAAATAGAAAATAAGTATCACACATTGTTTTAAAATGAATAATGATTTTAAAATTTTTTAACAAAAAGACTTCTATATTACTATGAAGTTAGATGTTATTTTTATTAGTCTTTAGATCAATGATTTTTTACTATTATTACCAATACAAAATATGTATCTCACGTTAGTTAAAAGCTTATGCTAATTTTAAAAGTTGATGCTACACAATTTGGTCTTGGGCCATTCCTAGTAGTGTTTAGGATATCTTGGCTTATGTGAATGTATGATCTTGTGAAAACCTTGTCAAAAGAAGAAAACCTTAGAAGAAATGCAAGGTATGGTCTCGCGAAACCCCTCAGGCGTGAGAGTAAGTCTTTAGCTTGTGGAAAGCAAAATGATAGAGTTTTTGTGTGTAAAAATGAGCATACCTTTGAAAAGAAACATTGTAGGTATATATAGCCTTTTTGGAAATGAAATCCGGGTTGAGTCATTACTATGAAGAGGTTATAGGCCTTTATGACCATAAATGTGGGTTGACCGCGTAACTGACGGAGTCATGACTTAAATCTCGGGCTCCAGAGTTATCTGTCAGTTAAGCTTGGAATGAATATTTGGCTTATTTGAGCAGCCTTGCTCTTTGCTCGGTCAAATTGGTAGGAAGATTCCTGCTCGAGAGATACGTAGAATGTCCTCCCTGGGTTATCCTGCTCGGCTGACCCTTTTTCCTAGTCCATATCCTCCATGTGCTTATCACGTAAGGGCACATGTGCCCAGCTTGTGACCAGGATTTGAGCAGAGCTCATCAAAAGTATTTAGATAAAAAAAAATTAATATTAGTAACAAAATATTTTTTTATATTATAACCATGGAATAGTTTAACAATCCATTTACAATGTCCAAAAATTATATTATTATTACAAAAAAATATGTATCTCACATTATACATGTGTAGAGTATGAGCTAAATAACTACTACAAGTAAATGTTAACCCAAGTACATTCTTTCTTTTAAAAGAATCATTTTGTTTATTTTGATATACATATTATAATAAAAATATTTTTTTAAAGGACTGAGCCCATATTTATTACTCCATCCGTCCCTAAATTATCGTCATCCTTTCCTTTTTCGTCCGTCCCAAAATAATTGTTCAGTTTGAAATTTACCTTTTTAGAACATCACTTTTACCAATTTACCCATACTTTTTTCACTCTACTTTAATTATAGGCCACATACACATGTGCTTTAAAGGAAACTACACATTAAACCAATATAAATAATCAAGTCAATTATTTTTTCTTAAACTGTGTATCGGGTCAACTAGAACGATTATTTAGGGATGGATGTAGTAGATTAAGAAAAATAGAGAATAACATGAGGGGTTTAATACCAGATCACTTGGAATGCCCAAGGGCTACAAGAATAAGAAATGAAAATAAAGTTTTGAAAGAATATAAATACATTAAACATCAACTAGTTTTTTTAACCCGTGCGTTAAACGCATGTCAACTAAATCGTACATAAACAAAATAAAGAGGATAAAAAAATCTTAAAAGATAAAATAAGAATAATCGGTTAATTAACAATTACACATAAGTATATCACTAATCATTATAGAATTCTAAAAAAAATCCTTATACACAACATTTGTTATCTTATTAGTTGGTTTTTCAATTTCAGAGCATATCAATATCTAGTTTATTCAAAAAGAGACTTACGGCTACATGTAATTATTGACTTTGATACTTGTTAATTGTTATTATATATGATATTAGCAATTGTAATTATCTTCATTGGAACATGAAAGACAATCTTACATCGGATGAAGTTAATGACAATTTTATGATAAAAATATTTTCTCCAACATTACTTCCTTTCAAAAAATTTGTTTCAATGATATGATCCACAAGATTTATGATGCTTAGTCTTATTCCATTGCACAACCCTGCAATATGGTCAATGTTTTCAATAGCATTACTGGAACACCAATTTTAAGTGTCAATTCATGACCTAACAACTCTGAACACTTTATACTATTCAAAAACTCTGAATGTCTTCGAACAAACTTGAATTTTTTCCGTCCTACAAATAAAATCTGAACTCAAATAAGTTCTTCAGTTTGAATGATTAATTTTATTAAATTATATTTGTATTTTATGAATAAATAAATTTCTGATAAGAAAATAATCTAAAATAAAAAAATAAAATAATTATTTTAGTAACCACAGTTTAAATTATTTTTGTTTTGTTGACTTCGTAACTATTATTTTTGTTCCATCAAATATTTTTATTTTACTAACATATTTTTTATACTTTTTTTATAAGAATTTTTAAAACATTTGTTTCGTAAATTATTTTATTTTACTAAACTCGACATTAAATTATTTTTGTTTTGTTGATTATGTAACTTATATTTTTATAGTGACTTGCTCCATATTTTTTTTTTACTAATCTCTTATATTTTTGTTTTCTTGACTCTGGAACTATTATTTTTGTTTTAGTTACTATTTTTTATTTAAAGAGAGAAAAATATTTAAATATAATTAAAAGAGAGGAGATGGCGGTGATGATAGAGAAAATATGGAGAAGACATGAAAGAGAAAGAGAAAATCAGAAGAGAGAAGATAGGAGAGAGAAAAAGTGGAATGGTAACTCAGAAGTAAAAAATTCAAAAGTGTGATTTTAGAGGAAAAAATATATCTTTGTCATTATATATATATATGTTGAACAATCGTATGCGAGAGAAACAATTTTCAGAATGAAAAAGTTAAGTATAGCTATATTAAATTTATATAAATATTAAGATGTCATATATATTTCAATAGTACCCATGATAAATCCAGAATTATCGCTTTGGGGGCCAAACATGTATTGACAAATAAACTATTACAAAGCTTAATTTTAAGTATAGCTATATTTTTAATTTGTGTGTAAATTCAGAGAAAATACATATTTTGAAGAAGTTAGGAACTCATATTGACAATTTGTTTGATACTTTGAGAAAATTAGGGTAAGAATATTATTTTGTGGGAGCCAAACTAAATCTTTACAAAATTTATTGACTATTTACAAAGGAAAAATGTGGAGCTCTAAATTTTTTGCTTTGGGGGGGGGGGGGCGTGGGCTAGATCCACGCTTACATGTGAGGACTAGACTCATAAACTATAATAGCAAATAATTTAAAGGTAGAAATACCATTTTGAAAAGGAAGAAAGGTTATAAAGTTTACACTTTTTTTCAAGGGTTAAATTCCCGATTCACTCCTGAACTTTGGCCAAGTCTACCATTAGTCCCCAACTTCAAAAGTAATCATCAGTAACTAAAATATTGATATTTTCGCTAACTAGTAGTCCTTGGAGTTAACGCCGTTAGCTAAGGTTCGTTAAGTCATCATGCTATCACTTTTGTGCATCAACTTGAGGGTGAATCTATCTTTTCCCGTGCTGGACCTAGGCTATCTCTGTCTCCTCCACTTGATACACGGACAAAACTAAAATGTCCAAAAGATCAAATCATCATCATCTGCAACAAATGCATTCGGTGTCGATGCCTCTCTTTCTCTCTAAACTCCCAACCTCACCGGATGCCATCTCCAACCAAAATCCACCGGCTACAGTCATCTCCCTTTTGCTCCAGTCACCACTGCAAGTTCCAGCACCATGCCCAAGCAACAACTCACCCAACTCAGACTGAAATCTTCCCACTCTCAAATTTAGCCTTCATGTGAGTCTCTAGAAATCACACCCACCTTCGGTCACCATCTCGGACTTCAACAAAGTCGAACCAGCTCCAACCTTCCCCTCCACTCTAATTTTCGGCCAGACCATCCAAATCTCGTTTCCATCTTTGGTTCAGACCCAACCATTTCGACAACTCTATTTTTTTGTTTCCAATTTTTCAATTAATTGCAGAATTGGGAAATTGTTGCTTTAAACGTTTGTGCTTAATTCTTATGCGTGATTATAAATAAGTTGAGTTGGTAAGAATGTGATAATTGCTATGTGTTAGTCAATGGGTTATTTGCATTTTGTGATCTCAGATTCGAGTGATTTACAGTGGTTTCTGAGATCTTCAAAATTGAACCATAATTGCTTGGATTGTTAAGGGAGGTTGAGGTTGAACAATGTTTCATTTGACATTGTATTGCTGGTGAGCTGATGGAGAAAACACCATATTTACAATTAGCCCCCACATATAGTATGGAAGGCTTTGAAATTCTTATTTTACCCCCAAAAATGAACATGTGCTCAACACATGATCACTTAACGAGTAGTCTTTAACGGCGTCATGTCTAGGGACTACTGGTAAGCGAAAATAATATTATTTGATTAGTGGTGATCACTTTTGAAGTTGATGGACTAATGGTAGATTTAGCCAAAGTTCAGGGACGAATGGTAAATTTAACCCTTTTTCAAACACCCAAAAAAGGATTACATTACTTTTTCTTATTTTTTAGGAACAAAGGGGAAATAGAAAAGATGTAATCTGAATGCCAAGTATGAACTACCCCCTCCGTTTCGGGAAAAAATTTTCGTTTGAAAGTCAAACTTTTTTAAAAAATGACACTTTTAGTAATCAATTAGTAATAAAACGATACTTTTATATCTTAATTTTTGAAAGTAGACTCTTTAAGTGAAACATCCCAAAATAAAATAGTTGACTCTTTGTTCAGAATGGAGGAAATATCTCCGAGTAAGATTATTGAAGAAAACAAAACAATGATGCCAGTAAAAGTGAAACTCATATTATAGCAGTACATAAATACTCCCTCCGTTTCACCCAAAGAGTCCCTATTTGAAAAGTCTAATTATTAAGTGATATATTAATGTATTAAAGTTAGTTATAATTACAAAAATAATCAAACACAAACAATGTACTTATAACACAAGTAAATGGTAAAGCTGAAATGTTATAAAAATAGTAAGCATAATTTCTGAAAGTTGACTCTTAAGTGAAACATTCCAAAATAGTATTGTATAGCGGACTATTTGCCTAGAACGAAAAAAATATTTTTTATAGTATTAAATGAAAACATTAAATTTCTGAATTATGAAATGATGAAAGTACCCTTATCTTGTTGCCAATATTAAGCTGTCTACCCCTCGTTGTACGCATGTAATCTGTATTTCGGGTTAGGGCACGAATCGCAATTCACTCAAAACAGCCGTTCTGCTTCTCACTCTGACGTCCTTAAGTGCCACAGTATCTACACTTCTCGACCACCGCCGTCCGCCGCAGTTCGTTCTACTCCCTCACAGTTCGTCCCTACACTCTCCATTTATTGTTTCCGTTCGTCTGCCTCTCAGCTAAAGTGAGTTTTCTTGTCTCATGATACTTAATTCTCCAAGTTAGGGTTTCAATCAATTGTAAATTGTTATTCTTTTTATTTGTTTCCGAGAAATCAATGCCGCACATTAGGATTTCGGCTGATCAGCTTAAGTTATCCGCTTTATTAGTTCATGGAAAGTGCATTAGTTCCGTCTTGAATAGTGAAATGGAATTCAACGGAGGAAGTAATTCATCTGTTTAAGGTGTTCGAACTGGAAAGTGGTGCATGTGCTAAGATATGTTCATAGGGCAAATCAGTCAGTGTCATAATAATTTAATAAATTCTGAACTGAAAGTAATGCAGTGGAGCCCTGTTTTTTAGTCTGTAAGGTAGCTGTTTAGCATCTGGTCTGTTTTCTGTCTATGTGTTGATTATAAAAAGTGCTAGGGCAGGATGGGTACCACTTGTCAGAGATGTGGTAATTGGGATGGAAGTTTGTGGGTTGGGGTGGTTGCGATTTGACAGGATTTTTGTAAGTTGTTTCCTTGCATTGCCACATGTATACGACAGGTGAAGTAAAGTTTACAAAAGATGCGATAATGTCAGGAGTTGCACTTCTTAAACTTGGTTTGACAGGTTTGAATCTGTATTTTATTAGATCATAGTGCATGGATTTTGAGCATTTTCATGATCATTATGATAAACTTGTCCTTCTGTCTTATGGGTTTAGGGTCCGATACTGGTGGATTGAGTTTATTGAGAGTATTGGTCATGCTTGATGCGACAAATCACTTGCATTTCTGCACTTTTTTGAATGTTAAGTCTTTTTTTGGCCCACTTTTGTTTACTAGTACATCAGTTTTCAAAACAATTGATAAATTTGTTGATGATGCCTTTCTTTTTGTTTTTTTAATTTTTATCTCTGAAGGTTAAGATTACCAATTTGTTCTGCTAGGATGGGAGACAGCGAAATGGTGGTTGCTCAAACATCAGCTGTCGAGGACCATAATCCCACCGGGCATTCTGCTGCTGATTATGGTGACGCTGCTCACAATTCTGAAGCTCCAGTTGCTGGCGATAATGGAAATTTTGCTGCCTCTGATGTTACTGTAGCTAGTGGAGTTTTGGCTGGCTCAGCTGATGCCATGAATGTAGATAATGCCATATCTCGTGGTTCTGATCAAGTTGCTGGAATTGCGGAGATCGCAGATGTAAATTCTGTTAAACAAGAGGATCCCTCTACCATAATGCATGCTCCTCGTGAGAATGTTGCAAGTGTTGCGAACACATCAATGGATTTATCTCATGCTACTGGTTATGACTCCTCCGTAAATGGCCATAATGTCAACGAAGCAAATATTACAGAAGTAGCTGGTCTGAGAGAGAATGGGATTAGTTCAGATGTTCATGGATCCACTTCTGTGCAGCAGGCAGTGGATGAATCTGGTATATCTTGTCACAGATGTATATGTGATAATTTAATAGTTCTCGTCTTTTTTTTTTCTTAGGATATTATTGCTTATGAATTCATCACCAAAGGGCATAACATAGTTTTGTTAAATCTGCGGCAGTTTGTATTCCTCTTAGAATTCGGAAGGCAAACACAGTAATCATGGACTTTGTATCTGCACATTTTGGATTGATGATCAATAAACTAGTTAACACAATAGAACGGAAAGAGCTGTTGGGCAATAGGTCATGTCCACTGACAAGATGTGCCACTTGTTGCGGGAGTCAAAAAGCATGTTAGTTGGTTAAACCCTTAGATTGACTTCTTGCACGTGATTGATTACCATTTGGCTTTGCTTATCCTGCATGGAAATATTTTTTCTTTTTCTGTAGAAGTTATTTTGTAGTTGCATGAAACAATTACAACATAAACAATTCTAATATAGTTTATTCATTGCTTTTTCATGGTTTGCTCTGAGATACTTAATTTGAAAAATAAGATTACAACATAAACAATTCTAAATAACATTTTTAATTTTTTGAATTCTATTGAATAAGCTTTTGCTCGGTATTTCTCATGAAAGTACCTGCTTCTACAAAAAGATGAGTTAGCTTTCTGTTGGTGAATTGGTTCGATTGCCTATGGCTATTATCAATGCTCGACTTTAAGTAAGTGTACACATTTGGAATTGGTTGCTTATTGTGTTGAGTTCTTATATGCTTTCTGATCCTCCAGACCCCAACACCTTTCTTGTGCACCGCTGTTCCTCTGGACTGAGGAATTTATTGTGACTTTTTTCTGTTCAACAAATCTTATTGCAGCGTTGTCCCCTGAAGAAGACAGATTGTGGAGCATAGTAAGAGCTAATTCATTGGACTTCAATGCATGGACAGCCCTAATAGAAGAAACAGAGAAAATTGCAGCGGTATGCTATATTTACTTATTGGAAGTGTCAAAGAGGAGATGCTGACCTCTTCCTTTTTGTCTATCCTTCTTAAAATGACCACAAGGAGAAGTATCTTTTATTACCTGTACTTATATATACTTTTTATTTTCTGCATGTCTAATAGATTGTGGCTGATCATTGGTTTGGTCCACCAAAAACATCTTTGGTTCAGTTTTATCTGTACTAATAAGTGTGTGATATGTGCATCTATCGCCTGTATATACATGTCCGTTGCTAACATCACTAGTTCCTATTTTTGATATTCTTATCCAAAAAAAAAATTTGTTCATTACAAGTAAAAATAGGGTAGCAGAGAAATGAAGGGAAGAAAATGGTCTGGATTGAAGGTGAATATGTGGAGGGGGAAAAATAGAAGGAGATTAGAGAAGGAGAGTAACAGCATTGAAGGGGCAAAGAAAAGATATTAAAACGTAAACGAAGGATTCCCGCCTGGTCTTTAGACTCTTTCCCATTGCTTCCAGATGTGGATGAGTAAGGGCAAAGATTCATTTTGTGTATGCTAATCTATATTCTGGATATTAAGAGTAAAAAAGTGAAGTAATTAGTGTGCATGTTTGTCCTTTAGCTTCTCTCCTTGCTCAAACAGGATTAAAAAAATGATCAATTACAATAATATCCTCCTTTTTTCCCCGGGGACAGAATTTCCACCTTTCATTGCCCAATGTAGACTGTTTAGATGGTGTGCTAGTTGCAATCTTTCTTCAACTAGAGATATGTTTTACTTAGACTGAATATTTCCATGTGTAATTGCATCTAATCAACAGAGAATGTCCTAAACAATCCAGTTTGCTTTGTTCGTCCTGGTGTCATCTGCTTCTCGAATGCCATCTGTTTATTCTATTTTAGAGGTCTCAGCAACTCAGTGTCGTTGAGAGTACCATCTCTGATGATACTGTAATGCTCTGGTGAAACACCTCATCTGCCATAGTTTTCATGGGTTTGGAAAGGAATATAGCATAGATGAGAAATAGGTAATGGTTGGTGGAGTGTGTAGCTGTGATCCCCCCCAACCCCAACCCCACCATCTTCCATGTGTAGTGAGTCGGTAAGTTACTATTTGATGCCTTCTGTAGAAAATATATAGTTTTCAGGTAGTAATACTTGAAATAGGGAGCTGATTTTGTCTCTTTGGTTATTTTAAACAGAGCATTAGTTTTTTCATGTTTAGTTCTAATTCCCCCCCTGCTATCTAGGATTTGATATTCTGTTGTATTTCATCGCAGGACAATATTTTGAAGATCCGAAAAGTTTATGATACCTTTTTAGCGGAATTTCCTTTGTGTTATGGTTATTGGAAGAAGTATGCAGATCATGAGGCACGTCTCGGCTCTATTGACAAAGTCGTGGAGGTCTACGAACGAGCAGTCCAAGGAGTAACCTATTCTGTGGATATGTGGTTGCACTATTGTGTTTTTGCTATTAATACTTACGGGGACCCTGAGACTATTCGGAGGTAATTTTTGCTTGTTGATTGAGTGTATTTGAAGTTCCGTCTCGGGAGAGCACTACTGCATGATTTTGTCCTTGTCGCGTGGTGCTTGTGTTATTTCATTACTTTCTAACATTATTTCAGTATGTCTTTAACAGCGACTGCTCGTGTTTTGGCGAAAAGGTTTGTCAGGAATGCACTACGGAAATAGAGTTTTCCTGATGTGCAAACCTTTGAATTTGAAACAACTTTGATTTTTAGCTTATTTATTAGGTTTAATTAAATAATATTTTTATGGCCTTATCACCGCCCTTCCTTCACTTCTCTCCTTAGGGCTGTGTTGTAGTCCATGTAGTTCTCCACGAATATTTGCTGTTTTTAACCATGACCCATTGAGGTGCACCAATATACGAATTGCTGCTGAGAAGATCTCATCCAGTTAAGGGCTAAGGTGGCCTCTGTCACTGCTTCCTCTCTCAGGCATTATATGGTTTTTTGGGGGGGAAGGTAAATGCAGAGTTTTGTATGTGAATTTGGAAAGTATCATGTGCTTTTTGAATGACTGTTGCTTCTCCTTCAATGCTAATGCAGCTGTTGCATTTACGAACATCTTGCAATTATTTTAGTCATGTTTTACCTCATGTCATAAGCATACTTTATTTCCACGTTATTTCAGGCTATTTGAACGAGGATTAGCTTATGTTGGAACTGATTACTTGTCTTTCCCACTGTGGGATAAATATATTGAATATGAGTACCAGCAGCAGCAGTGGTCCCATCTTGCCTTGATTTACACGAGGATATTGGAAAATCCCAATCAGCAGCTGGACCGCTATTTCACTAGGTGATTCTTCAGAAATTTCATTTTTTTTTAATTTGCCCTGCTTTGATCAAGAGATCGAAGCTTCTGAAAACAGAATATATATCGTCTGGTGTTCTTTGCTAGTGTTTTTTTTTCTATGTTACAGGATATATCTTTTGGTTGTTATGATAGAACTCTTTATGATGGAACACAACTTTTCTTCATAGTTGACTTACCCTTTTTGCATTCATGTGGATGCCGACTTTACAGAAATATGTTGATTTCTGAATTCTGATGAATTCAGTGTGACAATGGACAATCAATGCTTAGTGTCTGTCTCTAGAAGTCGTTGTGCTTGTTTGGCATGTTGTGGCTTCTTCCTAAGTAATATAATCAGTAGATCTGTTGAAAAGTTGCTTTTGCATAGCTTCTTTAACTTATCTTCGCCAGACTAACGAGCAAAGGTTAGGTCATTTTTAAATTTCCGCGACAGCGAAAATTTGACCAAAGCCTGTCAGCATAGTAAGTAATGCAATCAATAAAGAAAGTTCTTTTTAAGAGAAGCATCTTATTTGTGCCTTTACAACCTACTTCAATTAGTAAACCTGTTCATAGTTATTAAAGGTGTGTGCCTTGGCCACCTGAGGCAAGGTGAGGGGGACACCTTGCCGTTTCTCTGCACAACAGGCATGGTGTTTTTCGCCTAAGAGACCAGGGTGGTCGCCTTTCTTGCATTTGCGAAAGGCAAGAAGAGGCGGGCTAGGGCGAACAGTCAAGGAACGACATAGTTTTTAGGGGTTTTTAAACAAAGACGTACATTATATAGACACAAACCCGTGTGCGATTACAACTTGGCCTTTTGACTTCGACCATTCGACTTCGACGAGAGTGATCCATCATCCAGTGCCTAGCTAATTTTGAACGGAGACAGGGGCGTCGACTTTGCTTCGCTGGCGACTTGCTTTCTTCACCTGCGAGTCTGCGACATCATCTGTTGTCTTAACCTAGCGAGTGACGACTGTCGTGAGTTTCCAATAGTTCCGCGTCTGCGTCTGTTGCGAGTTACAACTTAAAAGGTAACTTTTCCTTTATTTAGGCATTATAATCCGACTACACTACTATGCTTTTTGTTTTTCAAAATTTTTTCTGTTTTTTGAGTCTCTATTCACATAATAATTTGTTTACTTTTCTTTCGGCCCAAACTTAGATATCTGTTCTTTTATTTCTATTTGGACTTCTTTTAAACATTTTATTTTATTTTTAATCTGGAGTTTTTTTTTTTTTGTGTGTGTGCTTACTATACTGTCTATAAGAACTTTTATAAGGCCCCTTATTACTGCATTTTTTTTTCATAATCCCCATTTTTACTTCATTTTTTTGTTATTTCTTTGTGTATTTATGAAAAAAAGCAGCAATCTGTTTGTTTTTTTCTATTTACTTTGTGTTTTTTAATTACTGTGTCCTTTTTTCTGTTTAAGCTGCTCTTTACTATCTTATTACATCATTTCATCTTGAATTTTTGGTTTGATGTTGAATTTGTGTTGTTGACTTGTTGCTATTATTACGTGAACTTAATTTTATATATTATTCTCATTTATGCATGCTTTGTTATTTGTTACCATAAAAGAAATAAATATATATTTATATATATACTATTTTTCTTACTTTGTTGCCTTGCTCGCCTTTCGGTCGCCCTACTCTCGCCTTTAATAACTATGAACCTGTTAGAGTGATGATATCAGTCTCAATAACAATGCTAATGGTACAAAACTAGCATTGATAGTGATAATTAAGAAGGGTAAAATTGAGCGTGACTGGAAGGAGTTGAGATCTGTTGTACCATATAGTGTACCCCTCCTTGCATATTTAGATATGAATTGTGAAAAAGGAATTTGTGTAATTGGCTGAAGGCTGAGTTGTTACCTTATTGGTGTTTTTACCAAAAGCTGAAAGCCTGTTTGCGCCTGTAGACACCGAAACGGGGTTCTCACAGACTCGCATCACCGCAAGTTCTGTCAAAATGGCTTATGTTTGTCATGAAACTCTTTAATAAGCAAAATGAGACTAAAATTAAAGGAATGACACGTCCTACACGAAGGCAGTTTTAGCCCAGACCACAGCACCAAATGGGACCTTTGTATATTTGGCAGATGCTTAATATCTTGTGAAAAGGATAATGCAGTTAGTTCAAGTTAATTAAGTTCTTGAATTGACAGATCTCCAGCATTATGGAAAATTTCCCAGATCCCCACAGGGTTTTGTAGAATATTTTCAGATTCGCAAATTTTCAGGCAACATATGCATGCCCTTCGTAACCGATGGGCAATTTGTCAGTTGGAAAATGTTTTGTGACATGAGCATGGGGATGTTTGTTAACTGTCTTCTGTTTATTGTATTGTGCAATGAATGCTATTCTTCTATGTCTTTCCTATGGTTGTCCCCAGTTGGACTGGCATAAATGACAATCTATTAAAGCAAGAGAAATTTAATGAAATACTAGTGATTTTGTCATGTTATTTTGATGCGTTGTAACAATAATATTCTGTTGTTTACAGCTTCAGGGAATTAGTTGCAAGCCGGCATTTAACTGAACTGAGGACTCCGGAGGAAGTTGCGGCTTTAGTTAGTGCTAAGTTGGAAGCGGGGGGTCAAGAAAATGAGGGGGAGGTTCATCCTAATACAGTGGAGCAATCTCTGAAACCTGCAAGTGCAGGCTTAACCGAAGCTGAGGAGTTGGAGAATTATATGGCCATTAGAGAAGAGCTGTATAAGAAAGCTAAAGAGTTCGATTCTAAAATCATTGATTTTGAAACAGCTATCAGGAGGCCCTATTTTCATGTGCGACCACTTAATGTTGCTGAGCTCGAAAATTGGCATAACTATCTTGATTTTATTGAGGCAGGAGATGACTTTAATAAGGTACTTGAGAGTGTTTATTCTATCTATTGGTTTTCTCTAAGTTTGTGCTTTTAGTTGTCCGTTTAAACATTGACTTACAGTTAAGTAATATCTGCCGCATCCTATGATTTACCGGCTAAACCGTTGGATGAAGCATCTTTTTAAACGGGATATTGAACTTGACTTGGACTAAAGCATGGGCCTTCCATTTGGTTCCTATAAGGCTAAGTACTTCAAACCTTCAATTGTGAGTCGACATTCTGGGTTCATGATGTGTTGTATAGTAAATATTTGTTAAGAGTTCCAATGTTATGTATGCAGGTGTGTTCTTATCTTCTTAACCATCTGTCTGTCAGGCAAGGAGGGTCCCTCCTCTCATATTTGAGGGGCCTCCCTGTTCCGTCAACGGAGTAGCTCTTCTGTGTTTCTTCTAAGCCCTCTCTGTTTTCTACTATTCCTTTGGTTTATGTATAGTGTGTGTGTGGTGGTTTATAATCTTTTATATGTAATGATGAAATGAATCAGGTTGTCAAGCTATATGAAAGATGTTTGATTGCTTGTGCAAACTATCCGGAGTATTGGATACGCTATGTTTTATGTATGGAAGCTAGTGGAAGTATGGATCTTTCCGAGAATGCCCTTGCGCGGGCTACCCAGGTCTTTGTCAAGGTTTGTCACTTGCGCCCTTGCTATTTTTCCATTGCTGAAACATTTTCAGTAGTTTATGATTCTTAGATTAAGTGCACAAGTTTGTACCACCATTAAAAAAAAATTGTACCATCACATTCATACACTGTAATAGTTCCACGCTCATGTTACTAGGCTCTTCATTGCTAGGATTTCTCAAGGTCGGGATATTTTTTGTCATCAAGCTGACTCTCTTGTTAGCTTATACCCTACATAGTCAGATTCTCCACATCTTTACTCTGTATAGATTCCATTCTTGTCCCATGCTGCCTAGCTAGCATATCATGTTTACCTGGTAGGTTGAATTTAATACAGCTGGTTATTTGGTTTGGAAGTTGGGTACGATAAACTTACCCGTTCGAAGTCTTAACGTTGGTGGATTCGGCATTCTACTTTCTGGCTGTTACATGGATCAAATCTTGTCCCGTACGTTCTGCCATAATCAACTGAATACCTTTAATGATATCGAGCTTCTCATGGCTATTATGTTCTTGTGTTTATTAAGTCACATCTACCTTGTGAACATTGCCATTTCCATGCAGTAGTTTATCTTCATACTCTAATGTGCTCTTTCAGTGCTTTTGTCAAATTGGAACCCGTGATCTTAATGTTCTTTTATTTATTTATATTTTTTGGCTTCAGCTGCCCTCTTCCTTGTCTACCTTAAGCGAATCATCAGTTACTGGTATTTAATTGATGTCTTTCAGTTAGCCTGAACTTTATGCAACCATAGTGCATATATTTCTGCTGCTTAGATGGGTTGTGAATCGCATCCCATCCTGGACATTCTGCCATAATCTTCTTAATAGTTATACTTTTAACTATATTGAGTTCTCCTGCCTATCATGTTCAAGCGTGTTAATTATGTCACATCTACCTCACGGACATGGCGTTTTCCACACTGTAGTTTATCTTCACTAACTATACTCCTTCTTCTTTGGGTGATCTAATTGAATCATATTATTTACTTGTTTGTCTTGTTCATGTTTTTTGAGGATGGCTCTTTGATAGAATCCTCAGTTTGGTCTCTCTTAGAATTTTTTTTCTCTGTAGTGATCTGTTAGTGCTTTTGTCAACTAGAGCATGTGATTTTGATGTTGTTCCCTTTTTGTATGGGATCAGCTGCTCTCTTCCTTCTCTACCTTGAGCAAATTATCTGTGACTTGTGTTTAATGGATGTCCTTCAGTTAGCTGAACTTGATGCACACAATTTTTGATTCCTAGATGGGTTACGGATTTTATAGTCAAGTAATGGGTTTTTCTTCTCTTCTTGAGGCACCTTCTATATGTTTGCATTGGGGACTTTTGTCCAAATATGTACCCATGTATAAATCACAACTTTTAATGGTTAACCAATTTTATTCTGTAGTCTGAATTGTTTTCAATGTTGGCAGAGACAACCAGAGATTCACCTCTTTGCTGCTCGATCTAGAGAGCACAGTGGGGATATTGCCGGAGCTCGTTCTTCGTATCAGCTTGTGCATGAAATTTCTCCAGGTCTTCTAGAAGCAATTATTAAGCATGCTAACATGGAGCATCGTCTGGTAAGATCATAGAGCTGAGCATTCCCATATTCTGAATGTTGATACCACATTGCATATTTCATCTGGTTGTTTATTTTGATACACAGGGGAATCTGGAAGATGCCTGTTCTTTGTATGAGCAGACCATTGCAATTGAGAAAGGAAAAGAACATTCACAGTCCTTGCCATTGCTGTTTGCTCAGTATTCTCGATTCTTATACTTGGTATGTCTTCTTGATGAAATTTTCATTTGCTGATTTTTTTTCCTTTGCATGTTTGTGGGACAGTGTCCAAACTTCCATGTTTCAATCTCTATGATGTCATGACATAATAAGATGCATATGTTTTGGGATGCCCCTTTCTATGCAATATTTTCCTGAAGAAGGCCGTACTTAATCCCATTTACTTTGCCCGAGTATAGGGATTATCAATAATCTTGTACTGAAATTACTTCTAGGTTCCATATTCCAGTCCTGAGTCGCAAATTGTCTATTTATCTGCCTATTCACGCTGATGAATTGAAGCAGAATTTTGGTTTGGCCTTCCCTGTTTAATTATACTCTTCATGAATTGAATATCTATGTTACACTTTGATTTTTGGGTATATTCTGATATATGTGAATTACTATGTTAGGCTTTGGGAAAGGCAGAAAAGGCTAGGGAAGTTCTAGATCAGGCACTTGAGAATAACCAACCGTCAAAACCGCTTCTGGAGGTTCTCTCTCTCTATATGCGTGTGTGTGTGAGTGTGAGCGTGCGCACACACGTGCAAGTTTGTCATTTAACATTTTTTTTTTGTTGATATTGCAGGCGTTGATTCATTTGGAATCAATTCAGTCCCTCCCAAAACGGATTGATTATTTAGATTCATTGGTTGAGAAGTTCATAGTTCCTAGCCCTGATAATCCAAATCCTGCTAGTTTCATTGACAGAGAAGAGCTATCTAGCATTTTCTTGGAGGTGATTTTATACTATTTTTTCTAGAACAATAATAAATTTAAAATGTCAGAAACCAAGTTCTGGGGTAATATGTAATTTATCATTTCTGGTTAGTTTTTATCATCATTGATCAGTCAACCTCTGTACTTTCTTTTTTAAAATAAAGGTTTGTTAAGGGTTGCAATTCTGTATAAAGTGAATATTTTGGTGTGGCTAATGCTGCAAAGATGGTTTGAATTGTTGTGATAATTGCTTATATTGCAGTTTCTGGATCACTTTGGGGATACACAGTCTATCAAGAAAGCCGATGATCGACATTCGAAGCTCTTTGTACATCACAAGAGTGCATCAGAGTCCAAGAAGCGTCACATGGAGGATCTTTTAGTTTCAGATAGAGCAAAGCTGGCAAAATCTGGTGTCCTTTCATCTGCCCCATCAGTCATGGGTGCGTATCAAGGTGCGCAAAGCCAATGGCCAGCAGGTTATGGTGTACAGCCTCAGGCTTGGCCTCAAGCCACTCAAGCTCAGGGACAACAGTGGAACACTAGCTATGCCCAACAGGTATTCCACCTTTTAATCATTAATAGCTTTGAGACTGTTATTTGACTTGATTGGTTTTACCTAGAGTCTGCTCTTTGTTTAATGGGCGTTCGTAACAACTTAAAAAATAAAAAGTTGGACGATGAGTTTACTTTTGAGGATCTTGGAATGCTGTGGGTCCTTTGCCTCTTTATTTACCTATTTGCAATAAGATGTGAATATTATTGATGGGTATTCTAGGATCTTGGAGAGCTCTGTTGTTTTTAGTTTTTTTTTTTAAATTTTAATTTCAGCTCTTTTTATAGAGAGTTCCTGGCCCCCCTCTCCTTCATCAATGATTCAATCTTTTTAAAGTCAACTCCACTCGACTTAACCTTTGTCCCAATTTCTTGGCTGGCCTACATTTATCTTTTTTGGCCACTCTGTTTTAAAGCTAGATGAAGGTATACCACACGCACATCCTGTCATAATTATTGTGATCATATTAGTTTTGGGTTTCCCCTCCATTAGCGCCTTCTATCTTTCTAAACCTCTTATAAAAGTGCTTGTTAGATGTTGTGAAAGATAAATCAATCCAAGTTAGCTTGCTCTATTTGTTTTGCTTTGTTTGGTAATATAACCAAGAGAAAGTATTTCATGGCATACTTACATGGTGCACCACGACCTATGGCAGCACACTTTAATGCCAAAGTGGTATAAAGTGGACCCACAATGGAACTCACTTTTTTTACCACTTCAGCACTATAGTGTGCCGCTGATGGTCGTGGTACTCCACGTAGGCATGCAACGAGGTGCTTTAGGACTATTGAATATTTTTTCGTATAACCAGTAGCCAGTGTTATCTTGACATGGTTCAGTTATTAGACTTGTTATTTGAATACTTGTACTTTCTGGTGCATATTCAGGCTGCTTATGGCACATATACGGCCTATGGGGGCAGCTATACACAACCTCAAGTAACAGCAGCTGTGCCTCAAACTGCCACTTATGGTGCTTATCCTCCTTCATACCCGGTCCAGGTAACTGGAGCTTGTTGCACGTGTCACTGATTTAGTTATTTAGCTACTTTTTTCTTTCCCTTTTTCTCCCAAATTGAAACGCTTTGTTGTTTAAGGGGCAAACTTGGAACTCATTGTAATACTGTCCCTTGATCAGTGTCAGTTTAGTCAAATTTTAACCAGGAAATAAAGGTGAATGTGTTGATTTAGCCTGAAAGTAACACTCTTGGGGTGCCAAAAAAAAGGGAAAAAAATAAAATAAAATAAAAAGATAGCATTAATGTTAGGATGGAGGTAGTAAATGAATCTTTAATGTAAGGATGAATGTTAAGACCAAGTCATTTGCTATTTATTTTCAGCAGGTTGCTGTTCCCCAGCAGGTTTATGCACAGCCAGGTATAGTGCCGACAGTGACACCAGCCCAGCAACCTGCCGCAGTCGCTCCACCACCCTACTATGGCACATATTACTGAGCTGGGCTAAATAAATTCGTATTATGCCAAATCAGCTCCTGTGATGGGCTTCTCTATTCGTAAGCGAGATTGAATGCGACCATGTGGTGTTTTTCCAAGGCGTCAGTGTTGGTAAGGTTGATGATCATAGGGTTATTAGTATAGTAATTTGTTCTAGTAGTGACTAATGGGTATGTACATCTAGGTTTGTTAGCTATTTAATTTTCTAGTCTACGGGGATATATAGGACTTGCTAATGTGAAGTGCCAGCATTTAGGAACAGAAGAGAGGTCACGTTGTCGTTGCATGGCCTGTGACAATTCTTCTGCGGGTATCAGTTAGCTGGTTGTTATGTAATTTCAATTTTGTTTATTAAGCCAAATGGTTTATACTCAATTGTGTCATTGTGTGCGACTTGTTCTTTCCTTTGCTGGTTCAGATAAGTTTTGATTGATCAGCCCTATGGGTGCGATTTTGTGACTTGGTGCATTGTTTTGGACTTTCTCGATTTCTTTGATCGTACGACTTTCCTCTCGTGAGAGAAATGCTATACACTCACCAGCCCAGCTTTCAAGCATTATGTATAAGTGGGCATTGCTGGTTGTAGACTTGTAGCTGTCTTTGGTGGCTAGTGGCTAGTGGGTACTGACTTGTTGCAGCTTAAGATCTTGATTGTAATTAAATCTTCACCTTCCCGCATGTAGTTGAAATCCTTAAAAATCTTCCTATCCGTGCTAACCGAAATCTTCTCCTACATACCTGGCTGAGAGGATCAATATTTTGACTAGTATTATCTTCATTTGAGAAAAACTATTCTTTGTTCTGAGCAAATACTTCACTATTTTATTTTTAGATGTATCACTTAAAAAGTTCACCTTTAAATATTAAAGAGTAAAAGTGTTATGTTATTTTATTATTAATGGATAATTAAAAATGTTATTTTTTTGAAAGTGTGATTTTCAAACAAGGATTATTTTGTCTGGAATGGAAGGCTGTAACTCTTAAGAAGTAAAGGTCTTGATTAGTATAAGCATTAGATTAATTTTGCATCATCAAAAACTAAAGTACAAAAGTATATTTTTCTGCAATTTTTATTGAACGACATTGAAGTATATGTTCTTTTAATTGAAGTAATACATCATTATTTATTACTGTTATTATAAATTAAAGCAATATACTGCTTGTATCATTAGCATTTTTTTAAACTTTGTAGTAGTAAACCAACTTATATAATTAGGATACACTTTTCACAGGTTCTTAAAATGTAAATCATTTTAATACTACCTCCAATCCCAAAATAAATGATGTTATTTATACGATTTCAAGAAAAGTTTATCTACATTAGATCAAAATTGCCCTTATTAATTACTCTTTAATTAAATATTGTATTGAGAAAAATATGATGATTTAAAAAGAGATGTGAAGAGGAAAGAAAAAATAATCATGCAATTTATCAATAATAATTGGACTTATACAAGGGTTAATCAGTCTGTTTATAAATTTCTTTAATATTTGTACAAATTTTTAAAAATTAATTCAATTTGGGACTGAGTGAGTATTTATTTACATGTCATGATCAATTGACAATGGCTAAAGTACAATTTTAAGTAATTAATTCATTTGATTGACTTCAAATATATTCTCTTGGTTCCCAAAGGTTGTCCAGGCTTTTAATTTTATTTGTCTACTAGCTTTACATCGATGCGTTAAATACACGAACATGCATATTTTTTAATTAAATTATATATAAACAATATTTCCTGCAACATAATTTATATATAAGTATTCTTTTTAAAAAATTCACAAAACAAACATCAAATTTAAAAATAAATTTTTTTTTTGCTATAACAACCTCGTAGTTTATGAACTGGATATAATTTAAATTCAGATATGCTAAAATCACTTGGAGAATATGCATTTTTAACACGTAGTAGTTTCAAAATAATCGACTACATCGAGAGATATGTTTAACTTCATCAATTATTATTTCAAGTATGTATTTGGAATAATAAGTTTTAGACCTTATGTAGTTGAGTTAATGTAATTTTATATTTTCATTTTAGTATATATGCAAATTGAAGTTATTTAAATGACAATTGTGTATGTTTGTTATTTTCATAGGGACGAATAATTTATTGGTCAGTATACTGTTATTTTACATTTACAAAAATTTTCTTAGGTTGAAAAACATTTTTTAAAATAAAATATTTACCTGTCTTTTTTATGATTGCATATATATATATACGAGTCTTTTACTGTATGTGTTATTCATATAACCCTCAAAAGTAATTCAAATAACAAAAGAAAACACTTTCTAAATTAAAATAAGAGAGGATGAATATGAATATAATATTAAACAAATAAAACTTTGAACACCGAAAAAAAAAAACCTATGCAAGAACTACATACTAACCTTTTTTTTAATGTCTATTGCAGTTTGATGAGTTTGATTATACCCCATACTAAGCTTTAAAGATATGCAATTCTACATAGTGGTGATTTTGGTGGTATTTATTGATAATACTAAAATTGGGTAGTATTTTGAAAGGAATGGAGGTTATGGTTGTGGCAATATTTGAGTTTCAATGCAATTTATCATTTATTTTCAATCAACAAGCAAAATATTTAGGTTCTAAATGTACAAATACATTATTGAAACTATTCATATTCCTATGAAATGAACAGATAATATGTTTTTGTTGACAATTAAACCAAGCACAATCCAACTAGAATTAGTATTTGTTTTTAAGTCTCTATTATTTATTATTTAGAGGTCAATTAGTATTGTGTTTCCTAATTAGTTTAGAGTTTATTATTAGGACTATTATAAATAGATGGTTTGATAAACCTTATTACAACCATTAGAGAGGAGGATTAAAAATATAGTGAGAGAGGTTTTGTGCAAGCCTACTGAGGCCAGAGTTTTAATTAAATATATAATTTTATAATGTCTACATTTGGTATCAGAGCTTAAGGCTCGATCCTGGTTCTTGAGAAGTTCAATAAAAGCTTGAGCTTTGTTGGTTATGTGGAGAAAATTGTTATTCAAGTTTGCAATTTTGGTTATTAAGTGACGACCCTTGAACAAGGATTCAACAGAGTATTGATGTGAGTTCGTTTGATAACGAGTTGAAGAAAGCTTATAGAAGAATTATTGGAGCGTGATTATTTGCGATAATGAGCTATATTTAAAGGTGAGTCAATTAGTTGTTTGATTTATAATGATGAGTTTTCCCAAGTTAGTTCTTTATAATTATGATTCTTGGAGTATTGACATTAGTAATTATATCAAAGAATGTTACTTATCGTCATATGATGTATTTAAGCAATTTGATAATTCGGAGTTAAGGACACTTTTGATAGCAAAAGAGCTTCGTGTTTGGCCGATTTTACAAAACTCGATACATGGAGAAATTTGGGGTTTGTTGCGTTTGGGAAGTGCAGAATCTTTACAAGTGGTTTGGGAAAAATTAGAACATACTTTTAAAAATTATGAGGAATGGAAGAAACTTGAGCGAGATTTCAAATACTTTGTAGGTCAAATTATTTCTAATGAATATTGGACAACGAATTATTCCGAAGACAAATTTACGTTTGAGAAACAAAGAAGACATTTAAAGAAAATAAAGGAGATGAAAGAAATTTTGAAAAAGATTGATGATGAAAAAGAAATTGAAAAGAGAAAACACGATATAGTAGATGGAAGACGAAAAGAAAATGAATTGAAAAAGATGTTATCTGGGCCGACTGGATTGCACCATGAAGATCGAAGAAGGAGGGGGATTCGAAGGCATTCCTTGATGTTGTGGGTATTAAGGATAGATCAAAGATTGTGATGGTCGAAGACCCAATTAGCCAAGAGAAGAGGTATTTCGAGATACGGAAGAATGCTAAGATGGAGAATGCTAAGATGGAGAAGGCTTCGAAATCGATTTATGAGATTAGCTTGGAGGTTGATAGGCTAGCAGTAGCTGGGCAGGTGTTTGCCATTGAATCGGTAATTTCTAAAGGAGGGAAAGTTGCAGAGCAGACAGTCATGAATTTGATTGAGTTATTAATGAATCAACTGCTCAAGTTAGATGGAATTATTGCGGCTGGGGATGTCAAGTTGCAGAGGAAAATACAGGTGAAAAGGGTGCAGAAGTATGTTGAAACCCTTGATGTGTTGAAGATTAAAAATTCTATGGGGAGCAATTCGCAGGTGAGCAGCAATGGTAAGTTGGTAACCATAACCCAGTACAGCCACCATCTCCAATTGGTAATCATAGCCCAGTGCAGCCGCCATCTCCAATTGGTTCCGAGAATCCTATCTTGAAAGAAGAACAAGATGCTCAAATTGGAAAAGGTTCAAGAGGTGATGTGACCATATTGTCTACCCTTGTTGTCAATAATGGACAATACCGAGGGAAGTTGGAAAAAGGTGCTCATGGTTTTAAGAATTTGTTTGGGGTGACTCATGATTTTGAGTTTGTTGTTTTAAAGGTTGTTGAGAACGTTGAAAATTATATTCATATCGATTTTCTTGGTATTGAAAATTTTTTTAGTCCTAATTCAAGTGCTACCAAAGATGAGTTGTTGAAGTATTGTTTTGGTTATTCAATCAATGAATTTCAAGATTTTATTGGCAAAGAAGATTGGTATTTTCTTCAAGTGGATAATGAAGATTGTATAAAGTTCTCTAGATCATGCATTGGTGGATATGTTGAATTGGATAAAAACTACATTGGTGAGTTTGAAGATGAATGAGTTAACATGAAAGATTATTTTGATCGTGAAGAACAAGTCAAGAAGTTGTATATCAAGTATAAAGTTCGTCCTCAATCGCGAGTGAAGATGAAGACCGATGTTCGAATTCAAGAGTACGAAATACTGACAGCTGTAAAGATTGCGTTGAATATTATTGCTCGAGATGGCGATGGACCAACAAGCTTGGTTTAAGGGAGGCAATGTTGACAATTAAACCAAGCACAATCCAACTAGAATTAGTATTTGTTTTTAAGTCTCTATTATTTATTATTTAGAGGTCAATTAGTATTGTGTTTCCTAATTAGTTTAGAGTTTATTATTAGGACTATTATAAATAGATGGTTTGAGAAACCTTATTACAACCATTAGAGAGGAGGATTAAAAATATAGTGAGAGAGGTTTTGTGCAAGCCTACTGAGGCCAGAGTTTTAATTAAATATACAATTTTATAATGCCTACAGTTTTCTATGAATACGAAATGTTTAAAGATTTATTAATCCAATCAACCATAATGATAATTCAGGATTTTCATTTCCCAAACAATAAAAGGGGTTAATAATATGAAAATTTACATTTTAAAGGCAAGACACAGTTTTTTAGTGTTTCACATGCGAGGTAATTCGGTATTTTTCAATATAATAAAAAGATTAACCCTAAATCTGTAATCCCAACAAGAGGTCTTCTCTATAGATCTTTTCAACGTGGAACACCGTCTCTCACTAGCGCAATTTGTGTATTCAAATTCTCTGTTCTAAATTAGCGATTTCAAGTTTTTGAATCCACGCAAAGTTTGCGAATTGCCCCAGCTCTTACCATTCTAGAAGGTTTCGACGGATGTAATCTTTACACAAGTTTAATTTTTGAAGTAAAGTTCTTTCTCTTCTGGTAAAAAATAATTGGCTTAAAAGGCAGGTTCAAGAATGCACTCATAACTGCTCCTAAGAGGAAGTTTTCTTCGGCATGTGAAGTTAAAAGTTGTGCCTCAGGAAGTTCTTTGGCTGATACGGGGTGGTCATCTGTCCTGTATAGTTGGTATAATGTGAGACATTCCCCATTGGTCGAACGCGTCAATCCATTTGGATGATACGAGGTGGTCATCTGTCCAGGACTGTACTCCTAACATAATATGAGAGGGGACGGTCTGGGGATTGATCATGTTGGCTCGAGCTTTGGCTCACAGCCCATGTTTCAAAAGAAGGGAAAAACCCTTCTTTCGCAAAGGGCACTGGCTTGGTGTATGGTGAGGAGGTCACCTTTCTTTTTTATTTTCTGTTCGGGAGCGAGCACGTATCCATATGGTCAAGCTTATACTGTGCTGGAGAGATCTGGTGCCGTTAGTGTTACCCACCTCTTGAGATCTGGTGCTTGTTTTAACCATCATTTTCTCCTCTGTTTTCTTTAAAAATCTAGTAAATGGAATTTCCCTGGACTTTTGATTTTTTTTTTTGGGTGTTCTTCACCTCAAATGAATCTCCATGTTCCTGATCTGATAAAATTGACATGGTTTGATGTGATTTTGGGTATATGGAACTAGGGTTTTAGATCTATGAAACTAAGATTTTAGATCTTCAAATAGAAAGTTGGGATGTGTTGATTCTATTTAAATGCAATTGAGGGGCCATGTTATGGAGTTTTGGGGAAGGAATGCAACGGTGGTATATTTGCGTGAGATAAAATGGGAGAGATAGATAATAGAGAGTGAGATAGTGTGTGTGAGAGAGAGAATTAAAGAAAAAATAAAACCAAAACTTTGAAAATAATAAATTAGCCATATTTGTAAGTTTGAAAGTACCAAAATAGCTCTCATGTGACATGCACATGCCTTTTTCTGTTACCATTTCTAACGCCCGTCACGGAAAAGGGGCAAACTAGGACAAATGGTAACCTTAAATACAGATGTGACACAAACCTTTGTATGAGTGATAAACTGAGATTTGGTGGTAACTTTAGGGGGGGGGGAATTGTATTTTGGCCTTTTTTAATTGATTATCAAGTAATTTGGAGTACTTTATTTCTATTAATTGATCGTGGTTGTCCAATTGATTTTAGAGGCCTAATTATCCTTATTCCGTATACCTGTTATGAAATGGTTTGGTTGTACTTGATAAAGACCCAATAACTATTAAATTTAAGAGCACATCGCATAATTGGTACCTTGATTTTGGACTTTTCTGCAGTAGTCCCTAAACAATCTTTCATATGAATTTCATCATAAAACTTTTAAATTTTTACGCGGTTAATTATTTTGATGAATGTCGTTATAGAAATGCCGTTAATAATCTCACGTGCCTCCCATGTGCAATTGATGAGCAATGGCTAAAATGCAACTTCTCAAATATATAGTATATCAAAATATGCAATCGAATCCCTAGGATTTGAAAAAAGACGATAAGACCTTTCCCAAAGTAAAAGTTATCAAGTTAACAAAATTTTATAGAGTTCTAATTTTGAATAAAATCTTCTAAAGTTAGGATGAATCAAATCTTCTAAAGTTGGGATTTTGCTTCGTCGGGAGGGAGTAAGGTTGAAGATTCTATACAACCATGTATGGAATGGGGCTCAATTGCTATTTAGGAACATAAACAAGCAACTTTTTGCAAACCCTAAGGACTCAATTACAAATTATGATATAATTTATTTTTGAGAAGTTGCATTTTAGCTCTTGCCAATTACACGTAGGAGGCATTGTGTATTTAACTCCATTTATCTAACGTCATCCATCAAAAGGACTAACCATGTAAAAATTTAAAAGTCATAGGATGAAATTGATATGAAAATTTGTTAAGAAACTACTGACAAAAAAGTCCAAAGTAAAGGGACCAATTGTAAGATTTGCCCAAAATCTATGTATACAACACAACAACGACGTTGATTTCAATTAAGAAATTAAATACCATCAATCTAAGAGGGAATGTGTTTTCTCTTTATTCCAACGTGTAAGGAAAACAATAATAACAATTTAAAAATTCATTTTATTATAAAGTCTTTCTATATTGATATTAATTTACTTGTGAGCTTTGACAAGACAAATTATAACCATAGGAGCTAAAGAATAAATACACAGTGCAATATAATTTAATAGACAATTATGGATCCTTAAAGTCTGTCAGAAATATGCTTCCTCCTTGAACATAAATGCTCTATGACCACTTTTACTATCCATAACCAAATAATTTCATCAGCAAAAGTAGTAGCATCAACTATGACATGCTGGATGAGTGGTTTTTTAAAAATCAACATGGTCCTAGTGAGAGATGACAACATCATCATCACCAGATTCCATTTCTAATCTTTGACATTGTAGAAAAGTGATGATGAGTATGAGCAAGTAAACCATAGTCTAATTGTTTTGGGAACATTTACAATGACTCTAGAGAGGTGTGACAATGTATATGAGCGAATATATCATACTCTATGAGAGGTGCAATAAATTGTGAGCAATCATAGTCTAAAGTATGTAATATGAGTCAGTTTTCTTTGATTTATCATCATTTGAATTTGTATTGTAATTTTTATCATCCAACACATATATATTCGTGTAAAGACGTATTCTAAAATATATATAGATTTTTCATCCATGTAATAATCAATAATTAAATTCACTTATATTTGTATCTTTACATTTTAATTATGTGTTTAATTTTCATAACACGCAAACTAAAAGATAAAAAAATATTAATATTGATTAATATAGATTACATGTATTTTGTTATGTGATAGTAATAGTAGAAGTAATTGCACGTATTTATCATTAACGCTTTTAATCGTGATAATAGTTTTACAATGATATATATTTTAATTTATTTTTCTACCTTATGCTGCTTATATATAATTTAATTAAAAAATATATATAACGTACGAGTGTAAAATTAGTTTAATTAAAAAGGAAAGCAAAGAAGGACAAAATAGTCTAACATTGGTCTTTTGACTGGCTCACTCACACACAGTCGAAGTGACGGCTTTGTCTAGTGCAGTATGACATTACCAATTTGCAAGGTTTTTTTTTTGTTTTTTGAAATTTCTTATTTTTAAAAGTTATTTTTTTTCATTTATGGTTATAAAGATAAAAACTTGTGTAAGATGATTTTATTGATATATTTTATAAGACGAATCTTTTTTACCTGACCCATCGTGTATTAATGTGTTGAGCTGTAAGAGAGTGATGCTCCATTTTATGAATTAAGATCCGTAAGACGGTCCTACAGAAAACCCATTCGATTATAAATATGTTTAGTAAATTGTATTTTAAAAAGCGATTTTAGTTTTTCCAATATCCAGATTAGAAACGGACCATTTTGTAAAGCGCTCCAAAATGGAGCGATTGAAATATATTCTACATTTCTACGTTGAAACTTTTTCATGATCATTCGTTTTAAAATGTAGCATTGCTACACTAATTAAGTAAAAAACCTTGTTGCATTTTCTTATGCAGACTCTTATAAGTCTTAATTAGTATTCACCTTATATTGATGAATTAAATACATTCAACTAAAAATGTATTTAAGAATAAAGTAATAATTTTTTTGTTTAAAAAAATAAAATTGAAAAACAACATAATATTATTTTTGAAACAAAAAGAAAAAAAGAAAAAAACAGAAAAGGAAGAGAGTATATATCAATTAAATTTTTTTTATAAAAATTACAGGACAACCAATCAGACATTGTATCATTCACTGTCTCATTAAATATTAATCGTCTCATGTATAAAGCCGAGATTGATAGGATAAGGGATGTGACAGAGTGAGATAGATGATTTGAAGCCAACCAATCAGACATGTATCCCGTACTCTCAGCCAAAAATCACAATTACACGGCAAGAAATGAATCCAACGACCAAAAAAGAGCCCCCACCCAAAATCCTTAAAAACTTTCTTCCTTTGGAGTAAATACTAAATAGAAAAGAAAAACACTTGAAGATGCTTACAAATTCCCAAATCACCTCATCCGTTGTACATTCTCCTCCATGTCAGCAAGTACACACCAATTCACGTGCGTTACTCAGCCCAATCAAATCTATACCGTCCATCCCCACCCCAGTCCCCACAATCCTTTTACGGTCCAGATTTTACATACATTAACTAACACTAACCCCAATTTAAAAAAGCCAAGAGTTTAGTAGAGCCAGGCCCAGCATCCATACTCACCATTAGTCATTAGATCGATCCAATCAAGCTTCTTCACTTCTTCTTCTTCCCCATTTTCTCTCTCTAGAATATTCTCTCTCAAAAACATCGCAATCCTTCTACCATCTTCACACTGTACTCTTCCCCGGATTTCTCAGCTCACTCCTCTGTTTTTCCGGACACTGAAACTTAATTATAACTTCACTATAACACGGGCTAAATACTAATTATTTATTTCCAAATTATAAACCCTAGACTTGTTGATTTTAGGGTTTTGTAGATTGTGAATCGGAAATCTGTAACGCTCTATTGAAGAGCGATAATGGCTAGCTCGTATCCTTCCTCCGTTACTGCTGTTCAGGTGATTCATCAATCCAAACCTTGATAAATATTTCATATTTGGCTCCTTTTCCTCTCTGTTGTTTCGAAATTAACATTTTGTTTATTGGGACTGCTGTAGGTTGGTTCCTACTTTGTTCAGCAATACTATCAGGTGCTTCAGCAGCAGCCGGATTTCGTTCATCAGTTTTATACCGATGATAGCACTATGGTGCGGATTGATGGCGAATCCACCGAGACGGCGTCGGCCATTTTTGTAATTCCTTTTTAAAAAAAAATTATTTTTCCTCTTTTGGATTCTCTTGATTAGCATGATGTGAATTCTGATAAGCATGGTGAAAAAGTAATTTAATCTTGGACTTGATAGTTACTTCGATTCTTCTGTGCACTTTTCAATTTGTTTCTACACTTTTTGAGGTTTTCGGATACGGTATTACTATATATATATGCACACACACACGAGCAGTTCTAGTTTACCTTACTACTTCATTAAACTTAAACATAATAACATAGTTATCATCATATTTGGACACAGAATAACTGAATAAGTATACTATACAAGAAAGGGGTAATCAATACTTATCATATGTGCTTACTTGCACCAAATAACACTATATTATAATTTTGTTAAAAAAATCACTTTTCTTACAAAGTCGGCGTATAAAGAGCCAGAGTTTTTGAAACTATTTTTTTTAAAAATTATCATGATATTTAATTATACTTCATTGTAAATAAGTGGAACAGAATTTTTGAACTTACAGTTATTATGGTTCTAATCATAATAACTATGATTACGAATATTATTTTGTTTTTAACATGGGAAGTAGTGTCAGGCAGTTAAAGGAAACCTAATCTTGTTTTTGGAAGTTCCTTCTTCTATTATCTTTATGCTTCTCTTTTGGCTCGTTTGGTGGATGCCATGTTTATTTAAACAAATGGACTTGTAGACGGGTTGAAAACTTACTGACCGTATGGTTGTAGGTTCCAGAGACTTATTGCCTTTTCCTGTGTCTATGCTATTATGTTCAAATTAATGATTTAGTTGTAGATCAAGTTGGTCTACTGTATGGCCGTTTTCAATGTCAATTTTGTATCTGCAGCTTTCTCATTATGTTTCTTTGATAGCTCAAGTCACCATTTTTTTCACGCTTCTATCATTCCTGCAGCATATTTGCAACGACTGTGATATTATTATTGGCCTATCAGTGCGCCATATTTTTGCGGTCTATTTTCGCCACATGTAAATGTTTTTAACTGTAAATAAGTTGAAGTTTTAAGTATTAACTCTTAGTTGTTTGTATGTAGTAATTTGAAATACAAGCATTCAAACTGTTTTTATTTCTGTGCTATTGTTTCATTTGTAAACCTATTGGATTTTTTTATGTATGATACCATTGATTAATTTTGTGTCTTGTATTCATGTGAATGTTGCATGTGTTAAACATAGTCATGTCTTTTTGGCTTCTTTATACCTTTTTCATTTTCATCCTGTCGTCCAAAATAGTGATGATAATTAGATTATGTATCTTGGTTCAATGTTCCTAAAATAGTATGATCGTTCTGAACTTTTTCTTCTTTATCTGCAGCATATTCATACACTAATCCAATCACTAAATTTTAGTGGAATCGAGATCAAGACTATAAATTCTCTTGAATCTTTAAATGGAGGTGTCCTTGTTGTGGTTTCTGGCTCAATGAGATCCAAGTATTTTAGTGGTTGGAGGAAGTTTGTGCAGACCTTCTTCCTTGCTCCTCAGGAGAAGGGCTATTTTGTTCTGAATGACATCTTTCACTTTGTCAGTGAGGATCTCGTCCATCATCATCCAGTGCCCCCCGTTCAAGAAAATAATGTCGACTATCTTTCTCATCAACCAGCGCCCATTGAACCAGAACACCATGTTGACTATCAACCAACTTTTTCTAGCCCTCCGCCTGAGTCAGCAGGTAGTGTATATTGATTAGCATTATAAAAGCTTTAAGCTTATTACTCCCTCCGTTACGGGCAAAGAGTCCCCGTTTGAAAGCTTTTTAGAAAATTACACTTTTAGTAGTCCATTAGTAATAAAATGACATTTTTATGCTTTAATTTTTGAAAGTGGACTCTTTAAGTGAAACATCCGAAAATAGGAATAGTGGACTCTTTACCCGGAACGGAGGGAGTATTAGTTAAGATAGCTGTGAAGTTATCCACCTAACAATCTTAGATATGCTGTCAAGCTCTTTTTTGGTCAGATTCAGTCGGTAGGACGTGTATTGTGATTCCCGTTGTGGTTTGGTGTCCCTTTGACATATTTAATTTTTTCCTTGTTTTCTCATCCAATGTTCAATTAGTGGAAAACTATAGAATTTGACAAATTTTTGTTTCTTAATTGGTGACGAGATCTGGAGGCCTGTAATCAGATTAATTTGGTGGTTATTTTCAAATCATTGCGTTTCTATTTTAAAATTAAAACTTGTTAAGCTGGGTATTCCATGGTGGGAAGAAGTTCCATGTGAAGGAATGTGTGCGAGCATGTAGCCACTCATTTCCATCTCTCTGGGATCATGAGATCTTAGATGTGTGAAACTTCATTAACACTAATTTCAGGAAGATAGCTTGTTCTTTATATAGTCCCATGATTTTCGATTGTGACTTGAGTCTAATTTAATGTGTTTCTGGGTACTTTGAACTATGCTTTCAGTTCCCGAAGATGCCTTGGAGGTGGAGACTAGAGAAAATTTGAATTCCCTTCATTTAGAAGGAGATGATCAAGATGACGACTACAGTTCTGAAGAACAATATCAGCAGGATGACCCTGTCGCTGAATCCGCGGAGGAGAAACCAGTTGAAGAGCCTTCTGTTGTACATCAAAAGACAGTGGACTTTGTGCATCAAAACGCAGTGGACTTTGTCCAAGAACATCCTGCTGTGGAGGAACCTGTTGGAGAGCCTGTGAAGCTTACATATGCCTCCATAGTATGTATTTTGTCTATTTTCTAGTTCTGTTTGGTTCAAACATGTGCCTTCATCCTTTTTATTTGTGCATGCTTTTGATTGATGAAGTGACTCATTTGAGCAAATTTAATTCTGTAGCTCTCTTGTGAGGTTACTAAATTGTCAGCATATAGTTCCTAGTGTATTTATTACCCACAAATTTGGGTATTTTGTGGTTGAAGTGTTTCTATGCAACCTTTTTGCAATTTGTGTGCTACCTATATTGATGTGGGGTAATGAATGAAAAGAAGGAATGTGCCAATAATCTACCCTGTACATACATTTCTAACTTGATTTGGGTATTTATAGTGTTTTTGGAAAGTATTTTCCGTATTCCGCCCTTGGATATTGGATGCTAGAGAGTTGAGGATTTAGAGTACTGGGTACCTGACATGTAATTGTGCATTACACCTGTGGGGAACTGTTGTGCTCTTTTAATTTTCCCATCAAACAGTAACAACTTTCTGCTTCTTATAAACTTGGTTCGTCAGGTTTTATTACTAATTTGTTTTTCTTTTCTTTTGGTATGATATAAAATGTTGAAAATTTGACAGTTGCGAGCAAAAGGAAAATCTATGCCATCAGTTGCGACTCAGTCATCCTTTAACATGGGTGCACCGCCTACTTCAGAGTGGCATCAGATACCGGAGCCCATTGCTCAGCGGCCAGTTTCCCCACTACCATATTCGTCTGATTATACACCCGAGGTGGTAGAGGAAGGATCTTCACGCGAAGAAGAAGGTGAATGTTGTATTATTTCCATTATATATGATAGCTTCTCTCTGTTCCATTTTCATTGTTACATTTATTCTATAGTTACTGTATCCAATTACAGTATCCATGTTTGGCTAGGTCGTGGAGATGCACGTAATTGTATGCATCAAAATAATTTAGCATTAAAAGAATTCAAGTATAACTGGTGGAATTTTTTTTTTATTGGCTCTGACTGTAGTCTACGCTGTTTTCTTTTACTGAATTAATTTCATAATTAGGGAATGATGTGTGTTGTTGATGATTGATATTTTCAGGGGAATCAAAATCTGTATATGTGAGGAACTTGCCCACTACAGTTTCTACACTCGATATAGTTCAAGAGTTTAAGAACTTTGGGAGAATCAAGAATGATGGTGTGTTTTTGAAGAATCGCAAGGTTGTTATCAGCCACTGAACTCTAACCTTGTTTTAGTGTATATGTTAGGTGGAATCTAAAATTTTTACTGGTGCACAGGATGTCGGTGTTTGCTTTGCGTTTGTTGAGTTTGAGGATGTGGAGGGCGTTCAAAAGGCAATTGAGGTTTGTGCTTTTTTTTTGAAATAGAAATGAACAGTCCGTTCTCTTCTAGTGTTTAACTTGATGTAGTATTTGATACTAATTCATGCTAGTCTAATGGTTTTACAAATATGGATGCTTCCTCTGCTCTGGAGGATTTTCTGTATAATTGTAGACATTCCTTTGATTTACTTAATCCCACGGCTATTCATTAATTCTGTACGATAGTCATACATGGCATACTTCAACATTCTGGAACATAATTTTGTAGTCTGGAAAAACCTTGGTGCTTTGTGGACTGTTCTGTGAGGCTTTACCTATCCCTGGTGTGGCATTCAGGATAAAAGTGGTGTGTTTGTGGCTCATCTGTTCATATAGCTGTTTGTATCCCTGGTAATATGGCTGCTTAAGTGCTTATGCTTTATGATGCTCTCTTATGTTGCAATATTCCCTTTTTATTTTCACTGTGTCACATGCACATCTCCCAATTGGTTGGAATTGTTGAAGTCAGGTTTCTACTGCCCACACTTGTAGTGCTAAATTATAAAGAGTAGGTCTCTTGTCAGACAGTGTTACATAACCTAATTTGTAAGGCGGCACACTCTCTCACAGCTCAGCCACCAACACACGGTGAGTCGGGTCATGGGATCCGTCTTACACAACATACCCATAAGATGGCCTTTCCTTAGTTTTTGCCAATTATAAAACACTACTGGTAAATCATAATTAGATTTTTTAGTGACTTTCAAGCCTCTGTGCTGTTTTAAATGAGGTTAGTTTTGTGAAGGAGGAAGTATGTGGTCTATCATCATTGTCCGTAAAATATATTTAGCTGCTGTTTCAAGATAAATAACAAGACAAAATCAAGTTGGCCTTTTGACTGTTCTACCAACGTTGGCCTATTTGCTTATTTATTCTGGCTTTGATGTTTACATCTCAATGGTTTTGACAAGAGTCGTTTTCATGTCTTGTTATTGAAGTAGATGTACAAAATATGGTTCCCTTAAGCATGTAATTTTGATTGTGGGTTCTTTATTCAATACTCAGCCTTGTCATACTGTTTTTTAGGCCTCTCCAATACAGATCGCTGGAAGGCAAGTCTACATAGAGGAGAGGAGAGCAAGCAGCAGCAGCAGCAGCCTCTCGTGGAGGAAGTATGTGCCTCAAACTTTGTTGGTTTTGAATTATCAAATTGGTTGTTTCATGTTACATAGTGTCCATCCGAGTTCTACTTTAATGTTAGTGTTGTTTACCTGAAATATGCCGTCACTTAGATTTTTTTGGTAGTATCATTGTTCTCTTATCAAAAATTTCATTGGTGAGTGATATTGAGACCTTTCTCTTGTTTTTTAGAAGTCGGGACCTTAGTAGATCCACTAGATAACATCTGACTACTGGATCTATATTAGGTGACTATGAAACTTTTTTCTCAAACATAGTTCTTCTGCTTGAGTAGATCCACTAGATAACATCTGATGTCACATTTTCATTTGTTTTTTTAATTTAATTGGAAATAGTTAATGACCCACCATAATTATGCTGTTGGACACTCTTATGCTTGCTTTTAAGTTTGTTATTTTGATTACGGTGGTGATGTAGTATCTGGTCGAGGGACTTTCTTAAAACAGGTCACACTATTCATCAGGAAATCTATGAGTACCATGAAACACGCCGAGTCGCCAATTGCTATGTGTTTTTCTGCACAAATCCTTGGATTTGAGAAGCATAGCTAGGACTAGGAGCTTTTCTCTGAATTTCTGGGTTAGGGACTCTTCGTTGGACTATTGGGCAAAATGAAAAGGAAAAGATTTACATTCCTGGGAGACAAAATGTAAAGATTTACATTCCTGGGTTAGGAATAATGATTGCACCATTAATTTATTTGGTCATTAGTTTAGGTTGTTTTTATGCTGGTGGGCATTCCTCTTGCTCATTCTTTGTGAGTTCTCTCTCCCCCCCTCCTCTTCTTCCCTTCCTGTTAGAAGGAAAATGAGTTTCTTGTTTCTTGTTTCTTGCTTTTTGCCCCTTCCTATACCCCTTTTTTCCTTCCCAAAGTTCCAGAACTCCCTCTTGTTCCACCTTCTTGCTTTCATAAAGTGTCTTAATATGCTTCAAGACCAAATCCTCTTGTGGGGTTCCATACAATTGTTGATTATAACCTGGATCACCTACAGTCAGCATTGAGTGAATATATATAGGTGTATTGCAAAATTTCTAGTCTTACAAGTTACAACTAAGGCTAAACTTTTGTTACAACCAAGCCTTGAAGAAGGGCAAAGTTGTCTTAGTTGTAACAAAAGTTGTAGCTTTAGTTGTAAGGCTAGCATTTTTCGGTATAATATGTATAGGAATTTTACATTCGTAATTACATGTTGTCGTCAAAAAATTCATAACTCTATTGGCTAATGTTTAAATAAAAACTTGAGGCAAGTGCCTATTATAAGTAATGGAATATGAGTTTTATTATAAGATCACTATATTTCTAAAATGTAGCTCCATTAAATACCATTTGTTGATTTTTTTGAAGTACCTTACTAATTTAATATTTCAGCTAGGTTAAGAATCACAACCCATGCGTGTGAAAAGAATATTAGGAATCTTGTAGATATTAACATGTATTTCATTGAAATTATTTAAATGGCTGAAAATTGTCTTATGCTTTTGTGATATGTGTGAAGTGTAAGCAGATCTATACTTGTATAATAATTATATTTAACCTCTAACAAGCATTTTCAAGTTTGTCTTAAGTGTAAGCAGATCTAATACTTCTATAATAATTAATAAAACTTCCTTCTCCCTTAATTATCATTTATTGAGTAATGAGTACTGACTACTGTCAACGATTTCTGGGAACCTGGCAGTTCCCTGTCTGATTATCAACATGGACAACTTGACCTATTAGGAATTTCCCTTTTTTGGTGTTATAAAATGCTAATTTGTTGTAATGCTTTCTGGATCAACATGTTGGTGCATAGTGATGGTCCTTTGGTTTTACCCGTGGATCTTTCTTATAGCTTCCACAGTCCCCTAAACTAGTGGTAGCACGATATTCCTGGGGCATGTTACTGGTCCTCCTGGAATGTACGCCATGCTTAACAAACAATCCGGGTGTCTTCTAATTTGCCACAAAAATTAAAACTTGTGATTTCCTGACATACTGCTCACCATTGGGTTCCTTTGACCAGGAAGGGGAGGAAGAGGCCGAGGTAGTTATCAAAATGATGGTAGCAGAGGGCGCTATGGTACAGGGAGTTTTGGCCGGGGTGGCAACCAAGATGGTGGTGACAATTACAGACCAAGAGGCAATGGCTTTAGGAGCTGATGATTGCACGAGAGAACTGAGTATGAACAGACATAAGGGCATAACTGCTCGAGATGGTTCTGATGGTGTTTTTGGCTGAAACAGTGAGGTGTTGTGGTGCTATTATACAAACGGGATGTTTCGCTTGTGTTTTTATAAATCGGTTTGTGGATTTTGACTAGAGTTTCATATCAATGTTTGTTAGAGATAATTTTCTTGTCTTGTTACTTAATTGTTGTGGTGGTAATGCTCATCTTCATCTTGATTGTTTTTTATTATGCAATTCAAGAGGAAACATGCAACTTGTTCATTTTTGATTTGTTAATTGTCAGCTTGATAAGCATAATTGACGGTTTAATTACAAATTTGGGCCCCTGAGCCTGAGGTGCTTAATCTCTCTAGTTTGATTGTAAACCCCAATTATCAATACTCAATTGTTATATTAAAAAAGGTAGTGCAAAGTGACCGTGTTTCTGTAGGAAATTTTGTTGGTTACCGAATTTGGCATTTGATATTTTATCTGGTGCATTGTATATCATTCATATGTTATAATCTACCAAAAAAAAAAAAAATACCATCTATACATGTTATCGAAATTTTTACTGCTCTCCCTGTGGTACGTTCAGTAAAGCTTGTTGCGATCAAGTCATGGCTCCAATATGAAGGAGAGGAGGTATAGCATAGGAGTTGTTTGGTGCCGCTGCCTCATCTTCATCCTCGTCTTCAACGTCCCAGAGGAAACTAGCATATGCTGCGTGAACATGGCTGAAGAAATAATGGAGAACAAACAAAGTGAGTTTGATTCTAGTATACAACAAGAACAAGTTGTAGACTCAGCTCGTAGGATATATACCTGTCTTCAGAAGCTGCTTGGACTGCTCGTTCGTAGTAGCTGGTAGCCCTGTCTTTATCATGGTGAAGCTCCCACAGTATTTTTGCATACTGAGAGAGGATTTCTCCATCGTTAGGATCCGCTAGAATAGACCTAGAGTAATATTCTTCAGCTCCATGGAGATCTTTCTTCGACTGCCAAATGCAAAAGATGTTTCAGAAATCTAAATTTGCCTTAATAATAAATAAATCTCAGGATTGGGGAGAAGAAGGCACACCTGATGTAGAAACTGAGCATAATTCCTCAGGTACAAAGGGTTTCCAGGATTCCCATTTACCATCCTCTTATAATGCTCCTCAACGTCATGGCCATGGCCATGGCCCTCACCACGATTCCCGCCCTTGCTGAAATTTACTGCTGTGAAATTCCCGCCAACGCCAACTCCAACTCCTTTATTCATTTGCTGATTCAAAGCCATAATCTTGTTTTCCATGTCAAAGTTGGGAGCCTCGAACCTTCCTTCTGCCTTGACGGAATTATGAGGGAAGTGAGTATATTCGTCATCCTGTTCTTCTTCATCAGAGTATTCGTGGAATGAGAATGAAGGGATTGGGTGCCTAGTTGGAAATTTCTTTGACGGGGTCGAAAAACTGAAGTCAGTTGGGGTTGATGTGGCTAAGATAGCCAAGTTGGTGTCAGAGTGAGGACGAGGAAAGGCGGTGGAGGGAGAAGAGTTGGAAGGGAGAGGTGAATGGTGGAGGATTGAGAGTTTGCTGTGAGTGGGGGGAAGGGGGAGTCTAAATTCAGGGTGGTGGTGGTGGTGGTTGTTGTTGTTGTTGGGACTGTCTGAGCAATAGCATGATGAGACAAGGGATCCGAGAATGGGTGTTGAAGAGCTTCTTAGCATCATTTTTCTCTCTCAAGTCTCAACAGTCAACACTAATAATGCCTTTGCTTTGTTTTGTTTTCGCAAATATCAATCAAATTTATGTGGACAAGAGAAAAGGATGCTTTCGGTCCCATTCCCCAGTGCCAAAAACATGCTTCTTTCTAAGTTCTAACCCTACCACACTTGACACCACTCTCTTCTTCTTCTTGGAAGCTTCCTTCTGTACAGGTAGGTTTCTCCTCTTTTCATATCTACCGTCCACGTCCAATCTTATACCTCTCTCTCCTCTTCTATCGTTTTATTTAATTCTATACACAAATTAACAAATATTTATTTACTATATTATCTAATGTACATTAAATTTTGTACGTAAGTAACGAAAAATAAAAACAAGACAATATTTTAAAAACATACCAAAACATTCTTCAATTTTGAAAAGTACTCTAACTTGCGCCTGTCAATAGATTGGATTTTGATCCGAATTTGATGTTATTTTTATGATATGATTCTTTTTTTTTTTCAATTCAATTACCCGATTTTGATCCGAATCCGATAATCCGAAAGCTTAATAAATCAGATTTGGATTTAAGTATTTCAATCCGTTAACAACCAAATTCGATCCGATATAAAAAATATATTAATATTATACATATAAAAGATATTTATGTTGAATTTTTAGTCATTAATTATTATTATTTCTACTAAATATAAATTTTGTGTTCACTATAATATCTTACTAACATTGTTATTCATGTTTGTGTAAGATGAAAACAATAATTTTTTATTTTATTCGACCTTTGGTTAGCAATAATACCTCAATATTAATTTTATTCAGTACTTTAAAAAGCGTTAATAAAATCCGAATCCGAAAATTTATGATATGGATCAAGCTTTGAAAAATCCGAGAGATAATCTGATCTGATCTAAATTCGATATTTTCTTAACAAATTAGATATGAATTTGACTGATCCGATACAAACCTAATTCATTCACATTCCTACTTGTCAAGATTGATAAAGAGAGACGAGAGGGATAAGAGGTTGATGGAATGAATCTTGATTCTTTTTTGCCGAAAAAGTATATTACAGAGAGTTTTACAAAGAGAGTTATTAAAGTCAGTAGAATCAAACTCTACTAAGACCAACTTAATCAGAATTTACAAGTATGCCCTTCATTCACATAATTACAGTGATACCCTTTAATGAATACACAATATGACTAAGTGCCCACAACAATACTATCTCCATATTGATGCTGCTGTGTTGTGATCCTCCACGACAGAAAACAATCTCTGCAAATCACTCTTCAATGCATTAAATCTTCCAACATAATGCACGTGATGATCTTGAGTTGCATTATGGTCAATACCCCCTTCGCAAGGTGAAAGTGGTGAAAAATTAAGGACTTTCAACTTAGATAACATGAAACAATTAGGGACCTTGCCTAGGGACTTAGTAAAAATATTAGCCAGTTGAAGCTTGGATGGAATATACTGAGGCTTGATTAAACCCTGTTGGACCTTCGCTCTAACAAAATAACAGTCTGACTCAATGTTTTTCGTACATGCATGATAGACAAGGTTAGAGGCTATGGCAATGGCTGCAGAGCTATCACAATAAACACTGACAGGAAGGTGCACAGGAACTTGCAAATCCTGAAGCAAGGCCTAAAGCCAGATAACCTCACTAGTAACCATGGCCAATGCGTATTCAGCCTTTGCTGAAGATCTGGCTGTCACTGGTTGCTTTTTAGACAACCAGGAAAGGAGAGAATCACCCAGTAACAAACAATATCCAGAAACTGATTTTCTGTCATTGGGATCACCTGCCCAATCACTATCACAATATGCCTTAAGACTGAAGGAATTACTGGAAGAGAGTAGTAGACCCTGTCTTGGGCAGGCTTTAATATACCTCAAAACTCTGTATAGGACCTGGAGATGAGAAGAATAAGGAGAGTGAACAAACTGGCTCAAAACATGAGCTGCATAGGCCACATCAGGTCTGGTCGTAGTCAAATAAAGTAGTTTTCCCACAAGCTGCCTATAGAAAGTAGGGTCCTGAAGAGGTACCCCTTTGAAAGCTAACAGTTTCTCATTAGGATCCTAAGGAATTGCCAAGGGCTTGGCATCAGTAAGCCCTACTGTAGCAATCAAATCCATTGCATACTTCCTTTGACTTAAATGGAAGCCCTTGGAAGATCTTGTAACATCAATGCCTAGATAGTACTTGATCAAGCCAAGGTTCTTGATGCTAAACTGGACATCAAGATAAGATTTGAGAGAAGCTATGACACCGAAATATGTCCCAGTAACAATGATATCATCTACATAAACCAAAATTGTAGTGAAGTAACTATCAGTCTTCAAGGTGAACATAGAATAATCTGCATGAGATTGGACATAACCAAGGTGAAGTAAAGACTCGGTGAGTTTGGCAAACCATTGTCTTGAAGCCTGTTTTAAACCATAAGGCGACTTCTGCAATTTGCACACCAAACCAGATTCAAGATCATAATGCAACTCAAGATCATCACGTGCATCATGTTGGAAGATTTAAAGCATTGAAGAGTGATTTGTAGAGATTGTTTTCTGCCTTGGTGTGACTTTTTTTGTTGCAGTAATTACAATAAATCCCTTTCTTGAAGGGAGCCCTAATGTCTACAGACTTAGGGGTATTTCCAGATGACTTAGTGAAATTTCCAGGAGGGTTTTTGTGGTAAAAATCACCATAGACTTTAATAACGTTTGTTGCAATTCCATTATACTCAGAAACAAAACCAATTCTTAAGGATTCTTCTTGTTTGACCATGTAGTAGGCTTCCCCTATGCTAGGCAAAGGCTTCATCCTAAGAATTTGACCCCTTATGTTGGCAAAGCTAGCATGAAGGCCCATAAGAAATTCCATCAACTTCTTCCTTTGTTCCCTTATCTCATGTGCCTTAACAACCCCGCATCCACAATTATTGCATGAACAAGCCGTAATTGTGTCTATGGCTGTGCTCTCATCCCAAAGACCTTTCATCTTATGATAGTAAGCCTCTACAGACCATTCCCTTTGTTCCAACCTATGTAAATCTTTTTCTAACTGGAAAACCCTATGTCCATCGATGTTGGAATATCTCTCTTTTAGCTCATTCCAGACTACATAAACAGAGGATACAAAACGCAAACTACTACTTATTTCCTTAGAAACAACATTGAATATCCAAGAAATAACTATGTCATTTTCTCTTGCCCACAAAGGATATAATACATAATTAATTTCTGGAACAGGAAATGTGCCATTAATAATTAAGAGCAGGTTTGTTTTTCGCAGATAAAGAAATTTGTAATCACCTGGACCATGTACTGTAGTTGTCACTACTAGAGAGTTTAGTGGAGATTAGAATCAGACCTAGATGGTCGTTATTGTGAATGAAAAGTGGATGCATGTTTGAGTCGATATAAATCTCCATTGAAATGCTTGACCGAGACCCTATATCTCTTGCACTAGCTTCATTCAGACTGCCTTAATTTCCACCATCGTTGTTCGCATCATTATCATTCGCCATTAAAACCTTTCGCGAGATGTCACTGGTGGACTACGCTTCCTCATATGACGATGAACCAGATGTTCGAGAGGAACAGAGACACCCTCGTGATTTGAGAAAACCCTTCGTGATTTGAGAAAACCCTAAAATTCGAGTTGGTTTCTCAAGTGCGAATGGATTGGATTCAAATCCATAATAGGAGGAATAGAAGAATCAAACAACAATTGAAGATTGAAATCGATTATTTAGGCCTAAACACAAATGTGGATCGTGTGCTCTGATACCATGTCAAGATTGACAAAGAGAGATGAGAGGGAGAAGAGGTTGATGGAATGAATCTTCATTCGTTTCTGCCAAAAAAGTATATTACAGAGAGTTTTATAAAGAGAGTTATCAAAGTCAATAGAATCAAACTCTACTAAGACCAACCTAATCAGAATTTACAAGTATACCCTTCATTCACATAATTACAGTGATCCTTTTAATGAATACACAATATGACTAAGTGTCCACATCAATACTATCTCCTTATTGATGCTGCTGTGTTGTGATCCTCCACGGCAGAAAACAATCTCTGCAAATCACTCTTCAATGCTTTAAATCTTCCAACATGATGCACGTGATGATCTTGAGTTGCATTATGGTCAATACTACTCCAACTTACTATGTTATATGATATCAAGTTTTTCATCAATAGATTTTATAAGTGGGTTTTAAGAAAATTAAGGTTATTAGGCGTTGGGACGCTAAATCAAAAAGAGAGACCCTAAACGTAACACTCAAATCCCTAAACGTAACATCATTTAATGCATAAAATAACCTAAATTCCCCTTTTAACATTTAATATATACTCACTTGTGGTACTCTTGCGTATGTTTTGTCCGAAATTGAAAAAAAATAAAAATCAAGGGTTTTTTGTTCGTAATTTAAAAGAAAAAATAAACCGAATCAAAACAAATCAAATTCACATGCGATATTATGCTTTAACAATGGAAACCGAATCAACAATGACACATAATCAAAATTACGTGAAAGGAGGAGGGAGGGAGGGGGTAGTATAGTTTAAATATGGAGAGGGGTAGTGAAATAATTTTATCTTTTAAATGATGTTACGTTTAGGGATTTTGGTGTTACGTGAAGGTGTTCTGAATCAAAAAAAGTCTAGTCACTTACGTATAAAGTTCTGGTGCTACAACTCTTAGAGCATGTATAGGTGGATCATATTTGTTACTTATTTGATACTCAACTCATTAAAAAATTCATTTGATACTCATAAGTTATCAAAACAAAAATAAAAATAAAAAAATACAACAGCTTGACACAACCGCCATTAATCTTTCATACCATACCATCTTTATCTCCAATAACTTCAAAATTTGAAAAAAATCATTTGGTGTCCAAATGAATCAAACTAAGTCTCTATTTATGAATAAAAATATGTACTTCGTAAAAATATTTTTTTAGTTTTTTTGATTTGCAAAAAGACCAAAAACAAAGAAAAAGAAAAAAGAACTAACGGGACCCACTTTCTTATTTGGATGGAGAGAGAGAATCTGGTCTTGATTCAAGGGAAGATGGAGTCTCTTGGTTTGATACTCAAAAGAGCTGATCTCCTATCAAGATATTCTCAAATTATGGAAGATTTTGTCGTTATTTGAAGAAATTTACTTTAAAGACCCATATAACTCACCGTTGTACTCTCTCTTAGAGCATCATCGATTCTAATATGACTGTGAATGAAGTTAGGTGCTACATAAGATTTATTTATGTCTCTTTTGAAAAGAAAAAAAACATTTTCAATGTAATTGTAGATGAGGGGTGTGAATATGACGTATCAACTTAATTCACATTGTAGATGATAATGTCAAATTTTACATTATACTTGAAGGTGTGAATACATTATAAGTTAGCATTTTCTATATAAAAACTGTTTCTATTAGTTGTTTTATTTTCTTTTATTTTTTTAATTTTTTTTATAAAATTTCATTTTAGTTGTAGGACGCATAAGATCAAATACATATTAACATTGGAGAGATCCGTTTTAATTAAATGTGAATGAAGAGAGCAAAATTGCCACATATAATTGATGGCGTTAATTAGTCACAGACATATATAATCAAATAAGCGGTTGTATTGGTCATTATACTAGTGAACTCCCCAATACACTAACCAGTAGCAAGCGGGATGCGATAGGTTAATTTGAATATTCTTTGACCGTTGGGATTAAAGTTGAAGATATATTCTTTGATATTTAGCTAGGGTGAAGGTAATGTTTATCTATTACTTCTTCCGTTTCAAGCAAATTGTCTATCATATTGTAATTATGATCAATTTTAATACTAATTATACATAATGAAACATATTAGATTGTCAACACTACACCTAAAAAAAACCTATACACATTCCTATTTTAAGTTTTGTTTTAATTACAAAAATACCAAAAAGATGTTGTTACCCTTTATACTTTTAAATAACCCCCCTCATGTTCTAAATGCACCCCCAACAAATGCACCCACACTTTCTTCCTTAATGCTTCCACTTTGTTGGTTCCAAAAACCTTCCTATACCCTAAACAATCCTTCTACAAATATTCACACATCTACATTTGTATGAAAACCAATAGAGCAAAAATAAGAAAAAGAAGCAACGACTGTATTAGTTTTATGCTTAAAAAATGGTTCACACCATAGTTTTTTTTTTCTTCAAAAAATGAGTCCTCGGCGTAAAATGTTAGACCATGGTTAACAATACTCAAATGTTCGGTCTTTATTGGCTAAACATTTTAAAATGTTCCTTCTGTTAGAGATTAATTTATTGACATTGTTTAATTATTTATATTGTTTAAATTAATCTATTATTAGTTTTGTCTTTCTTGGTTGTTAATAATTAATTATTATAATTTAAACCTTTAAAAAAGGTTATTATTGGAAGAAATTATTTATTAGGGTTTTTGTATCTTTAAGGTTTTATATTTACTTAGTATAGTTAGGGTTTATATTTACCTAGTTTATTTTACGTTAGGAATTTTACAATTACGGAAAGTCTATTTTTTCATTGTTAGAAATAAATTAATTGACTTTGTTTTAATTGTTTATATAGTTAAAATATATTAAATAAATGTTTTGAATTTCTTGTTATATGATTTGATTAATTGAAACTCCTTTATATAAAAGGATAAGGATTGATTAGTAATTAGAGTTTAGGGTTAATTGTTAGTCCTTTTTATAAAATGATTAATTAGTAATTAAACTTTTAAATGAGTGTGACATTTAGTGTTTTTTGTTGCATTTAGGGCCACTCATTAATAATTATTTACACCTTTTATATAAAGGTTATTTTGGAGACTTTGATAATATTGTGTTTATGATTTGTATATAGTATTTCACGTTTCTAGGTTTGCGCCGTGTTCTTGTTTCCCTAACACGCGGCTGACCTATTGATTAATCTATTCTATGTTTAGTATAGAATCCTTGTGAATATGGTAAGTGAATATAACTTTGTGTTAGAGTCCTTATTTAATACACTAATCTACTAATTGTTTATAGTAAGTATGTTTTCTTGTTGTATACGGTTTCTAGGTACTCTTGGTGCATATAAATACAAGAGGATATTCACCATTGAAGATCACTGAAGTAACAATTTAGAAGAGAGAACACAATATAGAGAAGAGAGAAAAGAAATCGAAGAACTACTGTTGTATTCTGAATGTACGGTTGAATGAAGCTACATTGAATTCTTCATTCATTCTGTCATCAACACAATCTTCTGTTTACACCTCATACTATTTTGTTAAAAACTTTTGAGCGTATATCAGTCTAGGCAGTGGCGGATCTAGAAAAATTCAGAAATGGATTCACAATTATAATTATTACATAAAACCTTAAAAATTACAATTGTCCTCTATGTGTTTTCATACTCAGAAAAACATTTAATTACATCATCATTTGTAACACTATTAAACAACTATTTTTCAATATAACATACAAGAGTCACTTAAAAATTGATCACACTTTGCACCAAAGTAAATATGTAACTAAAAAAAATCATTGAACCAAACAAATCCCCAAGGCCCAAACAACAAATTCACAATTTACACCCAATTAAATATGTAAATAAAAAAAACCCTAATTTTGAATATAACATTAAGTTCTAATTCCAAGTTTTCAATCAAAAAAAAAAACTTTAATTGTAGACATCAAACATTCTAATATTAAATGATTCAAAGTTTCAAACCAATATTTTTTTATAAATACTATTAAAATAATAGATAAATTAAAATTAAATATATTAGAAACACACTTTCTATTTGATTAAGTGAACTGTTAAGCCTTAGTCAAAACTAAAGTCTAAAAGTATTTTGTACATTTGCGATTTGTAATTGTGAAAGATTGAAGACAACTTGGAAAAGTTGGAAGACCTCTCCGATCTGAGGTTGTGAGGCAATCTCCACTCCAACTCAGTAGCTCTCTCTCGGTCTCTCCTCGGCTCCTCTTCCTCTCACTCTCTCCGTTTGACTGTTTCCTTTTCCCAAATCCCCAATTCCTAGTTTTTCCTCCCCTGATCAGCCGACTACTCCCTCAGACTCAGTCCCACAGTTCGACTCCAACGTCGATCGAAGGCAGCAAGCACGACAAGTCGACAACGACACCATATCTGAGAGATCTCTGACTCTCAGTCCTCTCTTTCTCTCCCCCAAAACAGTGCACGCACTGTTGAGGTCTCCCGTTCGTCTCCTTTTTTTTTTTTTTGGCAAAGTTCGGCTTGTGACAGTGATAGGTGGGTCACGTTGACAAGGATAGGTGGGTCACCTTGTAAAACGACGTCGTTTTACAAGGTGAAAATAAAAATAATTAAATTAAAATGGGTTCACTTGCTACCAGTTTGGCAAGCGTGCGTCCGCCACTAAGTCTAGGTAGTCTGAGGTGTTTATATTATTCAACGCCATATCTATTTCGTATAGAGCTTTTCATAAATTCCACTTTGTTAGTCTTTCGAATATAATGAACTTAAACATATATTTTACTAGTGAAATATTTTTAGCTATGAGGCTAGATCAATAAGTTGATTTACTTATTGATCAAAAGCATATCTTTTATGTTCAGTATCTATGTTCTTCCGTCTTACTACTTTTATTTTATTTCTTGCTTTCAAACATCAATGAACTCTTCATTGAGCAGTTCATTGACAGTTTTTTCTTTAAAACATTTTTAAATGTTATGTTAAGTTTTTATTGTTTTGTTTTCTGTTTTTTATTACAGTTTATTAGTTAATATTTATAATTCTAACTACAATCAATCTTTCACCTTCAACCATGGTCAAACATTTTCAAATTGTTCTATCACCCTTTGTTGAACAATATGGAAGGTTTGGTTTTCGTTGTGTTATTGTTACTGTTAACAGAATTCAAACATGTTATCTACGAAGTCTAGAATTATACTATCATGTCATATATTTACACAAACCCAAAACATCATTCTCCCTTCGTTCCTAAATAATTGTCCTCATTTTCTTTTTTGCTCGTTCAAAAATTATTGTCCTCTTTCAAAACTTTACTTTTTAGAAAAACACTTTTACCACTTAACCCTTACTTTTCTACTTACTTTAATTATGACCACATGCACAAGAGCATTAAAGGAAACCACACTTTACATCAATTTTTATAATACAGTCAATTACTTTCTCTTAAACGGTAGGCCAAGTCAAAGATGACGATTATTTATGAACGAATGAAATATTAGATTCATGTCATGCAGTTAAACAAACCCACAACGGATAACTAAAGAAAATCATTCATCACTAATCACATAAATGTCATACATCATTGATAAGGTAAGTAATAATATCATACATGACTAAATGATGGTCCCGCCTCTTTTGGGGAATCGATCCCGATTTTTTTGGATATCTGAGTGATGCATATGATTTTTGGACCACTGACCCGAGCTCTTCGTGTGAGGTGGTTCGGTCTCCCGATAACTATCGATGGGCCGTCAGTTCCAACAAACTGTGTGCTGACCTAACCATCTCTTATTGGTCTGGTACACTTGTATCGACTAATGCTGGCTGTAGACACCTAAATTTCGTACCCCTATATTGCAATACCCAATAAAATGTAATTACGAATTAAAAACATTAATTCTGTTATTTTTCAGGGAGTAAGGATTCAACGGAAATTGACCAAGGTTCCAAAGTGCAGAAGATAACAAAGAGGGGGTGCAAAGTGTAACAAAATAAGAAGGAAAAGAGGACGGGGCGCTTCACAATTTCGTACCCCTATTTAAAACATCATTGGAAATGTTATTTCAAGTCAAAAAAGACTAACGAACATTACGTATCAGGGGGTCAAGGCATCAAAAAAATTTGAAAAAGGCTTTAAAGGGCAAACGATAAACAAAAAGGGGGGGGGTGAAAGTTAAACCTTTTTGTGTAGGAAAACAATTCGGAGCGCGGCACATGCAATTCTGGGCACCGTGCCCAAAATTGCATGGGTAGAGCCCCGACTTGTCTTTTTGGTTGGTTTAATTCCTTCAGTCTTCTCTTCCTTCGTCGTTAAGGATCATCAGAAGATTACGTAGAAAAACTCTCTCGCTGAAGCTCTCTCTCTCTCTCTGTTAGGCTGTAGAAAATTTTCTCCCCGTTAGGCTGAAGAAATCTTCCCTAAACCAACCTAAACCTCTGTCCAAATAGAAACCTAGTTAACCCAATTAGGTTCTCTCCAAAACCCAGTCACAAAAAGCCCAAATAGAAGCAGTTACGCCGCCGAAATTAAGACATGTCATACAATGTTATCAACAAATACAAGCAGTTATACCACCTAAGTTCAAAAATGACATACAACAGTCACGCCGCCCAAATTCCGACGTGAAAAACAACAAAAACAAATAGTCACGCTGCCCAAAATTCAACAATAAACAAAAAGACTTTCTCTCCCGAAGAGGACATAACAAGCACACTCAAAAGCTTGCATAAGCCTAGGTGTACTGGGTATCAATCCTCATGCTTCAAGAGGTAGGTACCAAAGTTACTATTTTTATTCTCGTTTAAACAAACTCTCTCTCTCTCTCTATATATATATATATATATATATATATATATATATATATATATATATATATATATATATATATATATATATATATATATATATATATATATAAAATAAGTCATTACGTTGTTATCATTTTTTATAAATAATCTATAAAATAAGTCGTTATTATAGTCTATTTCTTTTATGTTTTTATTACAACTTTAAAATGTAGACACGTTACAGGCTTTCCTTTATTTTACATGTTGCATATATATATGCATATATATAAATGTTTTATCTAGATTAAATAGATATGAAAGAACATTTTTAGCCAAAAACCCATTTTGAGATCGAAAGAGCGAGTTAGGTGTCTAATCCCTTCCTAACTCGTAATTTGGCATCCGAATCCATATTTTTTTTGTTATTTTTGGTTTTTCTCTGTTTAACTATAAAATAGAGATGGTGACTCTGTAAATACACTTTTGAGTCCACAACGAGGCTGAGCGTATTCCATACTTCAATGTCTTGACGCTACTTGTTTTTCAGTAGCGAGGTAAGGGTGCGAAATGGGGTTTTCACACCCTCCTCCCCCTTTGAAATCTCCAGCATGCTGCATGCATGCTTCAGTTCTTGTAGCTCCTTCACTGCCTTCGTCGGTAGCCCTTCGCCTTCAATGCCTCTACCGGTAGCCATCTCCTTCTCCTTGCCTATAAAAGGAGGCTTCCCCTTCTCATTTCAAGACACACGAACAACGCAAAAGAAGAAAAACTCTTATTTGCTCTCTCTTTCTCCCTCTAGAAGCTCTCTCTCTTTCTCTTTCTTTAGGCTGCCAACCTAGCCTTGCCCAGCAAGTCTTACAAGCCCCCAACCTTGTCCAGTTGCCCCAGCACAAGCCCACAACCTTGCCCAAGCAAGCCCAACCTATACATAACAAACATGCACAACACACACACACACATACCCATACCTATACTTATACTCATACTCATACTCATACATATACTCATACTCATACTCATAAAAAAGACTCTCTCTCTTGGAAGGACATGTGGAGCACACTTGAAGTCTTCGAGTGCCTAGTGGGCTAAAGCCTAGGCGTATATATCGGGTCAAACATTCACGTTACAAGAGGTAAGTACCAATTTACCGTCTTTTCTCGTTAATATAAATGATGTCAAAATATTAATATTATACATGCTATGTAAATAATAATAATATTATAATTAGTTAAATATTAGTATAATATAATTAATAAATAGAATGTAAATAAAATAATTATGCATGTTGTAAATATATAATCATGCATGCTATATATATATTACATTACTTTGTTTAATGTTATTTAGGCATAGTAACGGTTATGTATGTTTGTTTATGCCTAAATATTAACAACACATATATATATATATATATACTTTTAAAAGTTTCTTAATTTATTTAAACCCTAAAATGAGACCGAAAGGGCGAGTTGGGTGCTTAACCCCTTCCCAACTCGTAACTTAGCTTCCAAACCTACATATTTTTTAGAATAACTGGGTTTTCTCTCTTTAACCTTAAAATAGAGGTGACGACTCTGTATACATATATTTAGAGTCCACAACGAGGCTAGACGTATTCCACGCACTTTGACGTTTCTTGAGACACGTCGTCGTTTTCACACACAGACGGCGGGCGTTCGCGAAACGGGGTTCTCACACCCATATGCATTCGTGATATAATGTTATGCGATGAAACAAGAAATACCATTACGTGTTTGTTGCAGCTACACAAAATAGATGGATCATATGGACCCTCATAAATGAACAAAATATTTTTTCTTCTTCCTCCACATCAACTGAAACATAGCCCCCCTTCTCTTTCAACATCATCATCATCATGAAATTGCACCCTATGTTGTTCCTCTACATGTTTGTGTTCCTATTCTGCTTTGTGGTTCATGTGCCCGTTGTTGTTCATGCACTAACTGTCTTGTTTTCCTAGTCGACACAGAAGGTCTTCTCCTATGGTATGCATCTCTGCACATGACAAAAGTAACCAAAAATTGTCCGGACAACTCTAATGGAACAATTCCTAAATGTTCGGCCAGCACCGGTGAAACAACCTAAAATTGTCCAGCCACTACCAACCAAACAAACTAGGTTGAGAAAGGTAAAATAGGGATCTTAAAGGGGTGTATTAAATTTTTTGAAAGATTTAAAAAAAAGGTGTGATTAGTAAAAAGGTGTGTATAAGAGGTTCCAGGGTGGAAATAACACCCCCCACCCAATAAATAATTACCAACAACAAATTAAGAATTCTCCACAAATCTGATAATCTTATTATAACCTTAGTTAGTAAATACATGAAAAATATTATATGACGTAAGCTAACAAATTTAATATTTCCTTTGTTCTAAACAAGGAGTTCGTCATACTATTTTGAAATGTTTCACTTTAATAGTACTTTTAAAAAATATGCTTAGTATTTTTATAACATTTCATCTTCGTCACTCACTTGTGTTGTAAGCACATTGCTTGTGTCTTAAGTGCTTTTGTAATTATGATCAACTTAAATGTTATTCCAATATCCCCTTAATAATTAAAATTTTCAAACGTGGGTGGAACAAAGGGAGTACATTTTATTTTTTAAAAATATTTTAATTTTTTATGCACGTATAATTTAGGGGTGTAAGTGGTTCGGTTTGGTTTAGGCCAAAACCATAAATCGAACCGCCCCTATTGGTTTAAAAAATCTCAAACCGAACCACTCGGTTTGGTTCGATTTTGTGGTTTACATAAATTATTTTTAATCAAATTAACCAACATTAAAAATAACAAAAAAAATAAGCTTTTAATTTTGAATTAACATCAAAATTCGGAAATAACCTACTAACAACAAATTATCATAAAAACAATACAAATTCCAAAATAAACACAAACAATGGAAGAAATAATCAAAGGCCTAGATTATGCATATAAGATTCAAAATAGTTAACAAATGTAATATAATATATATTATATAATAAATAAATAAAAATATATATGTTGGTTGGTTTGGTTCGATTTCGTGGTTCAGTGGTTCCGATTTACACCCCTAACGTATATTATACATGTTATATGAGGTTTCTTCCAAAATAGTTAAGTCAAAGACGTTAGTTACAAAAATGACTTGACTTATGTGAAAAAAATATTATATGGCTAGATTTGAATTGAAAACCCCGAAATACCCTTACTGAGAGGGTTGATTAATCGAATCATGAAATAATTCATGAGTTTATCAAAACCATTGATGAATCGACTCATGATCAACTCATATTGTACTCATGAGTCGATTTGATCATGAGTTGATTAATTGACCCATGAGTCGATTATGAGTTGATTAATCGATTCATGTATCGATCATCACTGGGGTAGAAAAGAGAGAGACGAGAAATGCTAGGGTTTAGGGCTCTGACCATAAATGGAGATCGTGGTGCTATAACAGATAGAGTGAGACGAAAACTCAGACATGGGAGATGGAGCTCTCTTATCTGGCAATGAAGAGAATGCAGATGTTGGTGCTGTGAGGAAGACGGACAAGAGAGAGAGAAATAGATGAGAGAAAATGCAGATGCATGAGTGTGACTATGAGAGAGGAGGCGGAGAGTGTTGTTTAGGATTTTGGGGGCATTTTGGGTAGTTTAAAAGTTTTTTTCGGAAAAGCTATAATATAAAAGATAAAAAGACAGGTCAAGTGGTCACACTTGATCATTTCCTACAAATTATGGTAAGTGCTGGCTTCTTTTTTATTTTATTTTATTTAATTGGGTATAAAACGAGCCACTTCTTTGGCTTAACCAAATTAATTATTCAAAACCTCTAAATGCTTAATAATTTTTTCAAGAAAATAAAAAAAAACTATAAATATTTTTTTTAATAGAAGATCAGTAGTGGTTCCCCACTTACTTCCTTGGTGACTCGAACCCAAGACCTATTAGGTATGAGTGAAGCGTCTTACCACTAAACTGCACTTAAGATGAACGATTTTCCTTTTGGGCAAAGTTCAATGGTAGGGGTCAAAATCAAAATTTGATAATATTTGACTCTCCAATGGTTAAAGTAAAATGTATCAAAATTAGGTATGATACTAAGCAATGTACCAAATTTGATATTTTCTCTAGTACCATACCTAATTTTAATACACTTTATTTGACCATATATTTATATCGTAATACGTATTGGCAAATTATTGTATATTAATATTTTAATTTTGTTTTAATATTATGATATGCGTCAGATATAATTTTTTTTAAAATTATTATTATATCAAATTTTGATACTTATAGTTGGAGATGATTATTTGATACACATAAATAATAACCAATAAATATTAAATTTTGATTTTGATATCTATAGGAAAGTACCATCATTAGATTTGCCATAAGAGGGGGTTTAACGGTGGATTTATTAGGTATTATATGAAGATTTAGCTATACAACAGAGTATTATGAGTGAATCATATATGATTTGATCATCTTTGGTAGCGGGCATGAGACCCCAGTTTTTCCGGAAAAACAACAGGCAAAAGGCCCTTTTCCCTTCCAGCCTCTCCTCTCTCCCTCTCCAAATGTGTGGACACTTTATTTTTTTTTTCTTTTTCTTTGATTTTTAGCTTTTTTATAAGTCAAAAAAAAAATAAAAAAAAATATTTTTAAGAAGTACATATTTTTATCTATAAATAGAGACTTGGTTTAATTCATTTGGATATCAAATGATTTTTTTCAAATTTTAAAGTTATTATAGATAAAGATAGTGGGGTATGATAGATTATTGGGGTTTGTGCCAAGCTGTTGTATGAGTTTTTTTATTTAGGTAGCTTATGGGTATCAAATTGATTTTTGATGAATTATGTAGTATATGAGGATCTAATTAGATCCATTGTTGTCCATGCTTTAAGGGTAGTAATAGATAGATTTTTTTGACATTATTTCTTTCTTTTTCCTTTCAAATATTTTCTTTCTCCGTAACAACTAACCACCGTTACCGTCGGCTCTCTCTCTATCTCTCTCCCAAAAAGTCCAATCTCTTCAAATGAGGAGAGAGAGAAAGAGAACATTTTTGATTCCGTAAACGCGTACGGCGTATCTATCGTCGGCCATATATTTCATAAAATCCAATTATCTGTCCTGTTCGGTTCATTTGAAACACGTTTAACATATACCCAGATCAATCATATTCTTAACAAGAATTGCTAGATTCACATTTCTTGGTCTGCGTATTTGATTTGAAACTGTATATACTCACATTTCTTGATCTGCGTTTTTCATAAAACCTTATAGATTTTCACATGCATATGTATCTAGATGTAGAGAGACAAGTTAGAGAGGAGAGCTTTTTCAGGAAGATGTTCGGGGGTTGTAGATGTCTCTGTTGGAGCAGAGTTTCCAATTTCTTAAAGCCTGAGCACGAACCCTTCTCCCTCCCGGCCCCGATTCCCCAGTGGCCTAAAGGTATGTAATACTTTGAGCCTAAAATTCTTGATCTTTAATATTTTATGAATGTGGGTAATTTGATCTATTTTTTAAATTTATTTCTGAAATTTGGGGGTTGAGCTTATTTTTGAATCTTATTTCGTGATGGAGTTTGATTGATTTATTGATGATTGTGGATGATATGTGCAAATTTTTGATTTTTTATTATTATAATGTAATGGCTTAATTATTAAGACCTTTTTTTCCCTTCTGTTTCTCATTTTGAGCTTGATTGGATGTTCAAGTTTCTCTATTAAAATAATCTTTAAATATAATTTGAACTCAACGGTTCTCTTTAATTTGTAAATTTTCATTAAATTTAAAAATCTAGTACTTGAACTTTACTGTTGAGTTACTTTGATTGCTTGATCAGTAGAGTTTCGACTTTCAATTGAGAAGGTTATTGATAACAAACTCTTAAAACACATAGTGAATGGGGCACCCACCTTAATTTTCGGCTATCTGTGATTTTCCTATGGATACTTTTGAAAGACTTCTTTTGTGCCAACCCCAGTTTCAGAACTCAAAGTTAAATCTACCTTAAATTAGGAAGCTTTGTTTATCTTTTTGTTCTTCTCCTAGTCTCAGCGCATCTGTTTTCAATATCATGTCTCTTATGGTGAGTGCCTATTTGAACTGATATTTGTCTCTTCCAAATGCTCAGGTCAAGGATTTGCTACCGGAACAATTAATTTAGGAGAAATAGAAGTTACTGAAATCACCAAGTTTGAGTTTATTTTAGGAATCAATTTTTCGAATGACAGCAAAAACGGTGTTGGCTTCTATAAGCCAGTAGGAGTACCAAGTGGATATTTCAGCCTTGGTCATTATTGTCAATCTAATGACAAGCCTTTACGAGGGTTTGTACTTGCTGCTCGGGAAGTGGCTAAACCTGAACCACCGGCTCTTCTCAAGCCATTGGATTATACCTTAGTTTGGAGTCTAGATGATGGAGGTGAAGAAAATGTTCATGGATATGGTTACTTCTGGTTACCTCAGGCACCTGAGGGGTATAAAGCTTTGGGCTTTGTCGTCACAAATAAGCCCGACAAGCCCGAATTGGAGGAAGTCAGATGTGTCAGAGATGATCTAACAGATCGATGTGAAGCCCACCATCTAATATTCGATATGACTTCTAAGTTTTCGCAATTACCGTTCGGGGTTTGGAACACGAGACCCCGTCATCGTGGAATGAATGGGAAAGGTGTTTTAGTAGGTACCTTTTTTGGGAGTAGTGATTGGAGTTTGCCGAAAGAGTTAAGTATCGCGTGCTTGAAGAATTTAAACTCTGATCTGCACGGGATGCCTAATCTTGACCAGATTCATGCTCTCATCAGGCACTATGGACCCACTCTATTTTTTCATCCTGACGAGGTCTACTTGCCGTCTTCTGTTTCTTGGTTTTTTGATAATGGTGCGCTATTGTACAAGAAGGACGAGTCTATACGGGAGAACATTGATGGCGAAGGTTCTAATTTGCCCATCGGTGGGAAAAATGACGGAAAATATTGGATAGATTTACCGAGCAATGATTTGGAAAAGAGGGTCAAAAATGGAAACTTGGAAAGTTCGAAACTTTACGTTCACGTAAAGCCAGCCTTAGGGGGGACTTTCACTGATATCGTGATGTGGGTATTTTGTCCCTTCAATGGGCCCGCGACACTAAAGTTGGGGGTTATGAATATTCCATTTAGTAAGATTGGGCAGCATGTGGGTGATTGGGAGCACTTCACTCTTCGTGTAAGCAACTTCACAGGGGAGCTTTGGAGAATTTATTTTTCACAGCATAGTGGCGGTGAATGGGTGGATGTTACTGATTTGGAGTTTATCCAGGGAAATAAAGCAATTGTTTATTCATCGAAAAGTGGGCATGCGAGCTACCCTCATCCCGGGATGTATCTTCAGGGGTCGTCAAAGCTTGGGATGGGAATGCGGAATGATGCTGCTCGCAGCAAGTTCTATGTTGATTCAAGTGAACGGTATGAGATTGTTTCAGCAGAGTATCTTGGAGATGGGGCTGTTAGTGAGCCGTGTTGGTTGCAGTTCATGCGAGAATGGGGTCCGACCATCGTGTATGGGTCGAAGTCTGAGATTGATAAAATCGTTAAACGTTTGCCTTTTATGGTTCGGTATTCAGTAGAGAGCATTTTTGGTAAGTTCCCAGTGGAACTGTATGGGGAGGAAGGCCCTACTGGACCCAAAGAGAAAAACAATTGGGCTGGGGATGAAAGATGGTAGGTTTGATGTTTCGTTGTGCAGAAGATCACCAGATTGAGGAAATACTAGTGACCAAATAGCAGGCGTATTTCGTAAGGTTGCACCCCATGCTTCTGAAGCTATCCTTTTTTGTGAAAAGCCAAAATTGCTTCGTCAGTAGGAGGTTTCATGTTGTATTAATGTAATTGATCAGGAAGAGTACTAAGGGACTTTGAGGGCTGAAACCGTTTATTAAAAGGTGGTTTAAGGTGGGGATTGTACAAATGTTATCAGAAAATTGTACTAAGGGATTTTGTATTGGTAGCTGGTGATAACAGGATTTGGAAAAGCTTGTATGTATAGGTGGGTAATCATAGCCCTAACGACGATTGTAAGATACTAAGATAGCCAAATTGGTAGTAGGAAACACGGTCGCGTGTGTAATTTGTACACTTATCTATCCAAGTTATACATAAAGTCTTGTGTTCGGATCTCCGTCTCTTTTTGAGGACCTTCAAAATTGATTGGTTGGCTGTTTTGGCTGAACATCATTTGAAATTTGTATGTAGTTTTCCAATATCTGTTGCAGGAGTCTAGTGTTGCGGCAGTTCCTCGAGTAAGAGAATTCCTAGCTGTAATTTATCATGGATTTGAGAATTGAGAGTGTTCCACAAGTCCTGTCCTGTCTATACTTGAACAGTTGCATATAAATTTCTGTTGCAGAATTGATTCTTGCCGGAAGCATGAGGTTGCTATACAAAAACGGATCTGTTTTGTCATGATGATAATTATTAATTAACATAATCCTCTAAACCAGACAACAGCTGAAAGCTACAGGAACAGCTGGAAGGGGAGATTAAAGACTCGTGACAAGTTGAAACGGCTAGCTTCCTTGCACCGCAAAGAGCTCCTTCTGCTGAGAAATACAGCAGCAGTCAAAATGCAAGCTAAGAAGACGAATGTGGGTTCTGAGAAATATGCTCAAAATATTTCTTCTTCTTCGTGCTAGTTGTCTTTGATCCAAAACGGTTATACTCCAACTCCAACCATGCAAATGGGAGCGTTGCAACTTAAAACAACTGTAAAGCCAAAGCATTTACCTCTTACTTATATTCCTCCCGTTTATGTAAAGATACTATTTTTAGATGTTTAACTTAAATAGTTTACTTTCAATCTATTCCTTCCAATCGTTATAATTTTTCAACTTTTCAACTTTACCTTACATTTCTATATGAATATCCTTGATATACATTCAAGTACATTAACATATTGTTCTAGTATGGACTCTTTGGTCGAGCTCCTTGACCTCTCTATATTTATTTAGAAACAAAATGTTAATTCTCCTATTTTTATAGTGCTCTAATAATACCACTATTTCCCAAGTTTAATTGACAAGGAGATAAGGTCTTTGTCCGAATAACACTTATTAATAACCTTAATTATAGCTATCATAGTGCGATGAATCATGAAGCCTTGTTACAATTTTCTCCCATTCACTTAATTACTTCATTTTCTATCGTACTAATTACACATATCATCAATTCCTAAATTATTGTTGTGTTTGTTTTCTTTTTGTCAAATGAGTTTTTTTTAATTAAAATTTAATGTATTTTTTTAAAATCATAGAACACATGGATCTTGTAGCTATTTTGACCCGACACATCGTTTAAGAAAATATATGTAATTAAATATTGGTATAATATATGATTTTTTTTAAAAAATATTATTGTGTATGTGATTATAGTTAAAGTAGATAGAAAATATATGGGTAATGGGTAAAAATGTTTTCTTGAAAATGAAAGTTTTGAGTAAAAAGTCTATTATTTTATTTTGAGATATTTCATTTAAAGAATATATTTTTAAAAATTAAAATATAAAAATATTATTTTATTATTAATGAACTGGATCATGAGGGGTGGTCCAATAGCAGAGTTACGACTTTACAAAACATGTGATCAGGTTCGATGGACAATTATTTGAAATAGGAGGGATCAGTATTTCTTTTCATTTATTTTTTTGTTAATGTGATAAACAATTGTAAATTTTTGTACTGATTCTTAAATATATAACTAAGCAATTTCCTCATCTCTCAAAATTTTCCCTGAAACATCCTTAACGAACCAATTTCAGCCGATATTGTAAACAGTGACCATCGTTGTAACAAACTGGACTTCTGCCCTTTTCTAGGGTTCGATTCGAAATGATAGGAAGAAGATTTATCTCCTTTTTAAAGCGCAACCCAGCTCCGCCATCATCTCAGCCCTCAAGGTAATCTGATTCTCGCGCTGTTTGATTGATTCCGTAGAAAAAAATTCACATTTTATAAGTTCAATTTTTTTTAAAAAAAAAAATCGGCGAAGTTCAGTAACACTTAAGTGTGGATTAATCGTGGAGCAGTCCGGGGAAGTTGGTGGAGGAGGAAGGGAAGATCAAAACATGGGGGAGAAGGATCGTTTCGGGTACCCTGATTTGTCTCACTGGCGGTGTTGCTTTGAGCGCTCTCGACGATCTTGTTATTTATCGTGGCTGTAGCAGGTAAGTGGCCCATTGTTTCAATTGGGAATTTCTTTCCAGAACGATTTTGTGATTGATCTAGAACAATTTTTTGCTTAATGCTTTCATTTATTACTTCATTTTGTTATTACTATACATTGATGAAAATTAACATTTTTAACTGCTATTTTCAACAATGTATTATTTGGCTGTTTCACTCCTCTTAATACTAACTTCCCCTAAAATGGATGCTGGAATTGTTGTCCTGCTGATTCTCTCCGTAAACGAATCATATAAGAAATATGTTGTGAAATTGTGAAGATTGCTTGGAACAGTGTGTAGGTGATATTAATAGGGAGCATTAACTAGTCAAGACTATGCAATTTCGATTGACTCTACTCTTTACATGTGATGTAGCTCTCAGTGGTTTAACTTGTTTTAGTATTAACATATTACTCGCGCGAAAACTTTCAGAGTAGCACACTGCTATCTCCCTATCATTTTTTCATCACCACTTATTACATAATCAACTTTGCAATAGACAGTCCTCATTGAGAACCAGGTTCAAATAGCTATAAGACTGGGCTTGTTTTCTGGATCCCGAATTTCCAAACCATTATGTATGATTAAATATTATTAAGGTTGGCACATTAGAGTTGCAAATGATTGAGCTTGGCTTGGTTCAGTCCTTTTTGAGGCATGCTCTGACTTGGCTGGGGCTCATCTACATTTGATAGCAATGCTCAAACTTGTACACATGTTCATGATTCATTTGTATCCTGTTAGCTGGGCTGTTCTCGTTTATGTATACCATTCACAAAATGTAACTGAGAAGAGTTGAATAGTGTTTATGGAAGTAGTAACATCTTCAAACAATTAACTAAACATACATCAGTTTATTTGTTTTGAGATCTAATACTCCCTCCGTCCCTAAATGAGGTCTTTTTTTTTGTAAATATTTTGTCCCTAAATGTGTCCCTTTTATATGAAGTTACTGAATTTTCCTTGCTATCTTTCATGTCCCAATGTGCATTTACAATTCTATAATGTGAAGTGTGAACATTAAGGACATTCATGTATATGTACTACTAAAATGGCCTAATTTCCTTAGTTTGTGTAAAAAACTAAAAACGGACACTCTATTAGGGACGGAGGGAGTATATGTAATGTTCTAAACTATATTATATACTTATAAAAAGTAATAATATATATATTATATACTCCCTCCGTGCCAAAATTATTGTCAACACTTTTATCACTTTACCTTATTTTTTTCATCCTACTTTAATTATGGGCCACGTACACATGGACTTTAAAAGAAACTACATATCGAACAAATATTAATAATCAAGTCAATTGTTTTTTTTAATCCGTGTGACGGGTCAAACATGACAATAGTTTTGGGAGGGAGGGAGTATGTAATATGTATAAGATATACCATATAAATTTTCTTACAAGTATGTAATAAGTTGCATGAAATGCATACATCATCAAATATATATTTGTGAAAATACAGAGATAGGAAGTTAGCGTGCTGTGTAGGGGGCTTGGCACTCAAGTTCGGATTGTTCAGTACATGCTCCTAGAATATTTGCTCAAACTTGGTTCATCATTAAGTGAACCGAGTCCAAGCCCAACTTGTGATGAGCCCAGCTCCAAGCCTGGTCATGAACAACTCCGTTCATTTGCAGCCTTAGGCACATAAGTAAGTCCTCTACTACTAAATGATGTTTTGATAAATGTATGAAATTTACCTGCATTTTCTATTGTAATAAAGTATACTCCCTTCGTCCCTAAATGAGTGTCTATTTTTATTGAAGTTTTCTAATTTCACCTTGTGCACTTATCATGTCCTAGTGAGGACTTCCAATGCTGTAGGTAGATATTGAAGGCATTGATGTACATGTATTACTAAAATGACGCAATAGTCAACTTCCTTAAGCTTAGTGAAAAATTAAAAATGGACACTCATTTAGGGGCGGAGGGAGTAATGTAATATACTCGGGGAAGAAACTGATAACAAGACAGATTGAGAATTATCTGACTTGAACCATGATGTATTTCTTGAAATATTAAAAGCAAAGACTAGTATTTAACTTACTGAAACTAACTTTTGACCGCCAAATGTAACTGGACAGTTGAAATATTTGCAATTGAGATATTCATCATTAATTTTAAGAGTCTTGAATGAAAAGTGTGGTTAGCTGACCAATACTGTTCTTATTAGTCTTTAAGTAGCAACAAGGCAAGGCAATTTTTCTTAGTTGATTATATGTTACTGAGTAGATATGCTGAAAATTCATTCTTTGCACAAGTGTTAACTAAACGATTCTCTGTTTTGATTAAAATACATCTGAAATTGAGAGATATTAGCTCTATAGGCTCCATAACTAGACGTTATTGTAACATACATGCCATTATGTGCAACACATATGGTATATGCTGCTAGCATATGTATCCAATCTACTTACACATAGCTAGAGTAAAATTATCTGGTTTTGTGTTGTGGTTCCTTTTTTCTTTTTCTGCACCCTTGGGGGTGGGGGGTGGGGTGGGGACTGGTGTCCTTTCTTGGTACTTCTCTAATTATATGCTTGATGTCCAGCTACACTACCTACCTTGGAATCACAAGGTGAAGGCACTATTTTCTCTAACTATTTGATGTGAATCCGGGTTCGGATTTGAGCCAAGATCGATTCGAAGATTAACGGGACCCTCAATGATAAACAAAGAACGCATAATTAGAATAGCGAACAATGAAAGTAACGAGAATAACGATAAAAACGAAAATAACAAAACAAGAGAAAGGATAGAAAGAGTCTCCCTTGACCCACTAGTCTCAATTGACTAGGAACCTTAGGGGTGCGAACGAGAACCATCGACGCGATTGCCTACGACCCACGAACACGAAACGCCACTCACGAAGATTGTTAAGTTCAAGGTTTGGTTTCTAGTCCAAGAAACCGGATATACTCACAAACTCAATTGTGAACAAGTGTATGAACACTAAAAAAAATGCACTTTGCATAACTGATCCAAGATCCCTTTTACAAAGTTTTAGACAAGCCTTATATAGGCTACACATACTCAAAGTAAACTGCACTAGGGAACTCCAATGGTTGGGTGATTAAAGGATAAGACTAAAGGTCTTCAGGGACTCCAAGGGACAGATTCTTTAGTTGCTGATTTCTTGAGAATTGTTTGGATTCCAAGCCTTTTGCTGCGACCAAAAAGTCCTCTAGCTTCCCAAACATGACACTTGAGCCCCCCTCCATTTGTAGAGTGTCAATCCTTGGCCCTAGGATCACATCACTATTGCTTCTTCTCCTTTTTAATTTTTTTTCTTTTTCAATTTTAAGGTGTATACATGTTATGATTCTTGCTAAAATGTCTTGTGGTTATTAACTTCTACTTCTATTTAACGGGGGAAATTTAACAAGCCTACATTCCTCCTTTATCCATCTTCTATCTTTCAGTTTGAAATGGTTTTATTTTCTCTTACTGCCATCAAAATACTGCTTCTTCTTCCCTCCCCCCACCCTCTGTGTTAGGTTGGGTGTTTTTGCTGCTATTGTTGTTGCTGATGGTTGTTTTTTTTTTTTTTGGGTGGGGTGGGGGGGTTGCTGTAGATAGTTTACTTGGTTACCAACTTTACTCGTAGTGTCTAAGATGGTTGTGGATTGCATGAAGTGATATAAATCAGCTGCACCTCTCTCTCTCTCTCTGATTATGTGTGTAATTTCAATTAGTTCCGTCATTTTTAGGAAAAAAAGATGTTTAGAGAAATTTGCATGGAGTTATGATGACATGCATAAATGCTTCAATTTATGCTGTTTAATTTGTTTCAGTGCCGCGATGGAGAAAGCTAGCAAGAACCAGGCCGTTATAGATGCAATTGGGGAGCCAATCGTAAGAGGTCCTTGGTACAATGCATCCCTTGCAGTAACACACAAGAGGCAATCTGTATCTTGCACTTTTCCCGTTTCTGGGCCCAAGGGCACAGGAATCTTTCAACTGAGGGCAGTTGGTGTTGCAGGTTTGTTTGTACCTTCTTTTAAATGGTCTAGAGAGCATCTGCATTCATTATGGGTCATACATAATTCACTGGAGCACGTGTATTAATTAAAGATGGGTTTAGATTAATTGTTGCCGTAGAAAGCATGGAATATTGTTGATGTTGGTAAAATATGGATAAAACAAACTTGATTAAATACTACTCCCTCCGTTTCGGACAAAGTTTTTAAGAAAATATCACTTTTAATAGTCCATTAGTAATAAAATGACACTTTATGCCTTAATTTTTAAAAATGGGCTTTTTAAGTGAAATATCTCAAAATGAAATAATGAAATAGTGGACTCTTTGCCTGGAACGGAGGGAATATATGGGTTAGTGTATGTGAGCTGAGATTGAGATGTTGGGGTGAGCAGATGAATCACGGCATTCCTTTTTTGGTGGTCAGCGTGACTGGGAAATTCTTATCATGGAAGCTCTCGTCCATGTTCCTACCAATGAAGAAAAGCAGCAAACATTTCGAATCAGCCTTTCAGATAACTCTCCTTCAGACTGCAAGGCATGCGTCTCCTCCCCAAGCTCATGATTCATCCTCTGAAAATGAATTACTAAACACTAGTTAGCTTTAGTGCACCCACAACTTTTACTTGTTTTTCCTATTTTATTTCATAATAGGTTGTCCTTTTGAAATTTATTATTCCATAACTAGGACGGCTTTTCTATTATAGTTTTTTTTTGGGGGACTTTTTTGTTGAGTGTTAATAGTCTCCCTAATACTAGAAAGAGCAGTCCAGTGGGCTATTATGAAGCTTACTATTGCAAGTTGAGTTTACTTCTGGAAGAACATTATCATAATGAGCCGTGTGGTATTTTCCTTATTCTGTGTATTTTCTGTTATAATTCCGTAATTAAAAATCTATTATTTCATTTTGAAATATTTCATTTGAAGTCTATTTTTAAAAGTATTATTTTATTACCAATGAGTTACTAAAAAAATATTTTTATTTTTTTAAAATTAATTTTTAAACAGGGATTTTTTACCAGAAATGAAGGGAGTACAAAAACAACTTGGGCGATTGACTTTAGTTATGTGGTGGTTGGGATTTGATAGTAAGATTCAACGGTTATTGGTCAATTACGAATAACTTTTTACAAATAACCTTCCTCAATTATGAGGCGACTTTGAATTGTGCTCTTCAAATGCCACTTGAATTAATGTATTTGCTCAAATATAAAATTTTCTTAAATTGTGCAATTTATTTACTCCCTCCGTCCCTAAATAATCGTCTTGGTTGATCCGGCGCACAGTTTAAGAAAAAGTAATTGACTTGATTATTTATATTGGTTTAATGTGTAGTTTTTTTTAATATCCATGTATATGTGACTCATAATTAAAGTAGAGTGAAAAAGTAAGGGTAAAGTGGTAAAAGTGATTTTTTAAAAATGTAAGTTTTAAAGTGGATAATTATTTTGGGACGAACGAAAAAAGAAAAGTGGACGATAATTTAGGGACGAAGGAGTAGTTACTATTATTTCAATCGATGAAATCATACCATATATTGACATTGCACGGACACAGAGATTACTAAAATCAATTAATAATACACGTAGTTTTGCATCGATTCAAGCTCAACTGTGTGGGTTGATATTGTTAATTGTTGTCCCTAAATAAGTAAATATTGGAAAATAATAGAAATATACAAACATTATTACCCCTATGGTGTAGCTGTAAGCACAGGATTATAGATCTTGAAACTCAGTACAGTTTCGGTTAGAAAGTAGAAATACATATATACATACAAAATTATAATGATAGTCGCCAGGAGCGTATTGCGTATCTCATCATGAAGATTCTATCCCCCTGTTTGTGGGCCCACATTAAGTATTATACTCCTCCGGCTCCAGATATGCGTCTTTAACAGTAGACGCTTTCTTAAAGTCAAAGGTAGTCAATTCTGTGGGTGGAGGTGGACTCTGTTCCCCAGCGCAGGACAGCGGCGTAGACCGTCAATATCATACCAGTGGACTGGAGTGGAGTTCTTCCTAATGCATTTCATATTTAACCCTTGTTGTTTCAATTTTACCCCACCAACCCTTGTTTTAATCTTTACTACCCAAAACCGGAAACTCTACTTTCGCATGAGGGGTGTACGTTGTTCGATTTGGTTCGATTAAGGCTAAAACCGTAAACCGAACCACACCCCCTTGTTTAGAACCGAACCGTTCAATGCTTAGAACCGAACCAAACCAAACAACTCGGTTTGGTTTCGTTCGGTTCGATTTTGTGGTTCGACAAAAAATTAAATTAATCATTTTAGAAAACATTAAAAATTATACAAATATGATTTTAATCCGTAAATTAGCATGGAACAAGAACATTAATAATACAAAATTAACAAACAATGAAATCCAAGTCTATAAATCATTTGAATTCAACAAGATAATTAAAATTTTGAAAAACAAAGCAACAAGGCAGCAACAACTGAAGGTTCTGTTTGCCAACTTGATTTCTTCATTTCTTGGCAGCTTTGATTCAACTTGTTAAAGGTTTTGTTCAGTCACAACAAAAGCACATCAGCAATGCAGCAGCAGATGCCAAAAAAAATTGCGAAGTTTACAAGCACCATCCCATTTGGTGGTCAAAATTAACAAATAACACCAACAACATCTATTCAACAACAACAACAAAACAAAATTGATTTTAGTTTTTTTGCAATTCATTTAAGACTAGATCTAGATGTTGATAAGAATAAATCGATTACCAAAAATGATCTTTCGATTCAGTTTACCAAAAACGATTAACTTCATTTAATCAACAACAACTAAATCGATAACCAAAAACTTTCGAATCAGTTTTTGTTTCTTTGAAAGCGAGTGGGATAGAATCATAGAAAGATAGAGAACGTACTATCTCATGGTAACCAGTAAGAAATCGAGCACACCCAACAGCAGTGTAGAGGAGGAACACAGAGCCGCGAGCGGGAGAGAGGAAGGGTTTGTCGATTTCGATTTGGAGACTATAAGTGTGCGACAGCCAGTTTTGGGAAGTTAGGACATACTGATTTGGTAATTGAAAATTGATAAGAAGACATTATATGTGCTAACATCAAGGGTTCAGATTTGGCCTACTTTCAATATCTAACGGCTCTAATAATTTACATTACATATATTATATATAATTAAATAAAAAAACTCGGTTCGGTTTGGTTCAGACACGTAAACCGAACCGAACCAGCCGGTTTTTGAATTTTGGAAACCTAAACCGAACCAAACCGCATGGTTCGGTTTGATTTGGTTCGATGATGATTCGACTCTACACCCCTATTTCGCATGCAATGTACTTCTCCATGGCTATTTTCGGATTACCACATTACATTTTTTTAACAAGTCAAATTAAATTATCAAATAATTTTATGTTAATGTTTTTGGCCGGATTAAAATAAAATAATAAAATCACAACATCCCACAGGAAATGATTGCTAACATGAAGTTGGTCTAGCCGTTAGCATTTCTTAGGCCTTGCATGCACCGTTTTCTTATCTTAAACAAATAAATAGATGAAAAACACTTCATCGTCGAAGGTTATGACTTGGTAGTAGTAGTATCGTCAACTCTCTTAATTGTACTTTGTTTTTACCAAAGAATATGCATCAGTCTACAGAATTTCGTTAGTAATAATCAATTTTGTAATTTGACGCAATGGAATTGGAGGCCGCAGGGTGTAATTAATAGCACGGTCAAAATACAGGGGTTGAAGAATAAATTTATCAAATATTTGAGCGGACTCCAAAGGCTTGTATTAGCTCCGGAACTGAAGAGTCTAATAAATTTATTGCCGAGTTAGTACCAGACAAAACAAACTTTAGGGGGACCCCACTTGCTTTGCTTTTAAACTTTTCTGCTTAAGCTTCTTTTTTTTAATCATCTCTCGCATTCCACGTGGCCCTACTTTCGATGGACGGTTGTCATTGAGCCCTGTGGTGGCGTTATTAGACCCACAACTTGTCGGTTTGTCGCTTGGAACTTGGCGCAAACTTCTCCCTACTTTGTCCCCACGCCACTCTTATTTCTCGTCTCCCCGCGATATATCGCGAACCACATACTCCTGTCCTAAATCCTACTCCCTTCGTCCTAAATAATTATCATGGTTGACCCGGCGCACAGTTTAAAAAAAACAATTGACTTGATTATTTATATTGGTTTAATATCTAGTTTGTCCATGTGTATATGACCCATAATTAAAGTAGAGTGAAAAAATAAGGGTAAAGTGGTAAAAATGATGTTATAAAAAGGTAAGTTTCAAAGTGTATAATTATTTTGGGACGGACGAAAAAGGAAAGGAAGACGATAATTTAGGAACGGAGAGAGTAATACAAAACATTTGACTCCGGACGTGTTAAAATAAATATTTTTTTTTAAGAAAGTGTTAAATATTCCTAACTAACAAAACACAAAAATTAAGAAATGTAATTAATGATGAGTTATAAAATATGTTGACGACAATAATACACATTATGTAAACCCTCTCTAATTAATTATGTATACATTATATTTACTCTATCTTTTTATGATGTGAAATAATGATAGTATTATATGAAATTATATATTATGAAAAATAATATAAAATTTGTACGTCAAAAATCTTTAAGAACATTAGTCGATATATTTAAAAATAGAAAGTATGAATATTTATATGGAGCAGAGAGAATATTGTTTTAAAAGTCAATTTTTTCATTGTCTTTTTTTGGAACCATCTACGATGTTAAATTGAGAGCACGGAAAACATTATGCAAAGCCGAAAATACGTATGAATTGAAGTATTTTTTGTCCCCAAAAAAAATATTTTTTATTGCTTTTATACAAATGTAAATAAACATTTAGTTTTATATGTATTTCTATCTTGCAATTGAAAATAAATAATAAACAATTGATTCAAACAAACTTTTAAAAGTGAAAGACAATATTTATTTTGAAATGTCCCAAAAATTAATTCAAACGTAAAAATGCTTCATTTAACATTAATGGAAATACCACTTTGTCCCTTTTAGCCTTTTTTTTTTTCTAGCTCTCTCTCTCTCTATCTCCCCCCCCCTCTCCCTCCCTGCAAAAGTAGTTCTATTTTATTGGTATGTTCTTAAAAAATAATCTTATATATATATAGGTCAGAGGTAGGTTGTGTTTAATTTGCAGCATGGTTAGGTTTGTAATTCATGATATTTTTATTTTTCCTTTTGAGGTTTATATATATATATATATATATATATATATATATATATATATATAATTGTTTTTATTTTTATAGCATCGGTTATACTATAACTATTTTTACATTTCATTTTTTTTGCTTTAATTAATATTCTCTTCCTTACAAAGAATTTACTATTTTATTTTGAAATGTTTCACTTAAACATTCTAGTTTTAAAAAATAAATTTAGTTTTGATACAATGACGGTGTAAATTTTAAATGTACACAAGCACTTCAAAAAATATAATTTTAAATATAAATATTTCCATCCGTTCCGGACAATAAGTATATTATTCTAGTTTGAGATGTTTCATTTAGAGAGTTCACTTTAAAAAAATTAAAGCATAAAAATATCATTTTATTACTAATGAGGTACTAAAATTGTCATTTTTCTTAAAAAGTTTAATTTTCAAACTAGGGTTTTTTGCCCGGAACGGATGGAATAGTTCTTTGAAGGGTAGGATTGCAATCAACTAATCAAATCCATTTAGATAAAACATTAGTCATTTTAATACTAAAAACTGAAAATTATCTCTACAAAATCTAGTGTGTAGCCATTATGCGATAAGTGATCAATATGATTGTATTTTAGAAAATGTTCTTATGAAAAAAGTATTTTTAACATTGTTTGTGTAAAAAAAAATGTAATTACATTGTAGGTGTCACAATATTTTACTCTTTAAAAAATTATGTTTGTAAGTGTATTGGTTATATTAAAGTATTTTTGTTGTTATAACTAATTCCAATAATATTAATATAACTCTTGATTATTAGTCGTTTTATAGGTGGACGCTTTGGGTGGTATAAAATTATAAAAAAAATAAGAACTTCAAAGGGAAAAATCTACACAAACAAAGCATTATATGACAAAACTTAATTTCAAAGTTAAAACAAAGGAAATATGGGGAATTTTTAATGATTATTTTATTTCCTAACCATTGATGGTTATTATGTCACCAAAAATTAAATGTTGGAATTTATTAATGCAATTAATAGTTTATATTATTTTGAGGTGAATTAATTACATTTTTCAACTATCTAATAAATCTCAACCTTTAATTTTTTGATTCAATGGACAATATAATACGTCATTTGTTCTAAAATTATTGTCTTATTTGATATAACAAATGAATTAAGAAAAAATGGCTATTTGATCATTAATATTGATATGATATATAGTTTTTTTTAAAATCTATGTTCGTGTAGCGTATAATTAAAATAAAAAAAATAATTACAAAGGTAACCATAGTAACCATTGATCGAGAATAAGTATTACTCCCTCCGTCCCTTAATAATCGTCCTGTTTGATCCGGCGCACAGTTTAAGAAAAAACAATTGACTTGATTATTTATATTGGTTTAATGTGTAGTTTCCTTTAAAGCCCATGTGTATGTGACTCATAATTAAAGTAGAGTGAAAAAGGAAGTGTAAAGTGGTAAAAATGATGTTCTAAAAAGGTAAGTTTCAAATTGGACAATTATTTTGGGACGAACGAAAAAAGAAAGTAGGACGATAATTTAGGGACGGAGGGAGTATCTTTCTAGTTTTTGTCATGGAAACAGGAAAGTAGGAGTATTCGATTTATCAAAAAAAAAAAAGTATTCATTCAGCTGTGGTACCAACGGAGTTGTTTGCCGAGAAAATGAAAATGTCTAAATGAGTGGAGTAAGGGCGAAATATCCCAGAGCTGGGTTGGTTTGGTTTGTAGAGAGAACAAATCTTTTGTAACAGCTTGCCATGGCAGTGGGACAGGTTAGGAGAAATAGATGATGATGATGGTGAGGCGCACAAACCAGACATCTGGTCCCACCTCCCTGCCCCACCTCCACCACCACCCCATCATCACTCCTACGCTTCTCCACCTTCCCCTCCATCTTAAACCACCTATTTTGTCACCCTCCCAATTCTCTCTCTCCAAATTTTCATCAATTTTTGTTTTCAATTTCATTTCTCCGGTGTAAAATGAACGGCACTTTGGGTTTATTGGGCTCTCACTGCGCCAGAGGGCTGGCTTCTGGTGGGTCAACCACTGGTTCTATGTCTACCGTGTCTAGAGAAGACAATTTGACTCTGTCTTCCGAGGTTTCTTCTTCGTACCCAGACGAGTCTGAGCTTGAATTGGGTCTTGGGTTGAGTATTGGCGGCGGTAGATTGAATTCAAAGACTTCCTCTTGGGGTCAATATGCAAGGATCTTGACTGCTAAAGATTTCCATTCCTCAGTTTCCAAAGCTAATTCATCCACATCTGGGACTAAGCGAATTGCTTCTGATCCTGTTTCACCCCCGAACGGTACAAGGTATAAAAATATATGTGGTTTATCCCCTCCCTGTGTTAATGGTTTATCCCTGTCTTTCCTTTTAGCTCCTTTCGGGTTGCTGTGCTGGATGGTTGCTAATTTATTTTCTTGGTAAAGATTTATGCGTGTTCAAAAGTACTTCTATGATATGATTTTGAAGTTAGCTTAATCTTTTGACTTGTAATTCAGTTTCTATGTGTGAGGGGTTTTTCTTTCTGTTTTAGTTTTCTTTTCCTGCCCAAGATTCATGTGTTCTGGATGTGCTTGTTTGACTTTAAACTGACCTTGGTTGTCCCTCTGTTTCCTTTAATTTCTAATTTAGTTTATATTTATGATGGAAAGCTCCTCTTTATGTCAATATATTTTCCAGCAAAGGGTTTATGGGCTCTTAAAGTGCTTATTTAACTTTGCATTCGGCTATTAGCCTTTCCACTTTGCTTTTTCCCACTCTTTTATTTTTCTTACTAATACGATAACTTTTCTTTCTAGCATCTAAATTCGTTATTGGTTGGTTGGTTGTGAAGAATCTGAAACCTGAGATAAAGCCCCAATAGTTGCCTTTTTGGGGGTTCTTTTTCCTTATTTTCGGTTCGACCTGATCTTCGATGATTATTTAGATTAGGCCAAGACACACTATGTGAAATTTTCTTTTTGCACTCTTTAATTTATCTGCAATGTTAAAGACTTCAACTGTGGTCCACTCGAAGAGATAGTCAGCCATGTGAAACTTGGAAATCTTGGTACTTTCTTATCCTCTCAGGTATTAGGGAAACTATTAGTGCGAGGAAACCATAAGTGATTTCACTACATTGAACGATGGTATCCCACTACAGAAGTGTTTGTAAAATCCATTCTTGTTTTCTGGATTTAGTTTCCATGTGAAGGATTTAAAATGTTAGTAGATAGGTATGACTAAATAGATATTGACCCAAGCTTCTGAAAATGCCAATTTTGTACTCTCTGCAATGAAAGATGTACTCGCATGGTAATATATCTACGTTGGGTATCATTTTGTTGAGGTAGAAATCTTCCGTTCAATGAGATTGATTCTTTTCTTTCTTTCTTTTGATTGTTTTAATGAGACAGTCAGGTTGTAGGGTGGCCTCCTATAAGATCTTATAGAATGAATAGCTTGGTTAGTCAAACGAAGTCCCCAGCTGATGGTTTTAGCTCAATGGTTGAGGAAACCAAGAGCAAGAATGCTCTGGCCGACAGTTCTAACAATGGGAGCAACAAGAACAACAATAACTCCAAGGACAGAGTGATTTCCAAAACCTCTCTATTTGTAAAGGTGAATATGGATGGTACTCTTATAGGAAGGAAGGTTGATTTGAATGCTCATAGCTGCTATGAAACCCTGTCGCAGACATTGGAGAACATGTTTGGTGGGCCCACCATGAGCATTGGTGCAAGACGTGAGTTTTCCCTTCATTGTGTTTCAAACTAAACATGGTATTTTAATGATTAATTTTTTTCCTCAAGGAAGTTGATATTATCATTTTGATCAGGGTCAAGAACAGAGAAGCATGAAGTAATGAAAGAAGTGACAGGACCTTCAAAGTTGTTGGATGGCTCGTCTGAGTTTGTTCTCACATATGAAGATAAAGATGGAGATTGGATGCTTGTGGGAGACGTTCCTTGGAGGTATAATTGCGATTTTACAAATTAGAAATGCAAACATTGATTAGTTTCAAATATTCCATCTAATTGTGCCCGACCCTTTTGTAATTTGTATTCAGGATGTTTCTTAGTTCCGCAAAGAGGCTTAGAATTATGAGAACTTCGGAGGCTAATGGACTCGGTAAGTAGATGGGTATAAAATTCACTGTGTGAGTTGGCATTTGAATTTAAAAAATTCTTGATATCCTAAAATTCTATTGCATACATTGCAGCAGCTCCGAGGCTTGAAGAAAAGAATTGGAGACAAAAGAACTAAAGGCGTATATATAAATATTTCGTTTAATTTAGGGTAAGATGAATTCAAGTTCCTTGGTTGAAAGAAAGAGTGATATATACTGAGAGGTAGGTCAAAGCATTTTGTACAAGTGGGGGGTTTGGTTTTGCTTGTTTCTGTATCTTTTCATTTTGCGCACCTGCTCTGCTTTGCTCTCGGCGAGAGCACTTTTGTTATTGGTGCAATATACCACTGATAGTTCCTTTCTGATATATATTGATATTGTAATTACGGGGGGTGCCTGAAATTGGATTTATCCAGCCCTTGTTAATGAAAAAAGATTTGCCTGGTTTACGCTGAGTGATTTTTACTTGAGCGATCATGGGGGGATAAGCTCAACTAGATTGAAAGAAGCATGGGAAAATGGACAGTCTTGTGTCGATTGATTAAAACAACTTTGGGAGAGTTGTGTTTCATGGTACAATGAGGTTGCCTAATTTACAGGCTGACAGAATAAACTAGAATATTCAAACAAGAATCATATACCTACTAAAACTTACAAAAATGGAAGACAATTCTCTACTTACAAATGGATAGCCGAAGAGGAAAACCTTCTTCCTTCTTATAGAAGACCATTTACAGGTGATGTACTAAAGACGGGCCTATCTTTGTCACAAACATTTCTGCCGTTGTTACTGCTACTTTTCCTCCGAGGTTTTGCTTCTCCGAGCATTGTGATAACGTCTCTCATTGAAGGCCTGTCCTTTGGGAGCTTGGCTGTACATATTAGTGCTACCCGAAGAACTAAGAGCATCTCTTCTTGAACATGCTTGCAATTACCTACACTCGGGTCTAATGTCTCTTCTAAAGATTTGTTGTCTTTTATCTTCATTCGTATCCACTCAACAATATCCACAGACGCCCCGAATTCTGGATCCAATGGCCGTTTTCCTGTTACAAGTTCTAACAGAACAATCCCGTAGCTGTATATGTCACTCTTCTCATCAACTTTCAATGTGTATCCGTATTCTGTTGAGAACATTATTGTTAGTTCTACATCTAAAGTCACATAAAATTTGCAGTCTAATGAACAAGAAAAGATTTTGGTTTTGGTAACTCACCAGGAGCTATGTACCCGTAGGACCCTGCAACCATTGACACTGTCTCATTCTTCTTGATCATCATCCTTGCCAGCCCAAAATCAGCAATTCTTGCCTCGAGATTGGCATCAAGCAATATGTTATTTGATTTGACATCTCGATGAATCACCGGTGGGTGACAGTCATGATGCAGGTAGGCGAGCCCTTGCGCAACCCCAACTGCTATATTATATCTTGAAACCCAGTCCACGAGCAATCTCCCTGCTTCACATTTTCCATGTAAAGCTTCTCCAAGGCTACCATTTTGCATATACTCGTAAATTATCATTGCATTCTTGTTGTTGTGAAGAAACCCTAATAGCCTCACTATGTTTCGATGTCTCAGCCTTCCCAAAACATTCACTTCCCCTACAAGATCGTCTCTGCTTCCTGTTTCGATATCACCTCCTGTTCCCGTCCTCCACAGTTTCTTAACTGCTACAACAATGTTGAGTCTTTGCATCTCGGCTTTGTACACAATTCCCGTGGCTCCCATTCCAATCACATTTGCGTCCTTGACACAAGAAAGAATGTCATTGCTGGTGAAACCGAGTCTCTGGAATGCCTTTAGTCTCCAAGGCCACTCTCCCTTTCCCGCATCAAATCTTTCTTTGAAGCAACTTCCATCAGTGTACCACTTTTGGTATAGAGATCTAGCACCAAATGCTGCTATTACAACAGCTAGTAGCACTAAAATCCCGATTATCCATCCTTCAATTATGTGTTTGGTGTGCAAGCTCCTACGCCTTGAAGTGTATGCCATACCATGAGTGCATGGAGGCAGCACACTACCACAAAGTCCCGCATTGCCCACAAGATCACTTGGGTTAATTGTTCTCAGCATTCCATTTGCAGGAACAGACCCTTCGAGCTTGTTGTAGGAAACATTAAGCATTTCCAAAGCTGGAGAGTTGCCAAAATTCTCAGGAATCCCACCAGTCAAAGCATTGTTGGATAGATCAAGAATCGATAATGTGGGCATCATGGAAATTGCTACGGGAATTTGTCCAGTTAACTGGTTGTTTCCAAGATTCAAATTCACCAATTTCTCACAGGAAGCGATACTCGCTGGAATGGTTCCAGCAAAATGGTTTGATGAGAGATCGAGGATGGAAAGAGAAGGACAGTCCTGGAATTGATCCGGGATTTCACCTACCAAGTCATTGCCCGACACTAAGAAGTTTTGAAGATTTGGAAGAGAGAGAATGGTGGAAGGAAGTGAAGCTTGAAGGCGGTTTCTTGAGAAATCAATGAAGGAAAGTGAAGTAGAAGATGAAATGTCATTTGGGATTTGGCCTGTGAGGCTGTTATTAGCCAATTCCAGCCTTTGAAGTTTTCCAAGTTTGCCAAACCCGACCGGAATTGTCCCAGAAAGGAAATTATTTTGCATACGAACACGAACCAAGGATTTACACATGGATAAACCAGTAGGAATTGGACCAGAGAAAGCATTGTTGAATAGGATAAGCTTAATAAGATTACCTCTATTACACAAGTTTGGTGGGATTGGACCAGAGAAGGAATTGGATGATAAATCCAACCATTCCAATGCAGAGCTAAGGCCAAGATCACTTGGCAAGGGACCGGAAAGGGAATTATTCCATAGCTCAAACACTGTTAGCTGTGTCAACCTTCCGATTCCAGAAGGAATTGAGCCTGTCAACTGGTTGGACATCAGATTCAAGAGCTGCAAATTCTTCAGGTCGGCTATTGTTGCTGGGATATCTCCAGATAACATGTTATCCGAGAGATCGAACAAATTTAGTGAACTAATGTTCCCGATCTCTGCTGGAAGCCTTCCTTCAAAATTGTTCTTGTACAAGAAAATTGTATTCAAGTTCTTTAGCTTTCCAAATTCCGCTGGAATTGGGCCGCCTAGATTTCCAATTGCCAAATCAAGATACTTGAGATTAGTCAAGTTTCCAAACTCGACCGGAATTCCACCTATCAATTCATTGTAGCCAAGAACAATACTTTCGAGTGAAGAAAGCTGACCAATCTCCTTTGGTATGTGCCCTGTTAGATTGTTTCCAGAGAGGCCAAGAAACTTTAACCTTCCCAGGTTCTTGAGAGACACGGGAATCGAACCTTGGAAAAAGTTTCCTCTAAGATCCAGACTTTCCAGTGATGTTGCATTTCCAAGATCCTCAGGAATGTAACCGAAGAAATTATTACTTGAAGCATTCAACACGATTAATCTAGCAGCCTTTCCAAGACCCTCTGGAAAGCTATCGACAAAGAAATTCTGACTGAGATCAACGAAATAGAGAGCAACGAGATTGGAGAAAGATTTTGGCAGTGGTGATGAGAACCCGTTGCAGCATAAGTTAAGCGAAGACAAACTAGTAAGATTCTGAATGTCGTCGGACACTCTGCCACTGAGATTCATGTGGGAAATATCAAGACTGATGATATCACCTCTGGAATTGCATCCAATTCCAGTCCAACCACAATAGAATGAAGTGTTGACAATGGCATTGCTTGGAAGATGCCAGTGTTTAAGCGAATCCAGTGGGTCGATAAGACTAGCTTTTATCGATAAAAGAATAGATGCTTGATCATTCAGCTCAAGTCTTTCTGTCACCTTAGGAAAAGCAGAGGAAAAACCAATGTAACAATAGAAGAAGCAGAAGAAGAAGAATGGAGTTTGCAACTTCATGTTGTTGTTGTTGAACGTGGTTGAATCTAATAGATTTCGATCATTTGAATCTGGAAAAAAGTGAGAGAGAAGATTGGTTGATTAGTTGGTTGTTTAGATAAATAGTTATAGAGTTATAGTTAAATGGGGATGAGTGTTTTAATTTTTAATGTGTGGGGAGAGCTCGTGAGGTCTTGGGGATTGGAAAATGGGACAGGCTGGTCTTACAGAAACAGTGACTGGCAAGTTTGGAATTATTGAAAATTAATCCGACACTGAACATGGAGAGAATGTGCTAAGACATTGTTTCTTCTTCTTCTTTTTTCTCTGCATTTTGATAGTCAACTTAGTAAGTAAGTATTTCCTGTTTATTGGTTTTTATAAGGATAATGCTAGTGTTACCACCATTGTTACAACTGTAACATTAGAGTCTCGATGTGGCTACGTACTAAGTCTAAATGGAGGAGCTTAATCGCTTCTTGGACGTTGTTTATGTGCTAATAAGCAATGACATTAACTCACTCACTTCTTCTTAGTATAACCTTATTAGCCCTCTTTACCTCAAGACTTTCGAATTCACTGTGTCTCGGGTTTTGATTGATTCCCTTGGACCTGCATGTGCACTCTCATCATCTCTCTTTCATGAAGCAAACTCAATAGCAGATGCCCTTGCGAATTTAGCTTGTTTGTGGATGCCTATGCTCTTCCTCCGTTCATGTACCACCCTACATTAATGAATACTGCAACTGAGAGTCAACAACACCCAAATACAATTAACTTTAACCATATGAATTATTGTTGATAAATAGTAAAATGACCTTTCACTACTTGTAAAGGTTTTACAATTTGATTTGAGTGGGAACCAAATAAATCGATAATCTTTCCATGTTACATGGACTTGTAAACAAATTAACAAATCCCAACTTAAAAAACCATCCAAAATAACAAAAGTCTAAACCCATACAAATGTTGGCATTTTAAAACCTAAACAAATTTTACAAACTTGATCATTAATAAGCCAAAAACAATTTTTCTTTGGCTAATATAAACACACACAAACTAGTGGTACAAATTACCTTTCCACCCAAACTAAAAGTATTTTCTTGATATTACGAACTGAAAAGAGATTACCTTGATAAATTTTTGACTAGTGTGGATAAGACACACAAAATATCTATAAGAAATATAAAATTTAGGAAAAACAATTGTTAATTAACCAACTCACCTAAAACCTTAAACTATTAGATAGAACATCAAGAATATATATCATGTTTTAGATTTTGTATTTTTAACACTCTGCATACCCATACGTGGAGAGAGATGCACTTTATATATGGTCAATATGTATCATTTGTAATATTTTTAGGATAAATACAAGGGGGTGATTTGAACCCTTGTTCTGCCAAACCATGTGCTCTGATACCATGTTAAATAATTAATCAACTCATCGATTATCATTTCATTCGGGACAAGATAGGTGTTGGTCTTCTTAGTCCTGTCTATGTACCTACTTATGCTCAGTTGGCTGATCTCTTTACTAAGGCATTGTCTTCCCATATGTTATCAACATTCTTATGTGTATTTATTGTAAGACGGATCTCTCTAATCTGTTTACTATACATTGATGAATTGAGTTGTAAAATAATAAAACTCCCCGGAAAGGAAATGGTGGGAGAGTGATGGACATGATCAATCATGGGAGTAGGGAGTGAGGGCGAGGCCCACCAAACCGTCATTTTGTAATAAAATAAGTTATAATTCACTAATTAGCAGAATAAACTGCCGAAATTCACATGTGGACATGTGGGAGAGGGTACAAATATGAAAAATGAAGGCTGTGGCCTGTGCGTGATATGGAGGGCATGTGAAACAGCAGCTTCCTAGGGAATGCACCCTCCCATTTCTCCATCCAATCTCATCTATATATATATATATATATATATATATATATTATGAAGAATATGGAGGGAGTATTATTAGTTACAATTACTGCATATGGATGTATGTACTTATTATAAATCCCAATATATTAGAGCAGAGCTTCAGATGGGTGTTCATGGAGATTAAGTGTTAGGTGTCCCCACATGGGTCCTCCTAAAACACACCCAATCATCCACTGATCACTCCATAGAGGAAGTATAGTTGTAGACAGATCAGAATCATGGTTGATTGGTTGTGGTGACTGGTGAACGGTGATTGCCAATGTGGCACGTGCATTAATTTGAGTGGCCGGGCTGGGTCCCACGATTTACGAGGAAATTAAAATATTGTTGAATTATGATGCCCTTGTCTCCCTGGGAAATTTCTGTTTGTAGTTGACTCACAAATCTGCAAATCTGCAAATCTGCAAATCTGCAATAAGCAATATCCAACAACTTAAAATGGTAAAACACAGTTTATTAAGATCAAGATGAATCAAATGTTAAATCCTAGCTACACCAAGTTTATCGCACTTCACCATTGTACGTGTGGTTGTACTTGTACATCTTAACTAATATGATCAGTTTCTACATCTCTCCATCTATTTAATTCAAAACTGCATGCATATATGCTTCACCCAAACGAGAACGGAGAAACCAAAGTTGGAAAAAGGTACGTAGGTTTATAACCAAAACAAGGATGTACCTGAGCCTCAGTCATGCATAATGATGCCTATGCCGATGCCGATGCCGTGCCAGCATAAATATCTCTTGGACCGCCTACACACAACTCACAACCGCCGCTTCTTCAAAGATTTGGGAACTAGTCTTGCCACCGGTATTCTATAAATATCCATCCAAACCTACACTCCACTTCGTAAACCTCAACATAAAAAGTTTCAGTAGCAATTTCTCTACAGCCACAGCAACATAGTGGGAAACAAATTAAAAGAATGAAAAAGATAAACACCTTTTGTGAGACATTGACCTTGGTAGCCTGTAAACCAATAAGAAAAATGAGGAATCTAGGATATACCACTTTGTTCCTAGCTAGACATCTTACTGAAGCTAGGAAAACCTTGGCTGCAGGCTGCAGCTACAAAATCCTCCGTCGTACATGAACCTATGTGTACTTGGTCTATTTTGACATCCTTGCATTCTCTAGCTAAACCTCGATTATCACGTCAATGTGGCTAGCTGCAGAAACACAAATTTTACAATATATATGCATGCAAATAATCCAGTAAAACTTTCCTCTCAAAGCTACAGAGCATCATATACTATCTTTGCAACCACTGGTTTGAGTTTTGAGACATCAAATCTATACTCATAAATCATAATGAAACCTGTAGCCATCAGATATGTATGATAAGCACAGTCGTATCTAGAAAACTAAGGCAATTAGTTTTTGAATGACAGATCACTAAATTCTAATAACAACTTTCTCGAAACCCCACTATTCAAAATCCATAAACAAGATTATAAGCTAATGATCGAAACTCCAACTCTTGAAAAAAAAAAAAGAAAAAAAAAGAGTACAACCACACTAAGCTACATTTGTTTTGGCAACTGCCCATGTTTTGCTGGCAATAACACATTTCTAACAAAAGGGCATATAAACACAATCATTAATTTGCATTCTAAGGCAACATGTGAATCATATTGATAAGAGTGTTTGTCCCACTTGGAGACTTGCCTACCTTGCAGTTTCATCACTATAAACAGGTTCAAGAACTATTATATATATGATCTGCTTTTAGGAGGAGCATTACTGACGCAGCGGAAAAAACAACAAGGGCTCTTACCACGAGAATTCCTTCAAAATAAGGTTGAAACACATCAAATCTTAACCAACCTAGAATCCATTAGTAAGAGATAACTGAAATCCACCAGATGAAAAAACTATAATTTTATTAAAATATCAATTAAATTGAAATTACAATGAAACTTATTTTTATAGGACTAGTAATGCTTGGAAAACAAGTTAAAATCTTCTAAAAAGTAGCCTAACCTATATAGTAACCTAATATGACTTAAATTCATCACTTATATACCTAAACCTACTTCTAGACATAAAAATATTACCTTATTAAAACTAAATATGAAAATTACAATAAAATAAAAATACTTAAACTTAAAATTAAAACTAATCAAATCTTGTCCTACATCAGCCACCCACCCTTGAAAAGAACTCGTCCTCGAGTTCATACCAGAAATTTGAAATTGTTCATGCCAAACAAAGAGATATTTTGAGCAATATAGCTTTTCACGCAATCTTGAATCTTCGTAATCCTTGAACAAATCTGAAATCGAAAAAGACTCAAAAACTCGAAAGAAACTAGGAGAACTAAACAGAAACTCGTTTGGCATAACGTGTGGTCGTGTGCATGCCTTAGTAGTCACGGACAGTCCCATATCATCCGCATCAAATAAATTTGCAATTCCAAAATATTCTATATCCCCAAAATTATGTTTCTCACAACTCTTTCGCTCGGAAAATAATTGCTCCACATCATCATGCATGTTTCCAAACGCAAGTTCAAGCAAATTTAAATCTTCCAGATTCAGGTCGCCTGTGAAAAACGGAAGATCAGCCTTAATTTTCGGATACTGTTCTACGTCATTCTTTGTTACTGGCACATCCTCTCCTTCAGAATTGGAATTCACATCTTCCCTGACCGGCGGATCACGAGGAGGGTTCACCCCGCGTCCTATAGGTTCACGCAGGCCGCCGTTTACTGGGGTTTTCACCACCGGCGCATATTGCGTACTACTTCAAAGATAGCTTGATTCCGGTTCTGAATTGAAAGAGCCAGATTGTCCATCGTTGCTTGCAATCGTTGAAGGATAACTAACAGTATAGCGTTGGTGTCGTTGTTGTTGCCTTCGTTAGCCGCCATCTCACATGATGTTAATCTGCTCTGATACCAACTGTACGCAACAGAGCAATCAACAAAATCTCTTTCCACGAGAAATTCCTTAACAAAGCCTATGACGACTTTAGTGTTTCAAGCACAAGCAAGAAAACAAGAAAATTCTAATTTTTATTCAAAACTGACGAATTAATGTTTAAGAAGGTATTTATATGCCCTAACAAGCCAAACCCTAAAAGGAAAAGAATTAAACAAATTAAACGAAAAAACCTCAAAACTTCAAAGGCCCGTAACAGTATTTAAACAATGTTTTTTGGGCTAAAGTTATGCTCCGTTAAAGTTATGCGGCGGGCACTGTAATTCATCCGGACACGAAAATTATGCTCCGTTAAAGTTCTGCCAATCGTTAAGTGATTTCTACTAGTGCATAACGAAAACTAACGGAAAAACTGCGAAAACAACCCGTCGTCCCAACTTTCAGAAACTGCCGCTGGACTCCATGAGCTTCGAACTCTTCCCTAACGACTTGCTCAAATATGGTCATAGAGCCTCTGTCAGTTAGACAGGAGAAGTAGGTGGAGACACCGGTTACCATCCCCATTCCCCGTTGTTACCTGAAATCGGTTTGAAGATTGACTTTTTTAGCTCGGAGTTCATAGCGGTAATGCAGAAGATGATAAAAAGTGAAGCGAGGTATTATATAAGTGAGATTGAACATAATGAGATGTGCATGCAAATGCAGGGCGAAGTAATAAGGAACGCTAGCTGTGGTGAATGGTGAAGCGTATTGGTATCAGCAAAATGGAGTACTGATTAATCAATGAAGAAACTTTATCTAAATATATTACATAGAAAAAATTTTGCTTTGAAATTTTATGATAGAATAAAGATCCACCCAGGCAGCCATGTACGTGAAATAGGGACCTACATACTCCACGTCATCACTCCATTAGCGAAAAGAAATTGTTGACATTTTGTCCAAATTATTAATTTGTACACTTCTAATATTTTTTCTCCAAACTGAGTACATTAACGTCATTTGTAATATTGAAAACATGAGGTTACTTTCGTCTCCCACAAAATAGTATGTTGGTATAAAAAATAGTTTTCCCAAAAAAAAAAAAAAAAAGGAGATTGTCATTCTGGCCAGAAACCTTAAGGAGTTGTCCAGCTCCCATCACGAACGCTTCATCGGTGAGACCTATTCCACTAGCAATGGCCTTTCATGAGCAAGGGCAATATGGCATACAGATTTTGTAGTCAGATTAAGGGTGACAAAATGTGTGTTATGGATAATAGACTAATCCATGATTATCCATAACACATATTTTGCCACCCCTAATCAGGATTAGCTTGTAAATTACTCCTACAAATTAATCACAAAAAGTAAAAAAATAAAAAATAAAAATTGATAGTAGGCATTTCGTAAAATATCAACAAATGGGAAACTTTTTAGAGAAATAAAAGTAATTGATCGATATTTTGATGGGTGGAGAAGTCTCTCAAGATATGTAGATTGCGACTAGCAAGTGTGTCAGTAAATAGGCCTAGCAATTACAATATAAAACCTGTTAATCCATCCAATTCGACTTGAAAATTATCCAACTCGACCCGACCCGTTATTTTTTTGGGTCGAAACGGGTTACCCATTTTGATCCAAACAAATAACAAGTCGATTTGAGTTGGGTTTAAGTGGGCCAAATCCGTTACCCAATTCTTCCCGCTATTTTTTTGCCATGTAAATATAGTATTTTTGATAGAAAATGCAGGTCGAAACAGGTCGGTCCGCTCCAACCCGCTATCAATTTTGGCCCGTTTAATTTTGTGTCATGGCGGGTCACATCTCATTAACCTGTTTCGACCCAACCCAACACACACGATCAACGACCCTACTCATAAATAAATAATGGTCAAGCATAACCACAATCCTTTCTCTATCCCACACCTTCCAATCCAAAGTCGATAGCATGCATGGTTACATAAGTAATAACAAAACAAGACAATCAAGGACATGACATGGTCGACATACGATATACAGTATATAATTAAAAGTAACCAAGACAATTGGTTCATATGTGCATAGCCAAAACATATATACTAGCTAGTAAATTCATAGATAATATTGAAATTAGGAATGAAATAAGAGCAAATAAGTAGCGAAATTTATACTTGAGCATTGTGACCAAATTGGGATTTAAAAGTTGCGATTGCTGTTCTCACCAGGGACCTTTGAGCTGCTCTACCGAATATCTTTTCAGTCATTGTCATACCAAATTTCACCTGTGATGATCATATATACTTGTATAAATTAGTACTCCTCTTTCTATAAATTAATTAATTTAAATTTTCAATACTTCCAGCTTTGAGAAAATAAGTGAAACCCATATTGAATATTTATTCAAAAAAATGTCTAATTAAGTCAAATATGATCAACCCAATTTACGGTATAGATCATATATAGATGGATTGTTGATGGGGAGGGAGCGAATGGATGGAGAATAACTGACTAAACCGGTGGCTCAAGGGGGAGAGTAAAATGCCCTTACTGATCAAGGACGGACCAACTAGTTTGATCGACTAACTGACTCGATTGATCGATTCATTAACAATTAATCGACTCATGAATCGCACACCAATAGAATGAGATCGAGGGGGGAGATGACAGAAGCCCCTCCTCCTACCGTCATAGTCATTTCCGATCTCATTTTCCCTTTGAAACTCTTTCTTCCTAAAATCATATATGTCCATTTGTCCATCGGGAACAGAATTGGGCTAAGCATCTGTTTCTATCTTCGTTGTAATTTTGTAATCAAAGTGCTCATTCCATTCCACACTTTTTCATTTCATATGGAGTATACCCAGAACATTTGTGTTCTATCTACGCTGTAATTTTATAATCAAAGTGCTCGTTTTGTACTAAAATCACAAGGAATGGAATCACATGAAATGAAATATGAAGGTTTATATCTCAATATATATCAATCAAGTTCGTTAACTAAGAGTAATCATGAGTTACCTTGTGCGAATTTGAACTTTAAGCGAAGTGGAAGACTTTCTGCTCGAGCTACGATCTTCGTATGTCACGATCAACAATCCTGCAAGACTCTCTCGTCGGATTGATATCACGTAGCACAAATATCAATAGTGGTTCACACCGCAAATCCAAGCCTCTAGATGGTTAGGCTAGAGGAAGTATTTTGGTGAGATAGAATATATGAGAGAAAGGGGGCGGCCAAGAGGGGAAGACGTGTTCTTCTCTATTTAGGGTTTTACCTCTTTAGTTGCCCTATTTATATTATTGTACAAGAAACCCTATTTCTTGTAGGTTAAGTTAAGTCAATCCCGATCCCCTTCGGATTAGGAAACTAATTAACCTTTAATAATATAAATATATTCCATGTGAGCGGAAGTAAATAATCGGGCCACAAGCCCAATTGCTAACATCTCTCACTCGCACACATGGACTCACTTCTCTTACCACATCGTATCATCAAAACCCGTTAAACACTGTCTCTTCATACTAGAAGTGAAGCGTGTGACATGACGAGAAAGATAAAGGGTGGAGCGCACCAAATCACCATCTGACCAGCATAAAACTTCCTCGTTAGAAAACAAAATTCGTTTATACCCCAAACCGTATATATACATCAATTTAAGCATCATCAATCCCTCAAGAGTGGTGCTTAAACCTCAACATGTTTGTGTATCAAGATCAATCTTTTGAATCGTATGTTCAATATGATCGCCATGGCATTGAAACACAAAAATAGAGATGTATATTATACTATCTTCCTTAGACACTCATATCAATCACTCTTGATTAACTGTTTTCCCAATGATACTAGTAAATTGTATGTGCATGCTTGGTTGGTCGGCATGCCAAAGTAGCATCATCAATGTCCAAGTTCATGATATAGATCTAAGTCACATAGGGTATAATCGTGACCTGGATTTGATCACTAGAACTCACACAGTGATGAAGTAGGGATCATTCAATCACTTTCTTAAGTCGCATTATAGTCATATACCGTATGATGTGTATGCTATGACGGAACTCCCACACAAAGTAGGCATGTCATGCTCAAACTCCATACGAACCTTAGTCTAGCCGCCCTTCTGGCGTCTAACCTGAGTACTTAAAAGCAGTCACTCTTCTAGTGTCTCTTTACAATTCTACCTCGTTGTTACTTAATTAAGCATCATTCCTTCAAATCATACCTCAATATATAAATAATTAGGTATCAATGCTTGCAATCGTGCCTCGGTGTTACTTAATTAGGCATCATTCCTTACAATCATGCCTTAGTTCGGTCTTACTAATTAGACATTGTTTCTTTAATATGGTGATATACTTCAATTTATTTTTTCAATTATGCCTCAATGCTACTTGATTAGGCATCGTTCCTTCATATCCTGCCTTGGTGGTATTTAATTAGGCATCGCTCCATCAAATCATGTCTCGGTATTACTCAATTAGACATTGTTTCCAATCATGTCTTGATGTTACTTAATTAGACATCGTTTCTTCATATCATGTCTCGTTGTTACTTAATTAGGCATCGTTTTTTAAAATCATGCCCGAAATTGATGAACAACGCCCAAATTTTTTTATCGACACCCCAAAATTTTAGAGTGACACCCAAATGTTTTTACCGACACACAAATTAGGACAATGGTTTTGTGTGCACGTCTTTCCTTCATTAAGTGTATTTTCATTGTTTCCCCCCCCCCCAAAAAAAGTGCACTGTAGCTGTTTAAAAAAATAATTATGGATTTTTGCGGTTATAATTCCACCGCATGGTACCGACCCGGTTATCACCCTTTGAAATTTTATAAAATTAGACTTTTGGATCGATCCTAGTTTTGAAACCAAAAAACATAGAACTGGACCGTACTGTCCCAATAGATTAGTTATTATATATAATTAAATAATATATATATATATATATATATATATATATATATATATATATATATATATATATTAATTTAGCTCAGGGTCTAACTGGTAGTCATGATCAAATTGTGTCAAATACAACTGATGGTCCAGATTGATTTGTAAGTATATGTGAGTTATATATGAACCCTTTAGTTAAGTGTTTTGTTTGAATTACCCCCTTAGTTATGAGTTTTGTTCATTCGAAACATGCATTACATTGATCTCATATCGAAACCGTGCCAATGGCACAGAGACAGATACTAGTATAATTTTATATATATATATATATATATATATATCCTAACCCTAACTCCCGAGGTATAAAATGTCATTTTCTATTTTGTCGTCAGAGAGAGAGAAAGAGTGTGTGTGTGTGTGTGTGTGTGTCTTTAGTTCAAACAAAACTTTTGAATCAATAGCTAGTTGCCTCGTTCGAGTTCTTCCAAGTCAAAGATGTAAATATATAAATACATTGTTTTCAGACATACTCTAGTTGAAAGAGTTTTCGGCCTGTTAATTCATATGTCTCGTCTTCTACCATATGTTCTTGTTCTAATTTGTCTAGGTTTCTCTTATTTCTGTTTGTTGCTTGATTTTTACACGACCCACATACTCGTAACACTGTCATGCCATCAAAATCTTTGTTAAAAATTATGGTGAAGAACTGAAGAATGATGATAGAAAAGTAATACCAAAAGACCTTGTCTTTGAAATACTAAATGATGTTTCGGCGAAATTGCTTTTAAGATTCCGGTGTGTTTACAAATTGTGGTGTTCCTTCGTAGACGATTCAAACTTTAGCAATTTTGTTCTACTTTTTAGTTTGTACTCACTTTTTAAATTTTGTTTCCACTGTATTGTTATGCTATGAACGTATGACTCCGGTATTTTAAATTGTTGAATGATTTTTAATCTTTTTTATGAAGTTTGGATTTTTTTTATTTGCTTGTATTAAATAGTTAAAAACCGTAAATTGGTTCGATCCTGGTTCTCATACATCTTGGTTTTGAACCGGACCAAAGTGATTCTCATATATATTGAGTTGGTTTTGGTTTCGAATTTTTTGAGAACTAGACTATTGGTATGATTTCGGTTTTCTCTTTTTTGGCTAAAAACTGAACTAAATCGGACCAAGCTTACTCCTACCACTTACTTCACAAATAATGTGTACCTTATTTTCCCTTTTTGGAATCACACATATGTCCTCTCTCTCTCTCTCATTTCCCTCGGCACAGACGTATCCCTCCCAGCCATCCTCTCCCTCTACCTAGCAGCGTCCTCCGCCCAGACGCACCCCTTCACCATTTCCCCCACTGTCGTCGTCCTCCACTGTCTTCCCCGTCATCCTTCGCCTCAGGTACATCTCTTTCTCTCCCCTCTCTATCTCTTTTGTTTCTTTTCTGTAGATTCAAACCATAAGTTGAAACCCTAAAGTTTGATCGAATGTGTTTCGCTCTCTCTGTGTTTCTCACAAGTGATTTAAAACCCATTGAATCGTTATGTTCGACTCATGAGCCATTTAATCGACTCAACAAGGGTATTTCGGGGTATCATAGAAAAAGATGCCATTTTGATAGTTTTAAGTAAGTGAGGTCGTTTTGGTTATTGATGGCTTTGACTATGCCATTTTTTAAAATTCCCCTATCTAACCCAATGATAAACCATGTTTACCCATGGATTTTATTGGGTTAAAGCTAGTTTAATTAAATTGTTGATCCACTAATCCTTTGAATTCTAATATAGCCTTCAACCATCACTCTCCACCAAACCTCAAATAGCCACTACTCATCCTCCGACACCACCATTCGACCACCACCAACTTCTACCAATGGTCGTCCGATCACTAGCAACATTTGGCACCCGCCTTGTTGCTATCCATAAAACAATATAAGTAGGAATGTCCATTACATATATTTTGGAGTCATACTCTATTTGTGGATAATTTAAAAAGAAAAATGTATAACATTTGAATCATTTCGATTAGGTGAACTAGTGAGAAGTACCCAAAAAACAAATAAGGCAAGGAGTAAAATGGCACGTACCGACGATCGTTGGCATCCACAATTACGCCACAACAGGTGCCATTTTACTACCCTAACAATTTTTTAGGCATAAATTATCGCTCATTCATCCGATCAAAATAATTCAAAGTGCTTATTTAGTAGTGTAAGTGTGTATATATAGAGAGAGGAAAGTGGTTATGTTTACACGCTCTATGTACAATTTTTGCAACAACTAAACAAAGTTGTTTTTGGAGAAAAACAGTTTTATCCTTCATCAAGGCTAAATTGTAGACTTGTAGCAAAAATTGTAAACCTATGAGTATCAGTAGTGGTTGTCAAGTGTCATTTTAACAATTATTTTTAGCATAACTTCTCACTCACACACCTAATTAGTACAATTTAAATTCATATGATTTTTCTTTTAAAGATTTAGGAATATATATATAATATATATATATATATATATATATATATATATATATATATATATATATATATATATATAACTTGGGAGAAAATATTTTTATATTGAAACATGTTCGATCCTCACCCAAATCTAAATCATATGACACATTAACTAAATAGGTTATGATCAAGGGCTGCTCCATGTTTCGGATTTAGGGGGCAAGTGTCCCGTTGAAGTAACTAATTTTAAAAAATTAAACTGCAAAACGACACTGGTTTAATTTTTATGTAATAATTATAATTTGTGACACCATTAAAATTTATCCCTGTTGTAACGAACGTTGACTCGTTGTAACCCGTGCCTCTCTCGTTTAAATCCAACTAAACTCACCCGTTTGACAAAGCTTCCTTGGTTAGTCTTGCAAAACACTGATATTCACTCCGTCTATTGACAAAAACTATAAATAAAAATAAGCCCAACAGAGAGTACTTTCAGTTTCATTCTTTCTATTGGGAAAGTGATATTTCTCTAACTTGTCGTACAAAAAATAACGAAGTTTATAAATTTAAAGTGGAAAATGAGACTACTTTTATGCGCAAACAAAAACAAAAAAATGAAACTAAAAATTTGAAACAAGTGAAGTAATAAAGTTAAATAGATAATTTCGTTACGGATATGTTTCCTGTAAAATCGTCTTACGGATCATAATTCGTAAATGAAACCCCACTCTTTCACAGTTTAACCCATCAATACATGATGAGTCGGATAAAGAAGATCTCTCTTACAAAAAATGCTTAAATACCTCCCCCTTTTAAAGTCTAAATTACAACATAAATTACACTTTGACTACACAATGGAAAAATAAAATAAAATAAAATATATACGAGGAGCAATCACCCTTCTAAAATTGGATGTAAATCCTCGCGAACAGCTTCTCTTATCCCTAAATGGCAATCTTTCAAAATTAAAACCTCCATAAATAAAGAAACTATGTCATAATTATCCCCGAGAACAGCTTTTCTTAATTCTTACCCTTGAATGGCACTCCTTGAACTAAAATAGACAAGGGTTTGTACCGTAGCCATCCCTAAAATTTGGCCACAACTTTTGTCGCAATGCATCCTACAAACAAAAATCGTATCGCTCCATTTTTTTCCTAACTTTTAAGTAAGGGGTGGGGTCCCTATGAACCCAAAATGAAGGCATGAATCTCAGCCCAACTCGAGACTGTGTAAAGAATGCCACACTGACCCTTCCAACTATGAGACCCACCTTGAACAAGCTCTCTCTGTTTCCTTACCACACCAGAGAACAAAGGGACAAAAGTAATACCAAACTGATTTCCCAGCCTCTTCAGACTCTTGCTCGGAGAGATCACGATGCCTACTTCTGCTTCCAGCAGGCAAAGCAAGTCACCCACTGAACCCCCAATGTAAACCGACAATTTCCCATCTTTGCTGTTGGAGCCTTTACGGATGTCATTGAAAGCTCGAAGCTTTTCCATTGGAGACTCCACTTTTTTCAACATATCCCCAGTCGTTGTTAAACCATCATAGAGTAACTCATTCGAACTTACACTTGAAACATGCAGATTCCCTGTTTGACAAATTGTTGAACAAAATTTTACTAGTGCAGTAAAGATAGATACTGAAATAGATCGTGAATGAGGACGTTAGAGAAAAGTATACCTATCGAGAAAGCAGACTTGATGAGATCACCAGACCAACCATATGAAAGTATATGAACATCACTTTCAAAATCCTTATTCTTTATGATTGCTTGAATTAAATCTCGAAAACCATCTCGAAAAACAAGGTGCTCACCAGCCCATTTTACATCCTCCATTTGTAATCCTTTCAGTATACCAGACTGAACAACTTTTGAGTTAGCCCTCTTGTCAAACTCCGATAGTTGGTCAAGTGCTTTACATAGACTTCCATAATTGAACTCCTCAACTGCCAAGAAAATCGGAATATAGTTTTAGGTTCTCATTCTAGTGATATGTACAATTCACTCGAAAAGATTAAGAAAAAAAAAGGGTCACCTAATGCTACCATAATTTACCTGTTTCACCAAGCATGATGCTCTCAAAACATTGTTCATATCCTTCAACAAACTGGCTACAAAGGGTACTCCATGTGCACTTTAGATCATTCAGGTTATTGACCATTGATGCTTTTATGATTGCAATTTCTGCCAGAAGGCCAGATGAGTCAATAGCACTGCACGCCATGTCAAAATCACAAAATAGCATAACATTGTGTTCGGCATTGCCATGAGCTCGAGATAAGGGGACTATAGCCTGCTGGATAGCTGGTTGAGCAGAGAAGAAATCCACTTCAAGCTTTATAGCTTCAGAATACAGCTTTTCAACGACTTCAAGCTCTTCATAGGTCAAAGAAATGGTCAATTTCTCTAGCAATTCTTCAATCTGGCAAGCTGCAGCCTGTAATGAGAGCCAGGTATTAGATATAACAACATAGTCTTTACATCAGCAATTGTTCTCGATATCTTTTGGTTATAAACAAACCTCAAACTTTTGAGAGGAAATCCAATTCTTATAGATATGACTGCTTTCTTTGGGATCAAGACAAGCCTGTATCTCCTTACTTAAGAACGCATGGAGTCTCATGGAGGGTGCCATAGCAGCAATCGCATATGCAGCAAGCTTTGTTCTCTCAAAAGGAGTTGCAATTTTATCAAGAAATCCTCCTCTTACTGTTTTCCCCAAGGCTGTTGCCAGCAAGAAATCTGTATACTTGGCCGTCGCAATATCGGATGTGTTTTGTTTTGGAAGTTCAAAGCCCCGTTCCTGCAGAATTTAATACTCAGAATGCATGCTGAACATAATCACCTAGGCAAACCCATAACAATTAACTATCTAGTTCTACAAGCTTGGTGCCGAAACATATTAAACAACGGCAACAAACAGACACGAAACTATTAATGCATCCCCAAACTGCATCTAAACTAATAACAACAATTCGAGCTGAAATCATTTAAAATTGATGGCAACCATATCAATATGAAATCCTGAACTTTCACTCTCCAACAACTCGGGCTTCAGCTTATGCGGGAATCTGTGTCCAACTAAATCCATTCTTTATTTATTTTTCTTGTTTTCCTTGAAAATAAAGAATCCGGAGTATAAACATAGATGCAGCTGGTGATATGAAAATTGAAATCAGTCTTTTCCTTCTTTCTTTCTTTCATTCTTTCTTTATATCAGATGTCTAATTGTAGCTGGTCATTTTACAAGAAATCTATCTTATAAGGAAAAAAACAATATTACAGTAAGTCAGTAACTAGGGTCAAAATTGGCTGGTGGCTCAACAATGATAAAAAATACAAATAGAAAAATTGAAGAGTTCATATGTACACATACTAACATCTAACACACACAGAAGGAGGAGAGAGAATAAGTATGAGCTTACTTGGACAATGGTACGGTACATCTGAAGCTGCTTCAAAACCCGTTTCTTTAACTTGCGAATCACAGATTTGTCCTCCTCATCGTCTGCGCATTCTTCTGCCATTTCATATCTGTAACACCCATCAGAAATCAATTTCAATGTGACATAAACATAAACAGTTGCGATGCATCATTTGTAAATATACACAGAAAGAGAGAGGGGGAGGGGGCGGCTTACGCTTTGACTGAAGCTTGAAGAAAGAGGAGATGCTGAGAAAGACAGTGGAGAAACGACTGAAGATCCAGTTTACCAGAAGCCAAGCAAACATTAAAAGGGGTGTAGATTGAGAAAAGCGATTTGCTTTTTGATTTGACCCACAACCTCCTTCCGATCCCTCCTTCGTCCACAACACCAAACCCTCCCATTTCTTCAAGAAATCAAAAACTAGGCGGGCTGAAAGCTGCAATTTCGGGAGAGAATTATAAGAAAGGAAAGGATGAAGCAGTTGATTTTGGGTGGGAACAATGAATCAGACCCGACAACAGAGAGAGAGAGAGAATTGGTAAATGGGGATTGGATTTGGATTAGATTGGTACCCACGCTATGGTTTAATAGTGGAGTAGTAGTTAATTGAGGAGGGTACGGAATGTTTATTAATGCGGGTGAGTAGTTTGTACTACTCGTATAATTTGCCGGGAAAATCAATTGTCCCGCGTTAGCCAGCAAGAGGTGAGGGTTGGGGTGGGTGATCAACTCTGGCCATGGGAGACTCGTGAGTCGTGAAACACAAATTAGTCCAAGGGAAGGAAGAAAGAGTGCAGTCCGTGACATTTTCCATTGAGACGCACCACGGTCCACCTTACTTTGACAGCTGACGTGGTACCATCTAGCCCTCTTAATACATGGACGTGGCTTGTTTAAATATGATTTCTTATATTTAAATCTAATTGGATTATCAGGTTGGTACGGGTATAATGTGGGATATTTTTTTATAATAATAATATAATTTTTGGATATTATAATTCGATTGTTAAACTCTTCAATGGTTATATTAATTTAATTTCTTCTAATGTTACTAGTATTAAACGTTTTTTTTTACTTAAATACTTTTCAAATCAATATAATTTTCTAACTAAAGTGAGATATATATTCTCCATTGATAATAAAAATAAAAATATTTTATCTAAAAACTTTTAAAACTAACATATAACTTGATAATAATAGTATAAATCTTTTTGTTAAAAACTTTTAAAATTATTATTCATTTTTAAACAATGTGGGATACGTGTTTTCTATTTCTACTGGTAATAAAAGTTTAAGTGTTTTATCTAAAAACTTTTAAAACCAACATCACTTTCTAACCATGTGGTATACATATTTTCTATTAGTAATAATAGTTTTTTTTAATCAAGATTAATTTCTAATTAATGTTGGATACATCTCTTCTATTAGTAATAATAGTAGTCTTTTATTTAAAAAAATTTAAACCAACATTTCTTTCTAAACAACGCGGGATACATCTTTTGATAATAATGGTAGATTTTTAAAACCAACATCACTCTATAACCAAACCAATATAAGATACATCTCCTTATTTGGTAATAATAGTAGAAGTCTTTTACCTTAAAAAAATAAAACTAACATCTCTTTCTAAACAATGTGAGATACATCTCTTCTTTTCCATTGATGATAAAGTAGAAGTCTTTTATCTAAATATTTTAAAATCAACATCATTTTTTAAATCAATGTATGATATATCTCTTTTATTAGTAATAATAATCAACCTCTATTTCTAACAAATGTAAGATATATTTCTTCTATTGATAATAAATTAATAATAGTCTAAAATTAAAATCAACATCACTTTCTAATCAATGTGAGATATACATCTGTTATTGGTAATAATGGTAGAAATCATCTAAAAACTTTAAAAACTAGCATCACTTTCCAACCAATATATGATATATCTCTTCTATTGGTAATAATAATATTTTAAAATCAACATCAATTTCTAAATAATGTGAGATATATGTATCTATTCTACTTGTAATAAGAAATATTTAATCTAAATACTTTTTAAACCTACATTTTTTTAAAACAATGTGAGATACTTATATTTTATTGGTAATAAGAGTATAAGTTTTTAATATAAGACTTTTAAAATTAACATCGTTATCTAAACAATGTAAGATACATATCTTTTATGGTGATAAAAGTAGAAGTCTTTATCAAAAGCCTTTCAAAACTAACATCAATTTATAGCCAATGTAAGATACATTTCTTCTATTGGTAATATGAATAGAGATGTATTTCATATTGGTTATAAATTGATTTTGGTTTTAAAATTTATTAGATTTAAAATCTCACATTTTGTTACTAATAGAAGAGTTGTATTCCACATTGATTTGATAGTAATGTTGGTTGTAATTTTTTTATATAAGATTTCTACTATTAACAATAGATGAGATTAATACCCCTTATTATATTAATTATTACTAAGTATTATTATTAGTTAATGTTGGAAAACAAAAAGTTTTCATGAATTCAAAAGTCATGCCTTCACAATTGAGATTTAACAAAAGGGGTAAGGTGACACAATCATAGTGCTCCTCACCAACTATATATATATATATATATATATATATATATATATAGAGAGAGAGAGAGAGAGAGAGATTTCTCGGATATTATAAACTCAGATACATATTATAAATCTTTAGATTTAAATTTTTTCATGAAATAATATCAATGTATCTTTTACTCAAATGTTGAAAAAACATGAAAAATCTTGTTACGAACATGAATGAAAATTTTAGTAAGAAATTGTAGTGCACATAAAAGTTTATATTTAGTTGAAATATATTTTCTCTGTTCCAGGCAAACCAAGAAAAGTGTTCCTGTAAAAAAAAAAAAACCAAAATACCATATGTATACCTCTGGGTATAAAGCAAACCCAAAGACTCTGTTGATAACCTAAATATTCACAAACCTCCAAAATTTTACACACTATACTATACAAATAAACAGAAATACAATGTTAAAAAATAAGCTGACTCATGCATCACTAAACAACTTCTAGCCATAAAACTTGAGCCAAACACCAAGTTTCCTTCTAACTATCACCTGAAAGAAAATGGGAAAGGGTGGGCACAAATTGCCAATAAGAAACATGCTAACATTAAAGGATATGTGATCGAAGGTGTATCGAAATATCTTTATCAATCTGATAACAATAGCTCTAAAACAAAAGTAAACAATTATATCTATTTTTTGAAAAGTATATGAACAATAACAGTAAACAATGATATCAAGATAAATTTCATAACACTTGAGCCGGCTAAATACTCATACCTGCAAAATAAATGACTCAAGCATCAAAGTGTCACTATAGATGTCACTTTGACCAAGAGCCGCAATAACAAATACCAACAACCGGTAATTGAACAATCAACTTATGATATATCAAATCGTAACATAACAACAACTCAAAGTGTTTATGTCAGAGTATCAAAACAAATACGAATCATCGATTCCAAATGACGTAAACGAATAAACGATAACAATCTCAAATTCAACTTGGTAAGAACAATATGATCAAAGGTTTTGAATAATAAGAATCGAATGGTAACTAGGTTGACAGAAACCGTTACTTTAGCACGAGACAATTCAAATACCCAATAATTCGCCTTAATCTAAGCATATAATACAATGAAACAATTTAAAAACCAACTTTAAATACTATACTTTCAACAATGAACATTAACTATTATCACTACAATTATATTCTACAATATTAAAAATAAACACATAATCAAATTCTGAAACTAAGTCGATTAGGAGTACTTTGAAAAATAATCAATTTAGTCTTTTGAATTACTTAATTCCGATTTAAAGCGAGTAAATTATGACCATTCAAAGTTTGTAATTTTTCTTAAAATTCACAAGGGTCAATTTCAAAAATTATAAACCGTAAAGACCAATCTACAATTCCAAAATCATGTTATCTTCTACCTTTAGACAACCTAGTTGAACTGTAACTATTATTCTACTTATTAATATCACTAAATTATCTCAAATAATCAATTATTCGATCAAACAGTTTTAAACGGTAATTTTCAAGACAATACATTGATTATTAACATGAAAATATTTTAATATCAAATCAATACCAAAGATATATTAATTATAATAAACACATTTTAATAATATGAACAGGAATCAAACATAGATATTTTAGGACAATTACATAATTAAACTGCTACAAAATTAGTACCACGTAGTTTTTCTTACCTTAAAAGGAAGATAATTTCACCGACCAAGATACAAAAAAAAAAAAAAATCTTCCATAAGAATCCTCGACTAAAACAACGAAACTCTGTCACTCGGTTTCTGTGGCAAATGAAAGGATTGGTTAATATGGTGAGTCATGTATAGGTGTTACTAGTTACTAGTTTTTAATATTGGACACTTCATACTACTCATCAAAATTGTTTCCTACTTGCCTACTGTTAGACTTACAATATAGTATTACCTTGTTGCGGGACCTACCACAAGGCTTAGGAAACTAGACTCCTCCACATTCTATCCATACTTCCATACCAATCCAAAATAAGAGTCATGTATAATAAGTATATTCAAAATAAGAGTCAATAAATCATACTCCCTCCGTCTCTAAATAATCGTCATAATTGATTTGGCACACAGTTTAAAAAAAACAATTGACTTGATTATTTATATTGATTTAATGTATAGTTTCCTTTTATGTCCATGTGTATGAGGCCTATAATTAAAATAGAGTGAAAAAGTAAGGGTAAAGTGGTAAAAATGATGTTCTAAAAAGGTAAGTTTCAAAGTGAACAATTATTTTGGGACGGACGAAAAAGGAAAGGAGGGCGATAATTTAGGGACGGAGGGAGTAATAAGTTTGTTGGAAATTGTGTTTAAAGAATGAAATCATATAATTTTAAAGTATGGATTTAATTATGTGTTATTTGTGTAATAATAAGGATAATTGTGGAAACGTATTCTACTCCATTAGAACTTTGTAATTATATACTTCTTACGTCTCAAAATTATTGTCATGTTTTCTTTTTTCGTCTGTCGCAAAATAATTATCTTCTTTAAAAGTTTCATTTTTAGGATATCACTTTTACCATTTTACCTTTATTTTTTCTTCTTACTTTAATTTTGGGTCATATATTCATGAGTTTTAAAAGAAATCATACACTATTATAATATTAATAATTTAGTCAAACGTGTTTTTTTTAACTGCGCTCCAAATCAACCAAGACGATAATTTTGGGACGGATGGAGTATTTATTTGTTCAATTTGGTGTTTGAATGAATAAATTATGATTGATTAAAGTGAGATATCGTAAGTTTATCCTACATTGGAAAATTAATAAAAACTTAAGTGGTTTATATACAAGTATCTTATGTGTTAAGGGTAAATTTATGTAGAATAGAGGTTCTCTCTCTCTCACGTGCCCCCGCGCAGGGGGGTGCAAATCATGGTCAAATTTAGCTTTCGGGATACCGTATTTATGTGCGAGTGCGTCCCGCAGACATGAATGTCGCACCATGAAATCTCCTATTATTTGGCCTTCTCTTTCTGTTTTGGTGCTCACAGACGTCCGAATAAGCTTCCAAGCACACAAATGTCGGACCATGAAATATCCTATTATTTGGCCTCCTCTTTTTGTTTTGGTGGTGACAGACGACCGAAGAAGCTTCCAAGCTCGTACGGAAGGGACAAATTTGTTTTAAAGAAACTGTGTACGACTGAAGAAGCTTCCAAGCACGTACGGGAAGTGACAAATCTATTTTAAGGAAACTTTGTACGACTTATTCAATCAGACTTCTAGTCCAGTACTTTTCATAGCAGTAACAATTTATTTTGTTTACTTACTATTATGTAATTTGTATAAACTTTTCTCTGTATTATTTATAACAAAGTTCAAATGTAATAAAAGTGGTATCAAATATATTTATTACTTACTTGTCCAATGAGAAGATTATTAATTTTTTTTTGTTAATTAAATCAATAACACAATATAAAATGACCACTAATTAATTGTTCAATTACAATAACAACTCATACGTAATACAAGCTAAAATATGATTATCAATTGAAGTCGATAATGTCAGATAAACAAACAACAAACAACCTTGTATAACTTATTAATAATTTAGCAGGATATTGTATTAACCCAAGTAACATGAGAATCACATTTGAATTTAGTTTTCAAAATTATTACACTCGTAATACAATTAAATAATGCACATCTAAATGAACCAAATAGTCGGGGTGTTACTGTGGATTACCCAAATCGTCCATGTGTTTTTTCAGATTTTTCTAGATTAGTCTTTTTGCAAAAAAAAAAAAAACCACATAACTAGATTGATCCTTGTACTAAATATTTTGATGCAATTGTTCCTTCCGTCCAAATTTCGTTAATTTTTTTTCTATTATGTTAATGCACGTGTGTCACACATGATTATTGCTAGGGGTAAAATAGTTATTTTAATAAAAATATAAAAAAAATACAAAGACCATTTATGTTGTTCCCCCTTTTTTTCCTTCTTCCTTTGCATCCTCCTAAAACCCCAACAATGGCAACCCCCACTTTTTTCTCTCTACCTCAATTTCAACCCATCTGAAATTCTTTTTAATTCTCTCTCTTTCTGTTATCTATCTCTCTTTCTCTCTCACACATAAATAATTGTAATAAAAGGCCGACTTCACCTTTCGATCTCGGGGAAGGAGTTGTGTGTCTAGCGCCCTAGATCGGAGACTCAAAGAAACCACAACTGGACGACGACAATGAAATTTGTCAGGGATGCCCTCGCCCAAACTGGAAGTTTCCAAGCTATATGCGAGTGACAATTCCCATATTGTCGTTATGGCTTTAGTTTCTTGCTAGAGCTTGTTTTAGCTCGACTAGTTGACAAACACCATTTTGCTTAGCAGGTGTTTGTCCTTTTGTTAGTCATTTTTAGTGGCACTACCTCGGGATTCTGTACTGGGGTTCAGGTCGGGTCGTTACACTTTGTCCTTGACTCCGGTGAGGAATCCTGCCATCTACTTCTCTTCTTAGAACAATCCCAACTCTGATCATTTTCACTCTCTTCGGCCTATCTTTTCTCTCTCGACTGTGGCTCCCTCTCTCTCTCTCTCTCTCTCTCTCTCTCTTTCTCTCTCTCTTCTCTAGCCAAGGAAATTCACCTGGGAAGTTTACCTCACCATCTCCAAACCTTCATCCGCCAATTCGACCTTTTACAAATCCAACCAGCAGCAACCCTCTCTAGTCGCATCTCTTTCTCTCTTCGCGTCGCCATCTCCGTCTCTGACCAATCATCCAACTGCCCCCATCTCCATCTCCAATCCCTCCTTCTGCTTCGGTGAGTTCTTGGAAACACTTCCAATCTTTTTCCCCCTCACCAGCTTTTTGTAAATTCGAGCCTAGGGTTCGAATATTGGAACTCTCATTCAAGATACATCTAGTTTCCTTGTATTAATTGTTATAATTTTTGAATTCTTGCTTGGAGTATTTTCAGGTTATCATAAAAATTTAGAAAGAAAGCAATGTGACTAGCACGTGCAAAGAGTAAGGTAATTTTCGGGTTATTACAAAAATATTAGACGGCTCATACCAAAAAACAAACGAAGTGACTAACGTGATATTTTTGTAAAGTGTAGTTTATCAAACTATGAAAAACCATAGTAGAGTGTAAGGGTGTAAGTCTGAAACGTCGAATCGCGAAATCGAATCGAATCGGTCGGTTTGGTTCGGTTTTTGGGTATGATGGTTCGGTTTTGGTTATATATATATATATATATATATATATATAAAGCAAGTATAACAAAACAAACACCCTAAACGTTGCACCCTAAGAATACTAAACATCACACCCGCTTAAAAACCAAATTACCAAATTGCCTTTTTGTAAAAAATAACATTCATTTCTTTCCCTCCCCCATTTTTTCATGAATTTCAACAATAGATTCTCCCACTATCAAAATTTACTTTCCAATAATCCCGACGACAATGCGACTTACACGTATTAAAGCCGACAGACCCTAGCGACTTAACCCCATTCAATCCAAACCACATTTCAATTTGTCTCCAAACAAGTCGAAACACACCAGTGACTTGATAAATTTTTGAAACCCTAAGCTAGTCGTCAGGGTTTATGGACTTAAAATCAGTAAGTCTAAAAAGTTTGACGACTTATAAGAATGCAAGTCTAATATGTCTGGCGACTTACATGAATGCAAGTCTAAAGAATTTGGTGACTTACATTAATGCAATTCTAAAGAGTCTGACGACTTACATGAATACAAGTCTAAAGAGTTTGGCGACTTACATAAATGCAAGTCTAAAGAGTCTGGCGACTTACATTCGCGTAAGTCAAACAATTCTGGCGACTTACAATGATTTTTCAAAACTCTAGGCTAATCGCCAGGGTCTATGAACTTAAAATCATTAATTCTAAAAAGTCTGACGACTTATATAAATACAAGTTTAAAAAGTCTAACGACTTACATTGATGCAAGTCTAAAGAGTTTGGCGACTTATGTTGATTCAAGTCTAAAGAGTCTGGGGACTTACATTGATTCAAGTCTAAAAAGTCCGACGGCTTACGTTGATTCAAATCTAAAGATTTTGACGACTTACATGAATGCAAGTCTAAAGAGTCTGGCGACTTACGTGAATGTAAGTCTATAAAGTCTGGCAATTTGCAAGGATTTAAACCTTAGTTCCCTAGCGACTTAACCTAAGAAATTGTGGTCATTGTTGCCGACCTAACGATAAATCGACGTCACTTATTACCGGCCTGGAGAGAAATCGGGTAGAGTGAGAAAGTTTGTTTAGGAGGGGGTGTTTGGTTAAATGATGAAAAATAGTGGGTTATTTTGTTTTAAGGGAAGGGAGGATATAATTGTAATATGAGCATTTAAAATGGTGCGACATTTAGTAAATGAGGTGCAACGTTTAATGTCTCCCTAACAAAATATCTACTTTCAAGTTTCAACTATCTATTAACTATTATTAAAACTGAAGTCGCTGCTCAACTTTTTGTAAAAAGTTAAAAGTTTAAAAGGGATTATGTGTTGCTATGTGTCACCTTCAAAATAATAAAAGATTTTTTTCTTTTTCCGAAATCAGTTAGTTTAAGATAAAATTCCTAAATCTAATTAGTTTAAGATAAAAATCATAAATCTAATTAGATAAGATAAAAATCATAAAACTAATTAGATAAGATAAAAATCCTAAAAGTAATTTGATAAGATAAAGCAGATTTAAGATATAGTTTTAGGAGCAAATTTATGATAGAGATTTACGGATAAAAATGACATCTCAACTTCCTATTTTTAATTTATTTCAAATATTACTTAATTAAACTAGATTTTATCCTATGTAATTTATACAAATTTAATTGGACCGAAACTCTTCAATTCTCATCTATTTTCATTTTCATACTGTTTAATTTATACAAATTATTCACATGACAATTTTATGTTGTTTGTTCTTCTACCAATCTATATTTATTAATTATTAATTACTAAAATAGAAACCGTTATTGCCACGTGACGGCTTTCTGTGAAATGAGAAAAACTATAAATAAAACTGATGTTGCCACGTGGCAAAACTATTACAGATAAACCGTCCAAATTAAATAGGATAAAATCTATTTATGTGATTTTTATTTATTTTATAAATAATAAAATTTTAGCAAACAAATCTTTTTCAAATTCAAATTTATTTATTTATTCTAAACAATCTCTTTCAAATTCAAATTATATTCATCTCCACTAAATAACCTTTGCTCCTATATCTATAAATTATATTAGAGGAATGAAATGTCTACTCCACCATCATTTGCAAAAGAGTTTAACCATTGCAATCCATTCTTCTTAAATTTTAACTTACCTCTCTCAACTTTCTTCGTTTTCAAATTTCTTAGACGTGTTTTTTTTCTTCTTAGGTTTTACAATAGAATACACATGCATATTAAAAGTGAATGATAAAATTAAGGTATGTACATGTTTGTATGTTTTTTTTACAATATAATGAATTAAATTACCAACTATAGTATGCTTTAGAATTCCTTAATGCTGCTATATGGCTAATGCATGTGTGTGTGTTTTAACTGATCATGCTAAGTTTTCTTTCAACAAGACGTGGATGGGAGTAAGGGCTATACCAGCTATGTACAATTGGACATGCATATATCACCTAGGATTTCATAATAATAACATAATATCATAATTAAGAAAGCTAATTATTTTTAGGAATTATTAAAAAAATATTCAATTTCATACTATTTCAAAAAAAATATTTTAAATTTAAGATAGAAAGTTTCAGTTGTTAATTATTTTTAAATTACTAACTATTCTAATAAATTTAAGATCAATTAGTTTCATTATTTTATTTTATCTTGAAGTAAATTGAGTTGATATAGTTGTAGTTGGTTAAGAAAATTTGAAATTCATATTACCCGCCCATCTCTGCAACAATTTCATAAGATAATAAATTCATTTAATTAAACTATTTATTTTACATTATATTAAATATTTATATATTAATTTCAATATTTACTCTATTTTTAGATTAGTTCATAAGATTCTAATTATAACAAGTTTGGAAAAATTATCTTATTATAAGCAACTTTTGTGAAGAAAAAAAAAATCTTAAAACAGTGCATCGCACAGGTATAACATAGTTCCTTCATATGAGTAATTTCAGATCTCTTTCTCTCAACCAAGCCCTAGCCGTCACTCTCCTCCTTCGCTCTCTTTCACTCTCCTATATCCACGGTCTCACTCCACCACGACTTCACTACTGTTGTCGCTAATTCAGACGTCCCTTCCCTACTTTCATGTCTCTCTCTATACCAAATCTCAAACCCCTCTTTTCATCCTTTTCAGGTCCATTCACCCCTGCTGCGACATCTTCTACCTATCACGCTTCGGTTTTTAAGGTTAAGCGGGTGTGTAGTGATTTAGGTTCTGGGCAATCTATCTACTCCTCAAGCTTTAATCGTAGTTTTTTTTTTTTTTGGGTCAAATGAAGCCACTTTTACTTTGGCAAAGAGGAAGGATGTAAGCTTTCGTTTTCTCCCTTTCTATTTCGATCTTCTTCTTCATCCCTCCCTCATTTCTTCTCGATTTGTTTCCCCCACTCTTTCTCAATCTATCTCCCAGTATGTTACTAAAATGAAGATTGCATCACAAAAAGTCTTTCACTCAATGTATTTTATGAAAGAATGGTTGATTTCAAAAATTATTGTTAAAAAAGTAGAGTGAGAATGGACTGGATTAATGGAGAGATTCCAGTAGGAAAGAAATTTAAGAATCATTCTCTTTCTCCCAGTAATCAACTTCAATTATATTGCATAATTGCTTGATTTTATAAATGACATATTGATTCATAACCAGGAACCCCTTTGTGTGTATACTGTATTTTAGTTTGTTTTATATTTTTCTCTATTTAAACCATCAAACTGAACCAAACCAAGCCAAACTGTTTGGTTCGGTTCGATTCAGTTCCAACCATTACGCGATTCGATTCGGTTTGAGAACAAATCGAACCATGCATTGAAAGTCGGTTCGGTTTGTGGTTTTGACCTCAAACCAAACCATTACACTCCTAGTATGGTGAGCTTAGCAAACTTTTCACAATAATAGACTGAACAAATTGAGAATTAAGTCTTATATTAATGAATAACAGTTCAAAGTACGATGATCACTAATTTATTCTCAATAAAACTATATATGAAAAATAGGGGAGCAAATAGGTTTAAAACCCTTTGTAAAGGAGACCGACCGAATTTCACCCTAAATTCTATTACTATCTTAAATATAACTTCATATATATGGTCTCTACATAAGATTAATTATTGTTTTTAGCGAATTCATATTATTATAATTTTCATTTATTAGTAAGAATTAGGGGTGGAAAAATCTTAAAAATCTTATTTAATCCATTGGGTTATCTAATATACCTATTATACAAGATTTATTGACTGTTATCCATTAATGGGTGTTAATGGATAACACTCATTAGTGACTAATAACAAAATGGATAATTATGAATATTAACTATTATCTATTGGGTTTATCCACTAACACCACCACCACTATTGGGTTTATCAACTAATGTCAACGTCGTTATTTCCCACCTTCGACAACCGTAACCTACCGCCCACTGCTGTCGGCAACCTCCGGCCACCACCGCTATAAGGTCTTTACTTGAAAATAATAATAAATAGATACGAAATTTACTGTTAGCAAGATTCAAACTTGGGTCAAAGTGTTTTATACCAAACCATGCTACCACTAAGCTAGACCACTATTTGAAATTTATGTGAAAGTTTAATATGAATATAAACAAGTAATCATAAAAATTGTTGATTATTATGAACATATTTATTATTTTGTTTCGGATTCAGAATATTTTGTTGTTATTTATAATTATAATGAATATAAGTATTTTATTTTATTTATTATTTTATTTTATTTTGTAAAAAATTGCACTGAAATTGCATCAACTTATTGTACCGCACACTCTTCATTTACTGTTTCATTTCATTTCTTTAACTTAATATGCATTTTTTAATTGACAGTTACACAAGTTTTAATAAGGTATTTAATTTTTTTTATTATTTGTACATAATTATTTATTAATGTCAAATCAATAAGCACATGTATTTTATATCTCACGACTATGAAGACTATTATAGAAATTTGACAACTTTATATATATATGAAAAAAAGTTGAAAAACTAATTATATATGCTTGTATGTGTACTATGTCTACAGTGTGTATACAGTGTTTGAGTGTTCGTGTTTTCGAACAAAATATGTTGCTTATTGACTTTTATCCGGATAATATTCATTTATTAATGGATAGGATTAGATATTATCCGATAACACTCATTAAGGTGTTATTAGATACTAATATTTAAAACTGCCCATTAACCATATTGTACATATAATAGTTATCAAGTTAACAGGTAACAACCAATTACCACTCTAATTTATATTACAATAGAGCTCATTCTCACACATGTGCAATTGACTGAAGCTATTTAAAGGTTGAGATTAAATTATCTTAAAAAATTTAATGGTTGGGATTCACTCTCACATTCACATGTGTGAGAGTAATTATTTATTTTTAACTCTCTATTTTCTCACCATGTTACAAAGTCACCTCCTATAATTAATATTATAAGCAGTCACATCCTGAGATTAATATTCTAAACCATTACTCTTTACAAAACATTAACCTTACATTAATATCTATTATACAATAGAGCTCAATCTCATAAAGAACGGCTGAGATTGATTATTTTACTTTATATCAAATGGCTGAGATTGATTATTTTACTTTATATCAAATGACTGAGATTGCATATTTATACTTATATCAAACGGCTGTAATTTATTCCATTTGGCACATGTGTCCCCCTAAATCAGGACTGTCAAGAAGATTCATAATCTAATCTAAAATGTTTTTATCTCATATATAAATCTCATCTAAATTGTTTTTATCTCATATAATTGATTTTAAATAAGTCTCTATTTAATTTACGACTTATTAAATCGACTTATTGGATAATCGAATTTCAATCTGACGATTGCACAGTGCCTTGAGAGCTTACTTAACAGAGTCCAAGATAGATGAATAAGTTAAGTCCTTCATTCTCTTTTGAATAAAATTTTGATAAGAGAAATTACGTAACGAGAGAATTTGACGATAAATAAATAAAATAAAAGACAAAAATTTAGATAAAACAGTTTTGTAGATATCTATAATACAATACAGCTCAGTGTTTACTGTTTTACGGTGATCCAACGGCTCTTATTTCCCTCTTTTACTATTTTACTACTACATTATTATTTTACATTTACTCTTTTACTGAGATTTTACGGTTTTACAGTTAATATTTTATGTTTTTATAGTTTTGCAGTTTTATGATTGCGAAAGTTTGTATTTGTATTTTTTTTCTTTTTAATTGTTATCGTAATTAACTTAATCAATTAAATTTTTTTCCGACCCGTAATTTCATATACAAATTAAAAAAAAACGTAAGTTTTGTAATTTGAATTTTTTTAACTGTTATCGTAATTAACTTAAGCAATTTAATTTATGTCCAACCCATTTTGTCCAGCCGTAATTTCATATACAAACTTTTAATTAATCCCTCTGTTCCGGACAAAAAGGACCCGTTTGAAAGTCAATTTTTTTAAGAAAATAATATTTTTAGTAGTTCATTTCTACAGTATCTGCTTCATTTATTGATAAATTTTCAAATTGGCGACGTGCCATCGGCACGGGCAAGAGTACTAGTCTATAATACAATACCGCTCATAGTTGCACGCCCGCAATTGACAAATGCTATTCAGGGGCTGAAATTGATTCATATACGGAGATCTTACGATCATAATCGCTGTCCGAGTTCACATGTGTAAACGGCGGTTGAGCATGCCCCTTCACAACCCTACAATGGAGTAAAGCTATTTACAGGTTGAGATTAAATTATCTTTAAAAATTTAATGGTTCGGATTCACTCTCACATTTACATGTGTGAGAGTGGTTATCCACTTTTAACTCTCTATTTTCTTTCACCCTGTTACAAAGTCACCTTCTACAATTAATATTATGAGCAGTCACACCCTGAGATTAATATTCTGAACCATTACTTCTTACAAAATATCAATCTTACATTAATATAATCTCACAATAGAACTCAATTGATTGATTGAGACTATCTGACCATGGGGGTTGATTTCGTTGCAAAATCAAACGTTCATAGGTCAGTACATATAATTCCTTACAAATAACATCCCTCAACTATGGGTCGAGTTTGAATAGTGCCCCTCAACTATCATTTGAAGTAGTATACCCCTCAATTGTAACATTTTTTTTAAATCGCACATTTTATTTAGACGTTGGCATTTCAATTGACGAAGTCAGATATATTGACACTGCGCTATAGGCACGGGTACGAAGATCTAATCTATAAGAGATTAGGGGCTAACTGGCGGCCCAGATTGAATTTTGTTAAACACAACTGGCAGTCTAGATTGATTCGTAAGTATGTGAGTTACAAATAAATCTCTCAATTATAAGTTATGTTTGAATTACCATTTTATAATTACAAAGAACTGAATTACCCCTTATTTCGACCATTTATTAAATTGATTTTATACTGACACCTACGTACTTTGTGATGAAAAATTATACGAGGAAGAATTAAGAAAGGAATTGGTAGACTCCCATGCGGAACAAACAAACAACAAAGGGACAGAGAGAAAGGGCTCTCCATCTCTCATTCGCCAATCCATTTTGGCAAACTTTGAATGGCTGTCCTTATTACACACACACTCTCTCAACACCACCATAAACCACATCACTTTTCTTTTCTTCAACAACTCTCTCTCTCTCTCTCTCTCTCTCTCTCTACAATGGCGACTCTACAGTCACTTGCATTCTCCTCCCCCCTCTCTCAACGTTCCAAACAACCTCGCTGTCTTCCCGGTAATCTTTTTCGACGTCTCTCACTTAATCAATTCTTCCTTTTTACCTCGTTTTTAGTTGATTGATCTTTGATTTTTGTTCATTTACTACTACAAGTTAAGGAAATCAAATGGGTATTTCCTTATATTCGTTAAGCATTTGTTTTTTTTGCTTATAGTTAATCATCTGATCGGAAGACTAATTGTTTTTTAAATGTTAGTCTTTTGGGGTTACCATAGCAAGTACAGTTTCAAGGTCTTGCACTATGGGCATGGGAATTCTACAGTGTTAAAAGAGTAAACCTCAATTTGCGAATGTCAAACGGAGATGGATGACATTTATCTATAATTCTTTAGTTATATATTCTCGTGTACTATGTTCTAATATTTGAAGAGTTAATAATAAAATGACAAGTCCAGCAAGCTCTAAAGTGACAAATGGATGATGAAAATTAATTCTAAACGGGAAATTTTGAGAAGAATCAGCCTAAGTCTATCAACCATCGCGTAAGAGAGGTGGATGGATTATTGAAGCTAACTGATTTTCTTCCCGGATGTACTACTCCCACCCCCGTTTTTTTTTTGGTAACTTATCAAAGTGCTACTGACTTGTGTAACCATTTATAGAATGCTCATGATTCTAAGATTTTTGTGGTCATTCTATGATTTATATCAAGAGATTGGCAGGTAAAGTAGAAGATACTTAGATATTGAACATAATATATTGAAACTTAAGACTTCTATAACAGCTATTTATGTTGCACAGGCATTGCATCCGGAACTGTTCAATGCATTGCCCGCTCCCCATTTTGTGGCCAATCATTGCACTTAACCTCTTTAGGAAAAACCCCTCAAAGGCGAAGTTTTCAAATATCCAGACTTAATGTACAGATGGTTAAACCATCTATTCAGTTCATACAAGGCACAGAGGAACAGACAATACCAGATGTCAAGCTTACAAAATCTAGGGATGGGACTAACGGTATGGCTATTTTTAAGTTTGAGCAACCATCTGTTTTTGACTCATCTAGTGAAGTTGGAGATATTACTGGCTTTTACATGATCGATGAGGAAGGGGTTCTTCAGTCGGTCGATGTTAGTGCCAAGTTCATTAATGGAAGACCTGCTGGAATCGAAGCAAAGTATGTAATGAGAACCCCACGAGACTGGGACAGGTTCATGAGATTCATGGAACGATATGCTAATGTGAACGGCTTGCAATTCGTCAAAAGTTGAGGCAATGTATATCCTTTTCCTCTCTCCTCTTCCACTTTTCTCTGCCATTTTGTTTCTTTTTTTGTAATTAGGGAAAGTTAAGTGTAAACACGAAGGAGGTAGTTTATCTTTAGCTACACCTGATTCGTGTACTCTCTGTTTGTCCAAATTTACGGATTCAATGTTTTTTTGTAACGGTACGTGAATCACTTGATTAGTGTTATCACTGGTGTGATTCACTCGGATTCATGTGCTTGCAGAGTTTTTATTTGCCATAACATCTTGTCAAGATGTGAATAATTTTGTCATGATTTCTTTCTCAATATAACTAGTCTGCTCAATTGTGCAGAAATGAAATCGTTTCTTGCTTAGTAAAATATATTCTGGTAGCAAAGAAGTTACTCTGTCTAAAACCTTGCACATTAAAATTTCCCATTTTTATCAAATGATAAAGAAACTAAACTATTACAACTTCTTCTCGAGAAGTTATAAGTACGAGTCCATGCTCTCGCCTTCTTGACTGTCACCCTTGCTTCTTAGATGCCCATGTAACTAAAACAGGACTCCTAATCCTATTCTTGCTATTACGAGAATTGACCCAAGACAAATGCCCTTGACCAAATCTCACCCTTTCTGACCCCATTGTCTTTCTCGATATAAACCACACTCTATAACTCAAACTTTGATTCACATGTGTGAATACCAGCCGCCTTGGTTTCACTCTCACTTTCATCCCCTCCGGAGCCACCACTTCCACCGAGTAAATGGAATTAGGGTTCCCCACGTTGGTTACTCGCCTTTTGATCATCTTACTCACAATCCCTGGCCTAAATATTACAGAAATAGATGGGTAATTAAGGCTGAACCCCCTGTTCTTCTGCATAATATCATGGCAGCTCACATTCCTATGTGTAACGGTGAAAATTTCTGATCTTGTGTATCCAATAGTACACAAGTGAGTGATGTAATCATCAGCCCTGATATCGTAAATCAGTCCGGGATCAATAGCTCTTTCTGGGTTTATATGTCCAGCTCCCATTGCAAGAACTCCTGCATGCTTCTCTCCATCCATTATTGGCTTTCCTAAATGGTTGCTTATATCCGCAGTTGTCATAAGAGCTGACTTTACAGCAGCAGGGCTCCAATTTGGATGAGCTGAGCGAATCAGGGCAGCAATTCCACCTACATGAGGACAAGCCATTGAAGTGCCGGACATAACAGTAAAGTTGACTCTTCTAGAATCTTCAGGTAGGCCTGTGGGACCCAAGTTTTGTGGCCAAGCTGCTATGATGTTGACCCCGGGAGCAATCACGTCTGGTTTGAGGATTGAAGGGTCAATGTAACTTGGTCCCCTTGACGAGAATTGAGCTACTGAAGGTGCTCTAGATTTTCCGATGACCGTTCCTCCAAATATGATTCGAGCTTTATGGTTTTTGGTTGAGTTGATGTAATTCTTCAACAGAATTGCTTCATTGAAGCCAATTGCCGTTGCTGGCAGGAGATGGGCATCAATAGAATCTTCCTCAAGGTTAATCTCAGTATTTGCTAGAATCATTGCAGCACCGCCAGCCTCCTTGACAATTAGACCTTTTTCTGCCCTCCCGTTGATGCCCCTGTCACAAACCACTATTTTTCCACGTACTTTCTGTCTTGGAAGAGAGCCCTTGAAGCAATATTCACCTCCCGTGTCTCCACCTGTTAGATAAATAAGTTCAAGCTCTTTCTCAGCATTTGGAATCAAGTTGCCTGGGTACATTGATTCTCCATATAGGAGCTTTCCAGTATCCAAGCGAACCATGGCGGGGAATCTCCTATCAAGTGTGCTAGCACCTACAGTAGCAATCCAAGGAGCCGTATTGGCAACTGAGCTCTCGAGTGGCCCGTTATTCCCTGCAGCACACACCACCGATATCCCATGTTCCATAGCTCGGAAGCTACCAATGGCAATGCTGTCATCATATAGCGGTATAGGAAAACCGCCTAACGAGAGGGAAAGGATGTCAACTCCATCTCTGATCGCAACGTCCATTGCAGCTAAGATATCGGAGCTGTAACAACCACTGAACCAACAAACTTTGTATATGGCAATGTGAGCCCCAGGAGCCATCCCTCGCGCTTCGCCGGCCCCATTTCCAAGCACACTTGCCATTGGAACTGGAGCACCCCCAGCCGTCGACGCTGTGTGGGACCCGTGTCCATGTGAATCCCGAGCTGACACATATTCCACGACAGTGTTAGGAAACAATGACGTGGAAGCCACCCGATGACCTTTACTGAAATACCGAGCACCAATGATTTTCCGGTTACAATTAGAAGAATTAAAGTCTTGTCCTTCTTGGCAAATCCCTCTCCATTTTCGAGGAATTGGAGGCATTCCTTGGTCACTGAAGCTCGGGCTCTCGGGCCAAACTCCAGTGTCAAGAACCCCAATTATCGACCCTTTACCAAAACCTGACTTAACCCAAGCACCATCTTTGGCGAGGCTTAGTCCCAAAAACCTGTAAGAGTAAGTAGTGTGAAGTTGAAGCAGACGGTCTGGCCTTATGGCTATCACGTCAGGCAACTTGCGCAGGGAGTCTGCCTCATTTTCAGATAGCTGAGCTGCGAAACCTTCCATGGCGGAGCGATAAGAGTAAAGGAGGCGAGAAGAGGGATCTTCTTCATTGGAGGAAAGCGTCTTTTCAAGAAAAGAGAGGTGCCAGTGGAGCTTGGAGGTGAAGAAAGAGTTGGTTATTCCATGTGGGTGGAGTTGAACAATGTAGGTTTGAAGATGTTGGGCATGGAGAGTAATAAGAAAGCAGAGTAAAAGGGTGGAAAGGAGGAGTTGAGGAGTTTTGAATTTGGATTCCATTGAAGTGTAAAGAAAGTGGAAAGTAGTGACGGGGGAATGTTGGGTGAGTGCATGGTTTGGAAATGGAATGGGGAGGGGGGTATTTGAAGGTGTTGGAAAAGAATTCAAAAACCTGGGTTTTTGGAGGTCTCTGAAGCAAAAGATAAAACTCGTGAAAATTAAGGGCTCTTCATCACGAGGATCTTTTGTTGAAAAGAGAGAGTAGAGTGTGTGTGTGTGTGTGTGTGTGGAGCTGGAGAATAATAATAATAATATGGAGCTGATAAGTTCTTGGATTTCATGAGATATTATTTGGTTGGTTAATTTGAATACTAATATAGTATGCAATTGATGGGGTTCTTTTTCTTACATATTTTGAATCTCTACTCTGTAAGGTTGTTCTTATTGTTTGGTTTTGCAGTTTGGTTCGTATGCGGATGAGTTGGGAGGGAGAGAGAGAAATATTTATTCTGGACCGTACTACGTGTGATGCGAGTAAAAGAAGAGGGAGGGAGAGGGAGGGGGTTCTCATTTAATCACAAGTGCATTTATTTACGACTGGCTCCGCTCTCCACCTCCTGTCTTAGCACCTGCAGTGCAGGTGGCTTAGTGAATAGTGAGTACAAGTTCTATTTTGGCTTGGGCTTGGGTTGGACTTGGACTTTTGGTGAAGAGAATTAGAATTTACGTCTATCTGGTCCCTTTTCCAAAGTTTTTACCCCTTTAATATCCTGTTCTTTTTTTTCAATCACAAAAACTATTTTTTCAAATATTGTTCAAAAACATCATCGCTCTTTCAACAACTCTGATAACACATTTTGAAATTCAAAAATAACCATTGTTGGGTAACAAAACGAGGATCGACCTGTTCGTTCAGGTTGCAGGAACAACGCCTTTGTGGGGTTTAGGGGCAACGCCCCAGAAAGGTAAACGGTTTGTTTGATATATTATGTACGAAATTATAATGGATCTATGTTCGGTTGAAGGATTTTTTAGTAGGACGAAAGCGGAGGAGGATAGGGAAAAAGAAGGTTTATGAAGGTGGAGAACATAGTTTGGTTTATTATCATTTTGTATCGCAGTGTAAAAATGGATTAGATAATATATTATGTGTCGTGGTACATAAAAGTTGGTACCGCATTGCAATTAGACTATATAATTAAACTATTGAACTACAGTGTAAAAATTAATGCAATAAAATTGATGAATCGCAGTGTGATAGGACTATGTAATTAAACTATTGAATCGCGGTGTAACAATTAATGCAATAAAATTTATACATTGCAGTACAACTAGACTAGGTAATTAAACTATTAAATCGTGGTGTAAAAATTAATGCAATAAAATTAATGAATTACAATTCAATAGTCAATGCACCGCGATTTATTTTTGTAGCACTCCTCATACTCATTAAGAGCATCGTAGTCTTTTTTACTTCAAAAGTTGTAAGTCCAATAGATGATCAGAAATAGGCTAGAGGGGGTGAATAGTCTTTTAAAAAATTTAATAGTTATTTTGAAAACTTTCAAAATTGACAGCGGAAATTGTAAGTTTTTCAGCAGGTAGAAATTTAGTCATCTTCCTACTGATGAACAAAGCTACTATAAGTAAGAAAGTGTTTTTCAAAGATCACAAAGCTGCTTGTAAGAATAAACAATGTGGAACCAACACACTTTGTGAGTAGATGAAATTTGTGATTTTAACAAAGGTTGTCGAAAGATAAGCACGTGAAGGAGTGAACAAGTTTAAGAACTAGCTCATGCAAACATATTAAGTTCAGCAAAGACTACTACGCAAACAGTAGACCTTGATAACTAACACATCATCTAGGCAAGCAAATTACTTGGCAAAATTTGTAAAACACTTAACTGTTTAATAAAAGATAAAAAATACAAAGAAGCAGCAGTAAGTTTTTCTTAAGTTATTGAATAAAGGTTAAGCCCAAAAGATTTTCAAATGAATTTACTAGTTTTGATAAAAACACAATAACTTAATAAGAGTAATACCAAAAACAGTTAAGTAGGAAGACGGTATTTGAAGTGGTTTTACATCGTAAATAGTGTTACTTTCACTACCAAGATAGTCAACCTTGGATTTTAAAGTTGTGCATTATTTTCTCCATCAGTTACAAGTATAAAGTCTACACTATTGTCAAATTTTTACAGATGAAAACTTGAGTGTAATAAAAACCTTGATCGCTAATGGATTGTGCACAAAAATTATTTTGACCAAGTGTTTATAAAAGAAGAAGGAACTATAAATATGAACAACTTTCTTCTCTTGGATACAATCAATGAGGCTTTCAAAATAATACTCCCTCCGTCCCTAAATTATCGTCCTCCTTTTCTTTTTCGTCCGTCCCAAAATAATGTCCACTTTGAAACTTACTTTTTTAGAACATCACTTTTACCACTTTACCCTTACTTTTTCACCTTACTTTTTCACTTTACTTTAATTATGGGTCACATACACATGGGCTTTAAAGGAAACTACACATTAAACCAATATAAATAATCAAGTCAATTGTTTTTTCTTAATCTGTGCGCCGGGTCAAGCATGACAATAATTTAGGGACGGAGGGAGTAAGAGTTTGGAAAGCCACTCATCTATTACTTACAATAGCTATAGGTAAATGTGATCAAATTTAAAACAAAGAATACAATAGAGTATAAGTTTGTTTCTTATTGAGTAAGATCGATGTTGGCGCCCTATCTCTTCAAAGGAATTTGTTTCTTTTTATGTAGCATTATGCTTGGTCAGTCCTCTCTCTCTTCCACTCCACACTTTTTTCTTGAAGTCTCCAAGGCTTTATATAATAAGTCTTCAAATTATAGCCATTGGATTTTGTTTTAATGGATACAGTTTGAGGCAACAATGCATTAAATACATATAGTTGTTTTGAGTCTAGCTTTATTTTGAATTGTCTTGTGGAAAACTTCAAAATCATGTGCTTGACTTTTAGTAACCTGTGCAATAAATACAGTATGTGCTACAAAAAGAAATGTCAGACATTATGGAAAAAAGTAAGTTTACTTTAATGTAAAAGAGGGAAACAAGGAAATAGAAAAATTAATTTTAAGTGACATGTATAAAGTTGATATTGAATTTAAGACTTATGTCACTTTTTCCACCTTTCATTAAAGTAATTGTCATTGACATAAGCTTGATGCTTAATGATGTAGACATCACTGATAAAGAAAATATTAGCTGCTATAGTACATCAATTGTTAGCACATACAAAAGTAAACATCAAATCATTTATTTAGCTAAAGCAAACATCAGTTGTTTCACCTACCAAACCTATTGTAAAGTATTAATAAGGTTGCCTTGGAATGTGTAGCACGTAATCTACAAACAAATAAGCTTATAGGCAAACTTCTAAGACTTAAGTAATTATTACAAGCAAATCTAATATATTAAAAGGAATATTCACAAAAGTTGTTTTAAATAATTAATCAGATTAATATTCCCAACAAAAGTGTCATTTTTCGGTTTGAAAAATAAACACGGGACTGTAGCGATTAGAAACTTTGAAAAGTAGACCGACCTGCAATTTTTCCTTGAATTTAGTAATAAGAAATTATAACCTCTCAAGCCCACTTTTTTTTTCATTCAACCAATAAAATATTTTTTCGTAAATTTGTTCTAAAAATACCCTAATCTCTACCGTTTTTGCACTTTTTTTCTCTCTTTTCTACACTTTCTCTCTCCTTTCCTCTAAATTCATCCTTTCAAATTCAATGCCAAAGATACACAAGAAACTAAGACCCTCCTACTTTTGATCAGAAATAAATCATTCTCGCAAGAAGCAAAGAAGAACGAACAATAACGAGATTTTTTCTTTAAATGCTTGATGAGTTTCCAGCTCATAAAATCCAAGGTAATGCCATGAGTACTTGCATAAACATAAGAAAGAGCATAACCATTGAAGTTAATAATAGGGATATACTTAATACAACACATATAAAATGCTTAATACAACACTTTTAAAAAATATTTGACCAAAATACCATTTACATAATTTTTTTTGTTTTTTTATTAAATTTAATTTAACAAATTTTAAATTTAAAAATATTTTAAACACAATTAATTTATTAATTAATTTGATTTAGTTACTAAACACAATTAAAATACTAATTAATTTGATTTAGTTATACTAAGTGAAAAATTATCTTTGAGTTAGGTTTAAATTTAAAAAAAATTAATTTGATTTGAATTAGGTTTAAATTAAAAAAAAACAAGTTTTGGGTAATTTATTTATTTATTTTAATTAAATTTAAATTAGCTAAAATTTAGTTTTTTATTTTTTATTAAATTTAAATTAGCTAATTTAAAATTTAATAATAAATTTGATTTGAATTAGGTTTAATTTTTTTTAAAAAAAAACAAGTTTTGGGTTTAGGCCTTAGGACCGGTTTTGTACCAGTCCAAATGAGGAGATGGGCTAGGGACCGGTCTGCTAGCAGGCCAAAATGGGGGGGATGGGTTTGGGCCTGGTTGGGTGGCAGTCCAAAAGGGGGGATGGGTTGAGGGCTGGTCTGGTAGCAGGCAGTGGGCTTGTGGAGGGAAATGAATGGGTTTAGGACTGATTTCAATCCAGTCCTTAAACCCAAAAGTTGGTTTTTTTTTTTAATTTAAACATAATTCAAATCAAATTAATTATTAAATTTTAAATTAGCTAATTTAAATTTAATAAAAAACAAAAAAAAATAAATTTTAGTTAATTTAAATTTAATTAAAAAAACAAAAAAATTAAATTACCCAAAAAAAATGTTTTTTTAACATGTTTTTTTTACCCCAAAACTTGTTTTTTTTTAATTTAAACCTAATTCAAATTAAACCTAATTCAAATCAAATTAATTATTAAATTTTAAATTAGCTAATTTAAATTTAATTAAAAAACAAATAAATAACTTTTAGTTTATTTAAATTTAATTAAAAAAACAAAAAAAATTTACGTAAAAAGTATTTTGGTCAAATATTTTTTAAAAGTGTTGTATTAAGCATTTTATAGGTGATGTATTAAGTACCTATGTAATAATACATCAACTACTCCACCTTTTTCTCTCATTCGCTGACTTGCTTTACTTTTTCCTCGTGAAGGTGCTAGGAATTGGAAGCTTTTGTTTCCATTGACAAGCTACATAAGAGAAATATCAGTTAAGCCCATTACATAATTGTATTCCTTCTTCCGTATACTTCTCCAATGACTTCAAATATGCACAGGTACTTTCCGTATTTTGTCACATTTCGATGCTCGCAATTTAGGCAGTGTATGTTCCGACGCCCGCAATTTAGGCGTCGTAAGTTTCGACCCCCGGAAATTTAGACATCATAAGTTCCGACGCCCAGTAATTTAGGCATTGTAAGTTCTGACGCCCCACAATTTAGGCATCGTAAGTTTCGACCGGAATGTGCGATGTAAGCATTGGAATGGATGATTGAGATTCGATGACCCGGTCGGCATGGTAGTTCACTGGATAGCTTCAGTGGTGAAAGTATTTCATGCTATACGAGGTTTTGTAGCCGGTGGATTTGATGACTCTTCGGACAAGTCTTTTCTTAAGTGAGGATCAAGTCATGGAAACCTTGGCGGCTGTCTTTTCCGCTTTAGATAGACGGGCGTCGTCAGAGAGTTATAGCGAGATCCTTCATTACAAAAAATCTCTTAAGAGAATCAAAAGTGTGGAGAAGGTTGGAAAGCAATACGCTCATTAAGAAAGAGCGATATTTTGGGATCGAATTGACATCTCCAGATAAAGTCTCTAGAAATCCACTGATGACTGATCTTGCTTTGCCAGATTTTGCCTTTGGCAGCCAAGTAGCATGAATGAGATTAATGGAATAGGGGAAAACAATTAATGAGAGAGATATATTGGCTGGAAGAAGAAAAAGATATGTCATTCCCAAGTTGACTGGGGAGAGAGAGAAAGTAAAACACCTTTTCACATTCCAAAAGTATAATATTTACTCGGATGCTCAATTTTTCTATTGTGATGCTCAGATTTTGCCTTGTGATGCCCAACTTTTGCATTGTGATGCCCATATTTAGCATTGTGACGCCCAATTTTGGGCGGGGGCTTTGTGCGCATGTCTTTTATTTATTAAGGGTATCTTTAATATTTTATCTCAAAAAATATATTTTACCGGTTGAATAAAAAAGAAAGTGGACTGGAGAAAATATAATTTATCCAAAAGGTATATAAATTTACCCCTAGTAATAATTGCGACCCTAGTACACTTTGAAAAGTTTCTAACCACTTTAGTCTTTTATTTTATTTTTAACTAGAAAAAGACAATTTCGTAAAACATTTCTGAAACTGCCCCGGTAACATGATTATTCATTCGTTGAACCTTAGGGGAATATCTTGAGTTGTAATGGAGATCATTGTATGATTGTTTGTTCCAAAAATCTGTCAGCGAAATCTTCTTTCCTTTCCTTTAATGCGATTTCCATCCACCAAACAGGTTTCTTCCTTAATCTTTTTTGTTTTGTTATTGTATTATTGTTTAAAACCCACAATTGTTGGGGGTAACGAAACTAGGATTTTTCTTTTGTATATTCAATACCTAGTATATATATGCAAACTGTTCCATAAAACGTCTGAATAAAAATTTACATCATTTTTTATTTGTGATGCATCGAATTTCAATCACAATGCATCGATTTGGAATATCGATGTATCACTATAAAATGAAAATGACAATTATACAATTTAAAATCATGCATCGCGATTCAAAATCATGCACTGTGATTTACTCCATCCGTCCCAAAATTATCGTCTGGATTGACTTGGCGCTCGGTTTAAGAAAACACATTTGATTTGATTATTAATATTGAATAGTGTGTGATTTTCTGTAAAACTCATGAATATGTGACAAAAAATTAAAGTAATAAGAAAAGATAAGGGTAAAGTGGTAAAAGTGATGTCTTAAAAAATAAACTTTCAAAGAAGACAATTATTTTGGGACGAACGAAAAAGGAAAGCAAGACTATAATTTTGGGACAGAGAGAGTAATTTTGAATCGTGATACTTCGCTATGAAATAGAAATGACAGTTATATAATATGCAATTCAAAATCATGCATCGCGATGCACATAATAATGCACCAAAATGCATGAACTGATGCTTTGCGCACACATGTTCAGTTCATTAAGGGTATAATCATCCTTTCACTATAAAATTATCTTTTACTGGTTAAAAGAAATATTAAATTTTAAGCAGTTGTAAATTATAAAGTGGGGACCGGTCGATTTTCACTCTTGAACCTGTGAATCCTAGGTTCTATGAAAGCATCATCACCAATACAACCGTGGATTTAATCTTACATGGCCGGCGAATTCACTCCCTCAATCATATGTGTCTTTTTTTTCTCTTTTCATTCACATCAATCAAAATGGATCTCTCCAATGCAAATGTATATTTAATCTTATGTGACATGCATCACACCACTAAAATAATATTCACAAAAAAATAAAAATGGAAAAGAAAATAGAACAACAAATAGAAAGAGTTTTAAAAAGAATAATAATGATCATTAAGACGTCTCTACACCCTCAAGTAGAATGTGAAAGATTGACATTGTTATCTACAATGTGAATAAATTTAGTTGTCACATCATATCCACACTCATCATCCACATTTGCATTTGAGAGATTTCTTCTTTCAAAAATTGTATAAATCTTAGGTGATATCGAAATTCTTTCACATCCACATTAGCATTGGAGAATAGAGATGCTCTGAGAGGGGTTTAGGTGGAGAAATTAAGTTCGAGAAAAATTGAGAATAAAGAAGAAACAATTTGGAGACAAATTATTTATCTGCTTGGTAGATGTGAGTCAATCAGTCTCATATGGTATGGATTTTGGGGTATGGGGCATTTTAAGTATTGATATGTGGAGGAGGAGCCTATTGTCACGAATTTATATTCTTCAAGGTTTCGAGCAGCACATAGTGCTCACAACCTTCTTGATCTTGCCCTAAGTAAGCCTACCAAACTTGAGTAGGACTAGGTAATGAGAGAGAGCTTTGAGAAAGAGAACTTGTATTGCTTATAAAAGAACTTTAGAAGAGTTTCTTAGGTGTTATGGCCAAATGAGGTCTCCCCCTTTATATAGTCATCCACCTCCTCAATGGATGGTCAAGATTTAATTACATCAATGGCTAAGATTGAGTATTTAGAATGATCATAGAAATATCTGAGATATATTTATATGATAGTTCTAGGCTTAAATCGCAATTTGGTCACCCTACTTTTTCACTTTTTTGTAATAAGATTACTCTACAATTTTATTTTTCTATTTCATCATTGTACTTGACAATATATAACACGTTAATCACTTCATCCACAAAATTGAATGGAAAGCTTTAAAATTTTACAAAAACCCAAAAATATCTTTCGTTCCTTCATTCCACTTCTCTTGTTTCTTCTCATTATCATCGTCACTACTATCATCAAGCACCTCATCACAAGAGCTCCCATCGTCGCCTCTGTCGCCGCCGCTACTGCCCTTGGGCCCCCCGCCACTATCATCCGAGTCCTTTGCAGGCGGGGGCAAAATGGGCATTCCATTTTTATCACAAAGAGTTATCCCTAGCTTCACTTTTAATGATATAATTGAATGGTTGTAACAAAGATTGTCATTTCCCCCAATCTTGAACACTAAAAGTTTTTTGATAAATGAGCTATTAAATGGCATCACTCTGTGAAAATTGTTCTATTCAAGATTCAAGTACTTTAGTCCCTTCATTTCTATAATAAACTTGGGGATCGTGCTGTTGAAATGATTTGAGCCAAGATGGAGGTGCACTAGTTCTGGCAAGGCCGCCATTGATTTTGGTAGTGACCCAAATAACGAATTTGATGATAATGAGAGGTTTTGGAGAGATAATAGGTCGCCGACCGAAGTGGGTATTTCTCCGGTGATGTGATTTGAGGCAAAATTTAAGCTTTGGAGGTTTTCAAGGAGAGTTAATGAGGTGGGTATTTTGCCCTTGAGGTTGTTATTAGAGAAATCAATGTGGGTGAGGTTAAGATTATGCCAGTGTTTTGGGAGGGACCCAGTAAGGCCAGCGTGGGAGATTGCGAGGGAATGGAGGGATTTGAGGTTGGAGATGATTATGAAAGGTCCACTGGCGTTGATTGTGACGCCGGAGACGGTTAAATCGATGAGGTTTTGGAGGCGGCTGAGCCAGACGCCGGTGTATTTGTAACCTTCATTCCTTCGATTATTTGTTCCACTTCTCTTGTTTTACTTTTCGTCTATACTTGTGAAAATTAGGAAGAAAAACCCGATTAACTTGACTTATTCAGTTTCAATATGTGCATGCAAATAATACAAAGGGTATTGATGCTTTTTTTGATCATTTTCATCCAAGATAACTAACAGAAAGGAGGCAAAGTGACCAAATTGTTATATATGGCCAAGTAGAGTGATGAAATAGAAGAAAAAAAATTATAGAGTGATCATATTGTAAAAAGTGAAAAAGTAGGATAAAGAAATTGCGATCTAAGCCATAGTTCTATAAGGTTCCTTTCTAGCAAGTAATAGAAACTTCTAGAATTACCTAGCCCCTTTAATCACTTGAAGGTTCTAGAACTTGTCAGTGTTCCTTTGAAGGATCATGAAGCCTCCGGAATTATCTAGCGTCCTCTTGATACTTCTCGAGGTCTCTAGAACATTCTAGATTTTTCTAGTATCATTTGACACATCTTAAAGCTTCCGAAATATACTAGAGATAGATTTTAAACACTTAGTTGACCGGACGTGACACTATGCTAAGGTTTGAATGCAAATTAATAACAGTCATAGCCGGCCCACACCCACACCGCGTTGGGAAGATTCAATATTTTGGTACGTACTAATAGACTAATCGTGCAGAGTATTCAAAAGAAAAGGCAAAGAGACAAATTTTTAAGAAAAATGCTAACCAAGTATGTTCAATTTATACAATAGTTATTTTGGGAAATTGAATACTGTGAAGTGTGATAATCAAGCTAATATCCTTGAGACAACTGCCCTGGTAAATGGTAATGGTATACTTAAATTTGATGATAAACCACCCAAAATCACCATTGAAGCTGCCTGTGTCTTCCAAGTTCCAACTTAATTCATAATGTTGTTCCTTTATATGGACCAAGTAAGGTAGGGATTATTTTAGTAAACAAGAAGAAGAACTGGTGATTAGCCTCTCCTTTTTCCTATGAAACATTAAATTACATGAAATAGGTTGAAAGACCAAAGAACAAACCATTTGTACGATTCATACCTAACTTTGTATGATTGTTGCCACTGGAAAAGGAAGAAAACCCATTGGCCTGATTCTTGATCAACATTTGACTTTTACAATAAATGCTTGAAACACAAATGAAAAAGAAACTCAAAGTATTCTACTATTTTCATTCCTACAGGCTACAGCATATATATCAAACAAGTAATATCAGCTATTGTAATAACTGTGTATGTTGAATCCAATACAAAGAATCAGTAAACAAAATTACATAATCAGCAATGGTAAAAGTAAAACCTTTATATATTAGCAGCAAAAATCCTAATCTCCCTATTTTCGGCTTCAAACTAGACCCAGCACATCACAAACAGGATTCTAACTTCTACATCAATGTGCTAACAAGTAACAAGGCCCGGTAAGGTAAGTGATCATACCTCAGTTGCACAACTATATCACTGCAAGTTTTGTTTCTTTTAGCACCAGCCTGTTGCATCGGAAGCATATGCCACTTTCACCAAATGACAACATCGCCACCTCGTCATGAGTGCTGTCTTTGCTCATTCTTCCAAGAATTCTTAGCTGCTTCCGCTGAATTTCCATTGGGATCTGAATTCCCATCGTTTGGTTTTGGCTTCGAAAAAAAGGGATCCCATTCATGAACCCCCACCTCACGCTGACCTTCCTCTAACAAAGCATATTTCCAACTTAGCTCCTCAATGAAATTTTCATCCGTACGCCCATCTATAACGTCTCTCCTTAACTGTGTCACCTTGCTAATAACTGCCTGCACAGCTACGTCAAAGGCATCCTCGTGAGTCTCCAGTTTAGAACGAGGGTCTGCATATATCAACCGAGGGATGAGTTTTATAACCTCCTCTCTCATCATCTTGACCTGCTCCAGAGGAATTTGACTCAGCCTTTGCTCGATGCTGATATTCTTCTTGCGAAGATCATCCTCTGGAATGAATACAGAATACTTGGAGTAATTCTTGGGAAGATGCCAGGTATACTGTGTGTATGCAGAGCCAGGATGGAAGAAGACAGGTATGCAACCAGCCAACATAGAATCAAAAGCCGATCTTCTTGTATAAGAATCACCTTGCGGCTGAAGGCAGAAAAGGGAGCTTTGAAACATCTGCATTATACTGCTCGGGGAATGACATTTACTCTCCCCAAAATCACATTCCAGAAGTTTTCCCACTTCTGAATTTTTGCACTGATCAATGATCTGCCCCCTAATCGATTTAGGGTTGTCTGGCCGAGGTGCACCAGCAAAACAGAAAAGCCACTTTCGGTCCAACTTCCTCATCCGATCCTGCCAACTGGACACATCAGCATCCTTTGCCGGATGGAAGTAGGTAGGATATGGAATACCAAAATCATTTGCATTCCACGGACTCGATTCTACCACAAGCATGGACATATTTTTAGCAGCAGGTAAGAAAAGAAGCTTGTTGCCCCAATCAGTTTCCTCATCACTTAGTCGCCTAAAATCCCACGTTATCCTACCTGCAACAAGAAAATGATCCTTCCCGCCCATTATCTTCCACTCAGGCCTCTTTTGAAGCCAATCAACCAAATCAAGAGATGCAGCATCCCTCACTGATATATTATAGCCCCAGAGATACCGTGCAATATCGAACCCTGCATAGAATGGCACAAAAACAGCAGCAGCAATAGAGGAATCATTTGTCAAGCACTCGTACTGTTTCATTCGGTTACTGAAGATCACATCCACAGCAAACTGATTCGTCGCATACCAACCAGTATTCGAAAACACTCCTTCAGTATTCTCCAGTGGAGGACCAAGCCCAGCATTAGTAGTGAACTTACACATGTTGGTCCAAAGGCTAAGACTCCTACACTCTTTAAGCATATCCTCATTAAACCTCGGAGGAAGATCGTGAACATAAATATACCTGCCACCGCACGGATCACTCTTATTCTCTGCAGTACTCAACGCCCTTAAAAATGGAAAACTCTCTGCTGTAGAACGAGTTTGAGTTTCTTTAATGGGCGGGGGAGGACTACTGGTCACACTCACGGCATGACTAACAGGTGGGGGTTGGGCAACTGTTGGAAGGGCGTTAACCACATTTGCATTGACATTAACAGATTTATCAAACACACGGTTGGCATTAACGGTTGGACGGGGAGTAGTAACTGGAGGAGTAATGGGTAAGGGTTTGGCATTGCTGGGGAGGGCTGAAACGGGGATTAATCGAACAGAATCCTCGACGACAGTTGTACGACCACCAAGAACAACAAAATGGAAGTACAAAAGCAACAACCAGAAGAAACCAGAGAGCAAAGCCAATAAACAAATACGAGACTGTTGGTTTCGACCAGTACCTTTCTCCATATGGTTCGCCGGAGGTGTGGTCGGTGACCGGCGTCTCATCAGATTTCAAAAAATAAACACATTTCACAATAAATTAAACCCCTAATTCAACAACAATAGTATTAATCCAGAATAAACCATCGCCATCATCATTATTAAATCAACAAACCCTAACCTTAACTGGATCAATGATGACAAGAGTAGCTAGCTAAACGAGATTTAGAGGGGAAGAATATGGATATCTGGAGATTGCGTTAGCACGAATCACGAGACCGATCACGGCTGATTTTCGAAGTAATCGAAGAATATATATATAACGAAATAGAACAGAAATGATTTGAAGCTGAATCATGAAAATGACAAAAGTGAAATTTGAGCACTTACTTTACACGGTCGATTGTAGTGAGAGAAAGATCCAAATTGAGGGAGGGAGAGATGGGAAGGAAGAAGGGCTTTAGAGTGATATATATATATATATATATATATATATACTTTCCCTAAATTAAGGATTATGATTAGACATTCAGAATAAAAAAAATTATTGACTAATTATTAACATTAATATAATATATAGTATAGAAAATGGACATGTCGTTCAGAATTAAAATAGAAATAAAAAGTAATACTTCTTCAGCTACACCCAAAGATCTATGCTTAAAAAATATAATAATTAAAAGATATATAATTAACATTAGAATTGATTATAATTTTAATAATATTTTAATATAATTAATATGTTAATATCAAATATGGAGGGTACGATTGAGATGTTATGAAGATTTGTAAACATAATTTTTTTAATGTAGACAATATGCTCTATGTTCATAAATAATTGTCATATTTTTTTGTTTCGTCTATTTAAGAAAATGTCATGTTTTTAAACTTTTCTCGTTAGAAAAAATATTTTTATCATTTTACTATTACGTTATTTTCTCACTTTAATTATGAACTACATACAGATAGTTTATTAAAAACTATACATTATATAAATATTTCAATCAATTTTTTTAAAAATCCTTGTGCTCAATCAAACGGGGGGAATTATTTATGAATAGATAGAGTATAGTGAACACTTTTTTTTGTTCATAATGGAGTAGTAAAATGGTAATATATATATATATATATATATATATATATATATATATATATATATATATTATTCGATTAAGAATTTAAAAAAGGAAAAAATAGCAATTAGTGAAAATATTTATTTATGGAAGTTGGCATACATGGTTAAATGAGAGTGTAAGATATTATTTTGATATTTTGGAGAGAACATATTGACCGTAGAGAATGTAGAAAGAGAATTTCTGATAATTTTTGACAGAGAGAGGAAATTTTTTATATAATTTTAATAAGATGGTGGGGTGTGTATAGAAAAAATGGGTGATTGCGCCGGTGATTTCCAAGTGTCGGTGGTAGTCTGGTTAACCATATTTCTGACACGTGTACAACCTGAAGGCGTCACCCTCCAAATATCGTGTGGAAAACTTGATGGGTCCTCCCATGTTTGAGTTTGTTCTAAGGAGCACCCTAAGGTTTGGTCATTCTTCACCACCAACCTAAACGTTTCACAGATAGGTATGTATGGATCAAACAATTCTTATCTTTATTCTTCATCTTTCTCATGGGGAAGAAAGAATTTATTGTTGGAAAATTGTGTTATGTGTGAAGGAAATTGTGCACAATTTCATTAATATATCATTTCTCTCTGTGAGAATATCGCAATTATATATTTATTTTTCTAATTTGGTTTTTATATGTATAAAAATTAAGGTTTAAAACGTGGTGTTGGAAATTGATTTGCCCCCACACTAAGAAACTACGGACACTTGGCTAGTTTATATACAAGTTCTTTTTGTGTAAGGGCATGGCCCGTCCTGACTTTTTAGAGACCTGGGGTAAACAATTAAAATGAGGTCATTAATCAAACTCCAATGTAGGCTCAATTTTAACTTAAATCTTAATTTCTAGTAAGTACAACACCAGTGAATCCTAAAACATAAAATAAGTATTAAATAATCATTGAAAAAATCTAAGCTGTCTAGTTTTTGAGAAGCAAAATCATCAACAAAATATTTAATTCTATTTTTTCCAACATCTCCTCTTTGTTGACAGATTGTGAAATTAACATTATCCTTTTTGTTTTTGATTCTTATTGTGATTAGAGAGATCAAATAAACATGCGCAAGTAGTGAAATGGAAACTTAGAAAAGAAAAAGGGAAAAAGAGAGAAAGATCGGCCGTTAGAATTTCAACATTAAGAATGAGAGAGAGAGAAAGAGAAGGAGAGAGAGAGAGAGAGAGAGAGAGAGAGTTATGTTGAAGAGAACTTGAACCTAAATAAGTTATGATAAAGGGGTAAGGTTGAGGACACAGACAATGAGACACAGGCCTCGAAATCGAATGGACATGAATAGCGTTACATCAGCAGAGTAGCCTTTGGTTTCACATCAGCTAATGGTGATACATTAGCAGTCATTGAGCTTTGAAACATTAGCATTTAGCAGCATTGCAAAACTACATCTAACTCTAAGCAATAACTTATTTAGTTTTGCCTCCTTATTTCTAATCAATTCGTACATTCGAAACATGAGAAATAACATACCAACGTGCTTTGAAAATAGATTATTTGAGTGTCCCATTGATCTTGTTTAAAATCAGTTTACTACCTCGGTGAGTAGTGACGGTGTAGTCTTAGGACAATTAGGTAGAGGGTGAAACATGGTTAAACCTCAGGGTGTGAACATTAATTGTAATTTCTTAGTGGGGTTGGAGTGCAGTTCCTTATTTGGAAATATATACTCCTATATTATGCTGATGATATTGCTGGTCAATGGTAATAGATGCAATGTAGTGCAGATGCTACTAGGAAACAACCTGTCAGATTATAAAAATGGCATTGGATGTCAAGAATGTATATATGTATATATATATATACTCTTGTCCGTACCGATGATACAGCGCCAATTTGAGATTTTATCAATAAATGAAGCAGATACTGTGGAAATGAACTGTTAAAAATATTATTTTCTTTAAAAAATTGACTTTCAAACGAGGTCTTTTTGCCCGGAACGGAGGGAGTAATTAATAATTTGTATACGAAATTACGGGCCGGAAAAAACGGACCAAACAAAAATTAAATTGAAATGAATGCCTGCACATAATTTTTCATTTAAAAATTTGACATTCGTCAATATCTTTAACTTATATTTCCTAATTTAAACATGTGCTACCATTAATTAAGAATATATAAAAAATAAAATTCATACTTTATAAAAATTAAATTGATTCAAGTAATTACAATAAGACCGTAAATTACAGTAAAAGATTGAGTTAGACAGAAGTTAAAAATAATTGAGTGAGAGAGAGAGAGAATTAAATTTAGTTACGTTGGTAAATTGAGTTAGGTAAAAGACAATTACCAACCGCCCTTAGCACATGTGAGGGTATGAGAAAATTACGTACCGTAAGATTAAAGTAAAAAATTAATCACGCCCACTTTTATCTCAAGTCAATCGCACGTATAAACCGAGTTGTATTGTATTATACATAGCATTTTTCTTTTCTTTTGTAGAGTTTTAAATGGGAGGTGGTCTCTGTAAAATGGTTTTACGAATCCTTATCCGTAGCATCTAATCTATACGTTAAATGGGACAAAATTCAAATCTCAACGCAATCCCTTTTAATTTTTTGAAAATTACAGCCACCTCTCATGTTTATATATGCATAATGTCAATTTCTACTATTAATAGTATCACTTTGTAGTATAAAATGTGTCACTTTTAGCTTTAGAAGTGTCACTTTGTATTTTTAATAAAAATTATAATTTTTTTCCCCAAAAAATATTACTTTGGGGCTTAAATATGTCACTTTTAGTCTTAAATGTTATGTCACTTTGAAAAATGTCTCGTTTAATAAATGAAAATCATTACGTTTGGTATTAAATGAAAATCATTACGTTTGATATTAAATAACATTAAAAGTATCACTTTTTAACATTAAATGTGTCAAGTTCAATCTCTTCCTACGCCCCTGGAGAAAAACAAACATTAAATGTGTTACTTTTGGTCCTACAAGTGTCATTTTGTCTTATAAATTAAAATTGTCGTTATTGACCTTAAAAGTGTCACTTTTTAGCATTGAAAGTGTCACGCTTAGTATTAAATGTGTCACTTTTGGCGCCAACATTAGTTTTAAAATGACTTTTTAATATTAAATGTATCACTTTGTATTTTAATGAGAATTATAATAAACTTCCCTTTATAATATTACTTTTAACCTTAAAATGTGTCACTTTTTGTCTTTTTAATATGTCATACTTGGCTTTAAATGTGTCATTTAGCATTTCGTTAAAATCCGTTAGGATCCGCCAATTATCCCAAGACAATTGATGCTAATCTGAGCCGACAAAGGATTAAACAAAGTGAAAATCATAAGAATTTCGATGAAAACTATTATTTCCATGGCTTGTGGGAGTTAAACCATAGGCCTCCCTCCAAACCTTGTATACCAAGTCTAAATCATCTTAGCTAATTTTCTTTTGTGATTTTTGGTAATATGTTTTTATTTAGAAAAAAATTGGTACATTTTAAAAACATGTTTTCAAATGAATCCATCTATTTTTACATTTCTTTTAGGTACAATTTTTAGGCAAAAGTACTTGTCTACCCTTTGTGTACTCAATAACATCGTTTTGGGCTGTGTATTCGTGGCTCTCAAACGCAGAAACAGTCTCTCTAGAACGTCAATCGAGAAATACACAAAATGGCGGCGAACGTCAGGATGGGCGTTGCCGTCGGCCGGGAGATCCTTTCGTGGATCAACTCACTCTCCAACTCAACCTCTAAAAGTCGAAGAGGTAAACCTTCCAAATCAAAGGATTGAGAAATCGATTATGCGACGCCGGATTCGATTATGCATTGTCGCTTTGCGAAGACGATGGAGCTCGCCGCGAGCAAACATTGTCGTTGCATTGTCAATGTGAGATCTGCCGGCGGCGGAGAAGATGAACTCGCCCGCGTTCATGGGCGTCATATCTATTTCATTTTAAACCCCCCACTGCTTCGTGGGTTGCTCGCTCTTCCCACTTTCCCTCAAAGAATCTCAAAATTTCTTCAGGGCAGACACACACGCAGAGGGAGAATGGGAAACTTGGTCTTGTAAAGTACGAGCAGAGCGAGATCAGCATCGACTTGACCGAGGTTAGTAAAGGAGTTCTTGTGGTTGATGAAGATTGACGGCTAGGATAGCCGTTGTCATTTTCATTCGCCATAGTAGTCGCACCGCCATCGATTCTCCTTGCTCACCCACTCAGCACTGCAATTAGAGTTTTCGGGGTCTTGCCC
>CM028382.1:105259015-105427200 GCA_013146195.2 Codonopsis lanceolata | reverse complement strand
CCATTTGCATCAAAATCATCCTACAATGGTAAGAACATTGATTCTATACAATGTAGAGAATGTCAAGGTTATGGCCACTATGCTAACCAATGTGCAAACACGTTAAGAAAAAAGGCTTGAATTTCTCAGAACCTTGAGTGATAGTGATGGAGAAGATCCAGTGATCTTATCACTCAATGTCGCTTATGATTCTCGATTCTCGAATGCAGATAGCCAAATAATGTGTCACCCAATGCCGAACATCGAGTAACATTGGGGAGATACATCGAGCGTAAACAAACGAATTCTTTCTCGCTTTTAATTCCACAATTGCGTAAGATGATGGAGACACGTAGTCGTGCTGAAGGGTACAAGGAGCCGCAAGGATTGGGAGAAGAGAGCTCACCAAGTTACATTACTTGGTAAGGCAAATGAGTTGTTAAAAAGGCAAATGAGGATAAAAAGAATGCATAGTAAGGCTCGGAGAGTTTGCTAAGCGTAAAGGATGTGGAGATTGAGCGCTTGAAGGAGCAATTTTACTCAAGCAAAAGAAACCATGACCAAGTGGAATTCTAGCAAACAAAAGGTTGATGATTCGTCAATTTCTCGTAATACATCCAGTCGTATTGGTTTTGTCCCTAAGGTATTTGTGAAAGAAGGAGAAGGAACATCTGGAACTAAAACATCGATGAAAGTTTTCCTGAAATCTTCTGAAAAACCGAGAGTAAGAAAGAAAATTATGTTTGTCACTTCGTCACACATAAGCCGTCACATACAACCCTTTTGTTTTCGAAAAAGGCTATGTATGAGGATGAAATAAGGCAAGCCTTCTTTGGAAAGCTCTGAGGCGAATCGCAGTGAAAGCAATAATGCGCCGCCCAATGCAAAGAACATGGCAAATACATTGGAAGCCTCATTCAAGACAAATCAAATTTTTTCAAAAACACCAACCCAAAACGTTAAACAAATGTGGGTTCCCAAAACTTGTGATGATAAGTGTAAAGCCAAATATTGTGAGCCTTTTGATATATGTCCTGGTGCTACAATGTCACATGATGAAGTGTGCAATGTTACTTTCACTTCATTAAAATCTCATGTTGCTGGATCTTGGTATTTTGACAAGGTGTTCTAGACATATGACAGTTCAATGAGAATTTGAAAGAATATGAGTATCAATGGTGGATCTGACATATGGTGGTGGTGCCAAAGGGAAAATTGTTGGCAAAGGAACATTGAACGTGAAGGCCTTCCAAATCTCACAAATGTTTACCTGGAAGGACTTAAGACAAACTCGATTAGATAAGTCGGCCAGTGATGATGATCTTCGTGTAAGGTTTGACAAAAATTCTTGTGAAGTTTTTGATCATAATAACAAATGTCTTCTGACAGGTATAAGATCGTCTGATAACCGTTACTTGTTCAACAATACCCATTCTTGTCAAAAAGCAAGTCTTGATGTAACAGATCTTTGGCATCGAAACTTGGTCACATGAGTTGTGAAGCTCGATGAGCTTGTGAGACATGATGTCGTAAAGGATTACCAAATTTGGAAAGGAATTATTCAAAGGTATGTGGCTCTTGCCAAAAGGTAAACAAACCAAGGCTTCACATCTTCCCATAACACAATGCACCACATCTAGATGCCTAGAGATGATACACACCGACCTTATGGGTCCCATTGAGGTAGAGAGTCCTAGGTAGGAAAAAATATACCTTTGCATTCTGTGGATGACTTCTCTAGATACACTTGGGTGATATTTTTAAGAGAGAAGTCCAAACTTTGAGGCTTTCAAAATTTGGTACACTGTAATGAACTTGTATGATCTAAAACTTATTAGAATTAGATCGATCATGGCACGGAATATGAAAACACGTCCTTTTCTAATTATTGTGCCTCAATGGTATTTCACATGAATTCTCTCTGCCCCAAAACTCCACAACAAAATGGAGTGGGAGAGAAAGAACAGACATTACAAGAGATGGCTAGGGTGATGTTAAACTCAAAAATTTGGCTAAAAGATTTTGGGTCAAGCATTAAATACGCTTGTCACATTGGAAATAGGTCTTCTTAAGACCGGTAGCACAATGACTCCTTACGAAATTTTTTCTTGGTAAGAAACCAACCTTGAAATACTTTCATGTGTTTGGTTGCATATGCTACCTTCTCAATGATAGAGACCAACTTTCCAAATTTGACTCTAAGAGTGATAAGTGTGTTTTCATGGGATATTCCACAAATAGTCGTGCTTATAGTAGTTTTTAATCTACTTAACTAAGACTATTATGGAATCCATGAACATTGTTTTTGATGATCTAACCAATCTTGGTCACAAAACTTCAAGAAGATGTTTCAGGATCTTAGATTTTGGAAATTTTGACCAAGAAACGGTTGAACCCAACAAATTCAAAGAAGCAATGCAGTACAGATTCAGTTGTTCGTGAAGAAATTCAGATGTGTCACCAATGTGCTTCCGAATGTAGCAACATCGAAGACACATTGAACGAACCGAACGCGAAGATGAAGTTGCTGAACGGATTCAAATCGGGAAAAAATGTCCGTCGATCGAACAGAAATTGACATTCCAAGCAAGATCCGTAAGAACCATCCTCTCACTCAAATTATAGGTAATGTACAGGATGGTATGTCAACAAGAAAGAAAGGTAAAGTGGATTACAAGAAACTTGCATGCATGTCCACACTTGAATTTGATGAAATACACGCTTCATGTTTTGTTTCCACCTGCTGAACCTAAAAATGTGCAAAAGGCTCTCAAGGATGAAAGTCGGATAAATGCCACGCAGAGGAACTAGATCAATTCACAAAAAATGATGTTTGGTATCTAGTTCCTGCACCCACTTCAATAAATGTTATTGAAACAAAATGGATTTTCAAAACAAAACAAATGAAGTGGGAGAAATAATAAGAAATAAAGCTAGACTTGTGGCTCAAGGGCATACAAGTTGAGGGGTAGACTTTGATGAAACCTTTGCGTAGTCCGCATTGAGTCTATTTGTCCGCTTTGCGATTGCATGTTTTTTGACATAACTCTTCAACAAATGGATGTGAAGAGTGCATTCTTAAATGGAATTTTGAAGAAGAAGTTTCGTTGAACAACCAAAAGGGTTTGAGGACCCCATAAACCCAATCATGTGTTTAAATTGAAAAGGCTTGGATTTTCAAAAACAAAACAAATGAAGTGGGAGAAATAATAAGAAATAAAGCTAGACTTCATGGCTCAAGGGTATACATGTGTCGAGGGGTAGACTTTGATGAAACCTTGCGCCGCCCGTGAGTCTATTTGTCCGCTTCTTGCGTTGCATGTTTTTTGACATAACTCTTCAACAAATGGATGTGAAGAGTGCATTCTTAAATGGAATTCTTGAAGAAGAAGTTTTGCTGAACAACCAAAAGGGTTTGAGGACCCCATAAACCCAATCATGTGTTTAAATTGAAAAAGGCTTTGTATGGCCTCAAACAAGCTCCTGTGAGCTTGGTATGGTAGGCTTACGCATCACCTTTACAAAGTGAGTTTAGAAGGGGAGAGGTGGATAAAACATGCTTATTCAAAACCAAGATAAACATATTTTGATTGCTCAAATCTATGTTGATGATATTGTGTTTGGATCCACCTCCAAATCCTGGAAAAGAGTTTGTTAATTGCATGACTTCCACATTTGAAATGAGCATGGTAGGGAGTTGACCTATTTTTTAGGAATTCGGATTAAACAATCACATGAAGGGATGTTCATATCTCAAGCCAAGTATGCTCTTAACTTGGTGAAGAAATTCGATCTTGAGAATGGAAAACATAAGAAAACCCCTATGGGTACATCCGATAAACTTAATAGAGATGAAAAATCTGAAAGTGTTGACCCTGCCTTATATAGAAGTATGATTGGAAGTCTGTGGCAGATTTAACCGCCACCCGTCCGGCCCGCATATCATGTACGGTGTTTGTTTGTGTGCTAGGTATCAAGCAAACCCCAAGGTTTCTCACTTGAAAGCAAAAAAGAATAATTCGATATGTTGGTGAGACCTTTGACATGGGTTTGTGGTATACTAAACACACAAACACCAATCTTGTTGGATTTAGTGATGCTGACTGGGCTGGCAGTGTGGATGACATGAGAAGTACATCTGGTGGATATTTTTACCTAGGAAATAATCTGATTTCATGGTTTAGCAAGAAACAAAATTGTGTAGCCCTATCAACAGCTGAATCTGAGTATATAGTTGCTGGTAGTGGATGTACTCAACTTTTGTGGATGAAACAAATGATCAAAGATTATGGTTTTCACAATAATATTTTAACCATGTATTGTGACAACACAAGTGCTATAAGTATAACTAAAAATCCTGTTCAACATTCAAGAACAAAACACATAGATATAAGACACCATTTCATTAGAGACTTAGTTGAACAAGGCATTGTTTGCATTGAACATGTGGGAACAGAAAACCAGCTGGCTGATATTTTTACTAAGAGTCTAGATTTTGAGAGATTCATAAATCTTAGAAAATCCCTCGGTATGTGTGCCATGTAATCCCTCACTTGTTTGTTTAAAAAAAATAAAAAAAAAAGGCATATTGCATTGTTTTTAGGGGGGCACACTAGTTTCATTCTATATGTCTTAGTACCTTGTTTGTTTGTCTTGGTGATACATTCAAGATGTATTGTGATCTTATTGCTCAAATTCTTCTCACCATCTCCCAATGAAGTTGTTCTGGAATTGAAATTTTTTTTAAAAAAAACCACAAAGGAAAGAGCTACCTTTTGAAATTTTTAGGATGCTGCAATTTGTCAATGTACTATGAAGTTTAGACTTGCATGGGTTGATCTTGACTAAATTGACTCCTTTTAATTGACAAAGTGTGAAAGCTACCTAACGGAAAAGAGCTATCTATGAACAAGGTTGTGGCATCTTTCTTTTGGGACTATGAATCCTTGGATATCATGGGTTGATCATTAAGTTAAGTTGCTACCCTTGGTAGATAGTGTGAAAGGTTCCTAGTGGTGTTTGCTGAATTAACTTGAAATAAAGTAAAGCTATTCTCATAGGGAAATAAAGTACCTATTGTGATTATGGGAGTATATGTGTTAATTTGGTGAAGGAAAAATGAGAATTTGGACATAAAATCACAATTTTTGGTGAATGTGTTTTCCAATGCAGCAACATTGGGAACTACATTCAGATGACCTAGCCATTTCACATGTGTGTGTTTGCATTCTTTCCTTTGATTATTTCTTCTGCATTCTTTAGGCATGCTTTCTAGGTCATATAGGTTTTGAATATCAGCCTCCTAAGTTTATGTCCTTCCAATTGGTGCATGTGTTGCTTCTAGTTCACAAAGTCAATATTTTATGTGGCTGTCTAAACTGTTGTATTCTTCATGAGAATCTGAACTGGTTTGATTGTCTGTGTTTGGCTAACTTGTGTGGTTTCAATCATGGTTAAGTATGATTTGTGTATTCCTAAAATACTTGATATACTCAAAAATCTTTTTGAAATCAGATTTTGATTGTGAAATTTATTCTCCACATATCTCTCATGTTCATAACAGTAGATTTTTATCTTATTTCTATTAGACTGTTAGCATTTGATTTTTATCCATATTTTTGAAATTTGATTTTCTGGTTTTAGGTCTCCTCACCTTCTCACATTAATGACTCAACGGCTAATTTCGGATTAGTGGAAGGATTAGTGTTAATTTTTGCAGAGAAACAGGTTACAACTCAAAGGCAAACTCTCACATATTCCGGCGATCATCTCCGTCTTCTCTCATCATCCAAAATCCAGTTTCTCTATTCATCTCTTCTCTAAACATCTTCCAATGGCCTCCTCTTCGTTGAACCCTAACTCCACAAGAACTGATACATCAGCTGATGTAGCAACAAATGAAGCTACAATCAGCCCTCTTTCGTCACCGAAAAATCCAACATCAGCTATGGTAGTTTTTCAATCCTTTCCCAAACCATTGACAATGATTCTCCCAGGCGAAAAAGGGAATGTAATTGATGTAGATAATCCAGGAGATTTATCTGGATTACCTAAAATTGGTAACCCTAGCACACGTCGATCAAAAAGGCAACGAGGAATTCCAGCAAAATTATGAGAATCCAATTGTTTCGGATGTTCATGCGGCCAAGAAAAACAAGGTTGAGCAAGGAATTTTTAAGGAATCTGTGGAAATTGAAAGCGATCCAGACGATGTAGATTTTGTTCCTCCAGTCGGCTCAATTCCCCCTGTACAAGAGCCATCATCTCCACGGGCATCTCCTAAAACCACTCCAGTCCAGGATGACATTCAGGATGATGACTGTCCTATTCCTTCGCATCAGGTTGTATTCCCGGCAGATGCTTCTCCTCCACCACGACAAACCCTGGCTGTTGGAGTAAGTTCTCCCTCTAGCGATGAAATTACTATTTCTGATGAAGATAATGCAATGGCTGAGAATCTTGTCAAGCTGAAGAAGATGTCATCTTCACCATCTGGTCCATCTAAAAAGCCTCAGCCAGAAGTTTTGCCCAGCCAGCCCAGTTCGTCAGAATTTGATGACAGTTCTGACAAGGACTTCGAGGGCAAAGATGGATCTCCCAGACAAATGAAGAAAAATCCCGTATGCTTTTACAAGAAGCAGACTTGCCAGCTCCAATGTTGCACCCAATGCTGCAACATCCAAACGCTCAACATCATTGGGTACTCCTTTCTCTACAAAGTTTATCTCCAAACCTACTTCTTCTAGATATAATATTTCTAAGAATATTATAGATGAAAGAAATGTTGTGTCCTCTGTTTTGCAAACATATAATCTCACATCTTTTTTTACTGATAGAGGCCTCCTGGATACTATTTCGTTAGCTGCACCGTATTTTAGGGAATTGATCCATGAATTTTATGCTAACATTGAGAAAAGAATCTGTGATCCTTCTGATGCTAGCTTTGAGAAAGTATTTGTGAGAGGGAAGTGGTATAATTTTTCACCTTCAATCATCAACACTATCCTTCACACACCAGCTTCTGGCCCGTTTGATTTTCACCTAGACCTGGACCCTTGTGTAGTTGAAATGACTAGTGGAAAATTATCTAAGTGGCCTGTTAAAGGAAATTCTCTTGGAACCTCACAGCTCTCATCACTCTATGCATTTCTTCATAAAGTTTGTTGTGCAAATTGGTCCCCCTCCACAAATTCCAATGTAATCACAGAAGAACATGCTAAGGTCATTTATCTCATTGGAACTAAGGCCCCATTTGACTTTGGCTGGTATGTTTTTCGAAAAATTTCTTCCATGGCTGAAACTGGAGGGGACAAAAGGTCTTTGATCTTTCCCTCCCTGATTTATAAGATACTTGTGTCTCAGGGCTACAAACCTCTCCCTTCCACACGCTTGTCACCTCTTCTTGAACCCCTTCATTTTTCTGCCAAATTATTAAGGGGTGATAGAGTTGTTAATTTGCCCCTTCTTTCTCCATATGCTCCTGCATCTTCTGGACCTAGCACCTCCCTTCCAACAGCATCACCTTCAGTTCAGGTTCCCCCCATTGTTTCATCAACTGTTGGAACATCTGACCTGCTTGCTCATCCCACTGCCCCAATCTCTGTTGCCTTTGTCAAAGAACAGCTGCAGATGGTTAAGTCTCAGTTAGCAATTCTCACTGCCCAATCTTCTCTGTTCACCTCTTTAGCCGCATACGCCTTGGCTAGATCTTCATTCCGTCAAATAGGGGTGAAGAAGTCAAGCCGCCACCGTAGTGTTCCCCGAATCCTACTCTCGGTCGCTCCTACTGATGCAAGTGGTGCAAGTGGTCATGTTGCTGTAGCCGTTGAAGCTGACCTTGAAGTTCAGTAAATCTGATTTGTGTAGTCTTGATGTTGTTTGTTCTGAACATATGTTTCTTTAAAGACTTGTGTTGTTGGAAGTTCTGGATTGTTCATTGGTTTGTAATAAGTAGTTATAAACATGCTTCTTATGGATTATTCTGGTATCATTTTCAGGGGGTGTGTGTCATTTCTAATTTTTTGCAGGACATCCTTGGATATTGGTTTCTGTAACACTTGTTCAGGATTTGACCAGAAATGCTCAACAAAGGGGGTGATTGTAAGGGTAAAATAGGCAAGGCCTATTTTATCTTGTTTTCACCTTTTCTTGGTCAAAGAAGGATTTTAATTTAGTCAATGGTTATTTAGGAAGTAGATTTAGTTTAGATTATTTTTGGTAGATTAGATTATTTTTTGTAGGAAAATCTTTCAAAGGATTTCGGCTATTCAAATTAGGCAACTAAATCTCGGCAAAGCAATTTAGTTATTCCAGGTATCATGTTTTTGTTAGGAAAGATAATCTTGCAAGTTTAATAGCTAATCTCTTTCCTAGTAGGATTGTATCTCTCTTGCCGTGTTTTTGTAGGTGTGTTGTATATAAATTGAAGGCTGGATTTCGAGCAGGATACACAGCTTGAGAGAGGAGAACAAAAGGCATTAGCTGAGAGCAATATCAAAGAAGTTCAGAAGCTCAGAAGCTGTTTTTCTTCGAGTTTTTCATAGCAGCTGATTGTAGTAACTGATGTTACAACATCAGCAGCTACATTGAGTTCTAAAAGGCTGTTTTTCGTTTTTTGTTTTTTGTTCTTCCTGATTCTGTTTAAGGAAGTTGAAGTTCTTTCTTCCCACGTTTGGTTTAGGTGTTTATGTGGGATTTTTGGTTCTCCAAGATACTTTATCTTGTGAGAATTATTGCTAGTTATTTATTGTAAAACATTGTTGGTTTTAGTAAATTTTGTGTGGCCTTGAGGCTTTGTCTACAAGTATTTATCTTGTAGATTGTTTTTGGTTAAAATTTGCTTACAAATTTCTGTTTGAAACTGTGTTTCTCTACAACCTTCCGCTGCTACTGTTTTTGTTATTATTTACTGGTTTCATTGTGTCTGTCATTGTTGCAACAATCACTGCAACATTGGTATTCACATTGACATCATTGAGAATCTGATCAATCACGTTCTTTCAATAATGATCATTAAGATGTCTCTACATCCTCAAGTAGAATGTGAAAGATTGACATTGTTATCTACAATGTGAACAAATATAGTTGTCACATCATATCCACACTCATCATCCACATTTACATTTGAGAGATTTCTTCTTTCAAAAATTGTATAAATCTTAGGTGATATCAAAATTCTTTCACATCCACATTAGCATTGGAGAATAGAGATGCTCTGAAAGGAGTTTAGGTGGAAAAATTAAGTTCGAGAAAAATTGAGAATAAAGAAGAAACAATTTGGAGACAAATTATTTATCTGTTTGGTGGATGTGAGTCAATCAGTCTCATATGGTATGGATTTTGGGGTGTGGGGCATTTTAAGTATTGATATGTGGAGGAGGAGCCTATTGTCACGAATTTGTATTCTTCAAGGTTTCGTGCAGTACATAGTGCTCACAACCTTCTTGATCTTGCCCTAAGTAAGCCTACCAAACTTGAGTAGGACTAGGCAATAAGAGAGAGCTTTGAGAAAGGAAACTTGTATTGCTTATGAAAGAACTTTAAAAGAGTTTCTTAGGTGGTACGGCCAAATGAGGCCTCCCCCTTTATATAGTCATCCACCTCCTCAATGGATGGTCAAGATTTAATTACATCAATGACTAAGATTGAGTATTTAGAATGATCATAGAAGTATCTGAGATATATTTACATGATAGTTCTAGGCTTAAATCGCAATTTGGTCATCCTACTTTTTCACTTTTTTGTAATATGATCACTCTACAATTTTATTTTTCTATTTCATCATTGTACTTGGCAATATATAACACGTTAATCACTTCATCCACAAAATTGAATGGAAAGCTTTAAAATTTTACAAAAACCCAAAAATACCTTTCGTTCCTTCGTTCCACTTCTCTTGTTTCTTCTCATTATCATTGTCACTACTATCATCAAGCACCTCATCACTAGAGCTCCCATCGTCGCCTCTGCCGCCACCGCTACTGCCCTTGGGCCCCCCGCCACTATCATCCGAGTCCTTTGCAGGCGGGGGCAAAATGGGCATTCCATTTTTATCACAAAGAGCTATCCCTAGCTTCACTTTTGATGATATAGTTGAATGGTTGTAACAAAGATTGTCATTTCCCCCAATCTTGAACACTAAAAGTTTTTAGATAAACGAGCTACTAAATGGCATCACTCCGTGAAATTTGTTCTATTCAAGATTCAAGTACTTTAGTCCCTTCATTTCTATAATAAACTTTGGGATTGTGTTGTTGAAATGATTTGAGCCAAGATGGAAGTGCACTAGTTCTGGCAAGGCCGCCATTGATTTTGGTAGTGACCCAAATAACGAATTTGATGATAATGAGAGGTTTTGGAGAGATAATAGGTCGTCGACCGAAGTGGGTATTTCTCCGGTGAGGTGATTTGAGGCAAAATTTAAGCTTTGGAGGTTTTCAAGGATAGTTAATGAGGTGGATATTTTGCCCTTGAGGTTGTTATTAGAGAAATCAATGTGGGTGAGGTTAAGATTATACCAGTGTTTTGGGAAGGACCCAGTGAGGCTAGCGTGGGAGATTGCGAGGGAATGGAGGGATTTGAGGTTGGAGATGGTTATGAAAGGTCCACTGGCGTTGATTGTGACGTCGGAGATGGTTAAATCGATGAGGTTTTGGAGGCGGCTGAGCCAGACGCCGGTGTATTTGTAACCTTCATTCCTTCGATTATTTGTTCCACTTCTCTTGTTTTACTTTTCGTCTATACTTGTGAAAATTAGGAAGAAAAACCCGATTAACTTGACTTATTCAGTTTCAATATGTGCATGCAAACAACTCAAATGGTATTGATGCTTTTTTTTATCATTTTCATCCAAGATAACTAACGAAAATAAGGACCAAATTGTTATATGCGGCCAAGTAGAGTGATGAAATAGAAGAAGAAAAATTGTAGAGTGATCATATTGCAAAAAGTGAAAAAGTAGGGTGAAGAAATTACGATCTAAGCCATAGTTCTATAAGGTTCCTTTCTAGCAAGTAATAGAAACTTCTAGAATTACCTAGCCCCTTTAATCACTTGAAGGTTCTAGAACTTGTCAGTGTTTCTTTGAAGGATCATGAAGCCTCCGGAATTTTTTAGAATTATCTAGCATCCTCTTGATACTTCTTGAGGTCTCTAGAACGTACTAGATTTTTCTAGTGTCATTTGAATATCTTAAAGCCTCCGGAATATACTAGTGATAAATTTTAACTCTTGGTTGACGGACGTGACACTATGCTAAGGTTTGAATGCAAATTAATAAAAGTCATAGCCGGTCCACACCCACACCGCGTTGGGAAGATTCAATATTTTGGTACGTACTAATAGACTAATCGTGCAGAGTATTCAAAAGAAAAGGCAAAGAGACAAATTTTTAAGAAAAATGCTAACCAAGTATGTTCAATTTATACAATAGTTATTTTGGGAAATTGAATACTGTGAAGTGTGATAATCAAGCTAATATCCTTGAGACAACTGCCCTGGTAAAGGGTAATGGTATACTTAAATTTGATCAATGCTTTAACCGATAGCTACGTTGGGAATTCTTTCATATTTCCTTCCTGCACCATTAAGCTAAAGCATAAAACACCCAAACTTATTCATATCTGTCACTTGGCTTAAATTTGATGATAAACCACCCAAAATCACCATGTGTCTTCCAAGTTCCAACTTAATTCATAATGTTGTTCCTTTATATGGACCAAGTAAGGTAGGGATTATTTTAGTAAACAAGAAGAAGAACCGGTGATTAGCCTCTCCTTTTTCCTATGAAACATTAAATTACATGAAATAGGTTGAAAGACCAAAGAACAAACCATTTGAACGATTCATACCTAACTTTGTATGATTATTGTCACTGGAAAAGGAAGAAAACCCATTGGCCTGATTCTTGATCAACATTTGACTTTTACAATAAATGCTTGAAACACAAATGAAAAAGAAACTCAAAGTATTCTACTATTTTCTTTCCTACAGGGTACAGCATATTTATCAAACAAGTAATATCAGCTATTGTAATAACTGTGTATGTTGAATCCAATACAAAGAATCAGTAAACAAAATTACATAATCAGCAATGGTAAAAGTAAAACCTTTATATATTAGCAGCAAAAATCCTAATCTCCCTATTTTCGGCTTCAAACTAGACCCAGCACATCACAAACAGGATTCTAACTTCTACATCAATGTGCTAACAAGTAACAAGGCCCGGTAAGGTAAGTGATCATACCTCAGTTGCACAATTATATCACTGCAAGTTTTGTTTCTTTTAGCACCAGCCTGTTGCGTCGGAAGCATATGCCACTTTCACCAAATGACAACATCGCCACCTCGTCATGAGTGCTGTCTTTGCTCATTCTTCCAAGAATTCTTAGCTGCTTCCGCTGAATTTCCATTGGGATCTGAATTCCCATCGTTTGGTTTTGGCTTCGAAAAAAAGGGATCCCATTCATGAACCCCCACCTCGCGCTGACCTTCCTCTAACAAAGCATATTTCCAACTTAGCTCCTCAATGAAATTTTCATCCGTACGCCCATCTATAACGTCTCTCCTTAACTGTGTCACCTTGCTAATAACTGCCTGCACAGCTACGTCAAAGGCATCCTCGTGAGTCTCCAGTTTAGAACGAGGGTCTGCATATATCAACCGAGGGATGAGTTTTATAACCTCCTCTCTCATCATCTTGACCTGCTCCAGAGGAATTTGACTCAGCCTTTGCTCGATACTGATATTCTTCTTGCGAAGATCATCCTCTGGAATGAATACAGAATACTTTGAGTAATTCTTGGGAAGATGCCAGGTATACTGTGTGTATGCAGAGCCAGGATGGAAGAAGACAGGTATGCAACCAGCCAACATAGAATCAAAAGCCGATCTTCTTGTATAAGAATCACCTTGCGGCTGAAGGCAGAAAAGGGAGCTTTGAAACATCTGCATTATACTGCTCGGGGAATGACATTTACTCTCCCCAAAATCACATTCCAGAAGTTTTCCCACTTCTGAATTTTTGCACTGATCAATGATCTGCCCCCTAATCGATTTAGGGTTGTCTGGCCGAGGTGCACCAGCAAAACAGAAAAGCCACTTTCGGTCCAACTTCCTCATCCGATCCTGCCAACTGGACACATCAGCATCCTTTGCCGGATGGAAGTAGGTAGGATATGGAATACCAAAATCATTTGCATTCCACGGACTCGATTCTACCACAAGCATGGACATATTTTTAGCAGCAGGTAAGAAAAGAAGCTTGTTGCCCCAATCAGTTTCCTCATCACTTAGTCGCCTAAAATCCCACGTTATCCTACCTGCAACAAGAAAATGGTCCTTCCCGCCCATTATCTTCCACTCAGGCCTCTTTTGAAGCCAATCAACCAAATCAAGAGATGCAGCATCCCTCACTGATATATTATACCCCCAGAGATACCGTGCAATATCGAACCCTGCATAGAATGGCACAAAAACAGCAGCAGCAATAGAGGAATCATTCGTCAAGCACTCGTACTGTTTCATTCGGTTACTGAAGATCACATCCACAGCAAACTGATTCGTCGCATACCAACCAGTATTCGAAAACACTCCTTCAGTATTCTCCAGTGGAGGACCAAGCCCAGCATTAGTAGTGAACTTACACATGTTGGTCCAAAGGCTAAGACTCCTACACTCTTTAAGCATATCCTCATTAAACCTCGGAGGAAGATCGTGAACATAAATATACCTGCCACCGCACGGATCACTCTTATTCTCTGCAGTACTCAACGCCCTTAAAAATGGAAAACTCTCTGCTGTAGAACGAGTTTGAGTTTCTTTTATGGGCGGCGGAGGACTACTGGTCACACTCACCGCATGACTAACAGGTGGGGGTTGGGCAACTGTTGGAAGGGCGTTAACCACATTGGCATTGACATTAACAGATTTATCAAACACACGGTTGGCATTAACGGTTGGACGGGGAGTAGTAACTGGAGGAGTAATGGGTAAGGGTTTGGCATTGCTGGGGAGGGCTGAAATGGGGATTAATCGAACAGAATCCTCGACGACAGTTGTACGACCACCAAGAACAACAAAATGGAAGTACAAAAGCAACAACCAGAAGAAACCAGAGAGCAAAGCCAATAAACAAATACGAGACTGTTGGTTTCGACCAGTACCTTTCTCCATATGGTTCGCCGGAGGTGTGGTCGGTGACCGGCGTCTCATCAGATTTCAAAAAATAAACACATTTCACAATAAATTAAACCCCTAATTCAACAACAATAGTATTAATCCAGAATAAACCATCGCCATCATCATTATTAAATCAACAAACCCTAACCTTAACTGGATCAATGATGACAAGAGTAGCTAGCTAAACGAGATTTAGAGGGGAAGAATATGGATATCTGGAGATTGCGTTAGCACGAATCACGAGACCGATCACGGCTGATTTTCGAAGTAATCGAAGAATATATATATATAACGAAATAGAACAGAAATGATTTGAAGCTGAATCATGAAAATGACAAAAGTGAAATTTGAGCACTTACTTTACACGGTCGATTGTAGTGAGAGAAAGATCCAAATTGAGGGAGGGAGAGATGGGAAGGAAGAAGGGCTTTAGAGTGATATATATATATATATATATATATATATATATATATATATATACTTTCCCTAAATTAAGGATTATGATTAGACATTCAGAATAAAAAAAATTATTGACTAATTATTAACATTAATATAATATATAGTATAGAAAATGGACATGTCGTTCAGAATTAAAATAGAAATAAAAAGTAATACTTCTTCAGCTACACCCAAAGATCTATGCTTAAAAAATATAATAATTAAAAGATATATAATTAACATTAGAATTGATTATAATTTTAATAATATTTTAATATAATTAATATGTTAATATCAAATATGGAGGATACGATTGAGATGTTATGAAGATTTGTAAACATAATTTTTTTAATGTAGACAATATGTTCTATGTTCATAAATAATTGTCATATTTTTTTGTTTCGTCTATTTAAGAAAATGTCATGTTTTTAAACTTTTCTCGTTAGAAAAAATATTTTTATCATTTTACTATTACGTTATTTTCTCACTTTAATTATGAACTACATACAGATAGTTTATTAAAAACTATACATTATATAAATATTTCAATCAATTTTTTTTAAAATCCTTGTGCTCAATCAAACGGGGGGGATTATATATATATATATTATTCGATTAAGAATTAAAAAAAGGAAAAAATAGCAATTAGTGAAAATATTTATTTATGGAAGTTGGCATACATGGTTAAATGAGAGTGTAAGATATTATTTTGATATTTTGGAGAGAACATATTGACCGTAGAGAATGTAGAAAGAGAATTTCTGATAATTTTTGACGGAGAGAGGAAATTTTTTATATAATTTTAATAAGATGGTGTGTATAGAAAAAATGGGTGATTGCGCCGGTGATTTCCAAGTGTCGGTGGTAGTCTGGTTAACCATATTTCTGACACGTGTACAACCTGAAGGCGTCACCCTCCAAATATCGCGTGGAAAACTTGATGGGTCCTCCCATGTTTGAGTTTGTTCTAAGGAGCACCCTAAGGTTTGGTCATTCTTCACCACCAACCTAAACGTTTCACAGATAGGTATGTATGGATCAAACAATTCTTATCTTTATTCTTCATCTTTCTCATGGGGAAGAAAGAATTTATTGTTGGAAAATTGTGTTATGTGTGAAGGAAATTGTGCACGATTTCATTAATATATCATTTCTCTCTGTGAGAATATCGCAATTATATATTTATTTTTTCTAATTTGGTTTTTATATGTATAAAAATTAAGGTTTAAAACGTGGTGTTGGAAATTGATTTGCCCCCACACTAAGAAACTACGGACACTTGGCTAGTTTATATATAAGTTTTTTTTGTGTAAGGGCATGGCCCATCCTGACTTTTTAGAGACCTGGGGTAAACAATTAAAATGAGGTCATTAATCAAACTCCAATGTAGGCTCAATTTTAACTTAAATTTTAATTTCCAGTAAGTACAACACCAGTGAATCCTAAAACATAAAATAAGTATTAAATAATCACTGAAAAAATCTAGGCTGTCTAGTTTTTGAGAAGCAAAATCATCAACAAAGTATTTAATTCTATTTTTTCCAACATCTCCTCTTTGTTGACAAATTGTGAAATTAACATTATCCTTTTTGTTTTTGATTCTTATTGTGATTAGAGAGATCAAATAAACATGCGCAAGTAGTGAAATGGAAACTTATAAAAGAAAAAGAAAAAAAAAAGAGAAAGATCGGCCGTTAGAATTTCAACATTAAGAATGAGAGAGAGAGAGAGAGAGAAAGAGAGAGAGAGAGAGAGAGAGAGAGAGAGAGAGAGAGAGAGAGAGAGTTATGATGAAGAGAACTTAAACCTAAATAAGTTATGATAAAGAGGTAAGGTTGAGGACACAGACAATGAGACACAGGCCTCGAAATCGAATGGACATGAATAGCGTTACATCAGCAGAGTAGCCTTTGGTTTCACATCAGCTAATGGTGATACATTAAAAAAAAATGGTGATACATTAGCAGTCATTGAGCTTTGAAACATTAGCATTTAGCAGCATTGCAAAACTACATCTAACTCTAAGCAATAACTTATTTAGTTTTGCCTCCTTATTTCTAATCAATTCGTACATTCGAAACATGAGAAATAACATACCAACGTGCTTTGAAAATAGATTATTTGAGTGTCCCATTGATCTTGTTTAAAATCAGTTTACTACCTCGGTGAGTAGTGACGGTGTAGTCTTAGGACAATTAGGTAGAGGGTGAAACATGGTTAAACCTCAGGGTGTGAACATTAATTGTAATTTCTTAGTGGGGTTGGAGTGCAGTTCCTTATTTGGAAATATATACTCCTATATTATGCTGATGATATTGCTGGTCAATGGTAATAGATGCAATGTAGTGCAGATGCTACTAGGAAACAACCTGTCAGATTATAAAAATGGCATTGGATGTCAAGAATGTATATATGTATATATATATATATATATATATATATATATACTCTTGTCCGTACCGATGATACAGCGCCAATTTGAGAATTTATCAATAAATGAAGCAGATACTGTGGAAATGAACTGTTAAAAATATTATTTTCTTTAAAAAATTGACTTTCAAACGAGGTCTTTTTGCCCGGAACGGAGGGAGTAATTAATAATTTGTATACGAAATTACGGGCCGGAAAAAACGGACCAAACAAAAATTAAATTGAAATGAATGCCTGCACATAATTTTTCATTTAAAAATTTGACATTCGTCAATATCTTTAACTTATATTTCCTAATTTAAACATGTGCTACCATTAATTAAGAATATATAAAAAATAAAATTCATACTTTATAAAAATTAAATTGATTCAAGTAATTACAATAAGACCGTAAATTACAGTAAAAGATTGAGTTAGACAGAAGTTAAAAATAATTGAGTGAGAGAGAGAGAGAATTAAATTTAGTTACGTTGGTAAATTGAGTTAGGTAAAAGACAATTACCAACCGCCCTTAGCACATGTGAGGGTATGAGAAAATTACAGCCGTAAGATTAAAGTAAAAAATTAATCACAGCCACTTTTTATCTCAAGTCAATTGCACACGTATAAACTGAGTTGTATTGTATTATAGATAGCATTTTTCTTTTCTTTTGTAGAGTTTTAAATGGGAGGTGGTCTCTTGTAAAATGGTTTTACGAATCCTTATCCGTAAGACGAATCTATACATATTAAATGGGACAAAATTCAGAAATCTCAATGCAATCCCTTAATTTTTTTTGAAAATTACAGCGCCACCTCTCATGTTTATATATGCATAATGTCAATTTCTACTATTAATAGTATCACTTTGTAGTATAAAATGTGTCACTTTTAGCTTTAGAAGTGTCACTTTGTATTTTTAATAAAAATTATAATTTTTTTCCCCAAAAAAATATTACTTTTGGGGCTTAAATATGTCACTTTTAGTCTTAAATGTGTTACTGTCACTTTGAAAAATGTCTCGTTTTTTAATAAATGAAAATCATTACGTTTGGTATTAAATGAAAATCATTACGTTTGATATTAAATAACATTAAAAGTATCACTTTTTAACATTAAATGTGCTCAAGTTCAATCTCTTCCCATGCCCCCCTTAGGAGGAAAAAAAACATTAAATGTGTTACTTTTGGTCCTACAAGTGTCATTTTGTCTTATAAATTAAAATTGTCGTTATTGACCTTAAAAGTGTCACTTTTTAGCATTGAAAGTGTCACGTTTTAGTATTAAATGTGTCACTTTTGGCAGTCAACATTAGTTTTAAAATGACTTTTTAATATTAAATGTATCACTTTGTATTTTAATGAGAATTATAATAAACTTCCCTTTATAATATTACTTTTAACCTTAAAATGTGTCACTTTTTGTCTTTTTAATATGTCATACTTGGCTTTAAATGTGTCATTAGCATTTCGTTAAAATCCGTTAGGATCCGTCAATTATCCCAAGACAATTGATGCTAACGGAGCTGACAAATGATTAAACAGCGTGAAAAACATAAGAATTTCGATGAAAAACGTATTATTTCCATGGCTTGTGGGAGTTAAACCATAGACCTCCCTCCAAACCTTGTATACCAAGTCTAAATCATCTTAGCTAATTTTATTTTGTGATTTTTTGTAATATGTTTTTTATTTAGAAAAAATTACAAGTCGGTACATTTTTAAAAACATGTTTTCAAATGAATCCATCTATTTTTTGCACATTTCTTTTAGGTACAATTTTTAAGCAAAAATACTTGTCTACCCTTTGTGTACTCAATAACATCGTTTTGGGCTGTGTATTCGTGGCTCTCAAACGCAGAAACAGTCTCTCTAGAACGTCAATCGAGAAATACACAAAATGGCGACGAACGTCGGGATGATGGACGCTGCTTACTTCGTCGGCCGATCGAAGATCCTTTCGTGGATCAACTCCACTCTCCAACTCAACCTCTCTAAAGTCGAAGAGGTAAACCTTCCAAATCAAAGGATTCAGAGAAATCCGATTATGCAGACGCCGGATTCCGATTATGCATTGTCGTTTGCGAAGACGGTGGAGCTCGCCGGCGAATACAACATTGTCGTTTGCATTGTCAACTGTGAGATCTGCCGGCGCCGGAGAAGAAGATGAACTCGCCCCCAGCGTTCATGGGTGTCTGTATCTATTTCATTTTTAAACCCCCCCCCACTGCTTCGTGGGTTGCTCGCTCTTCCCACTTTCCCTCAAAGAATCTCAAAATTTCTTCAGGGCAGACACACACGCAGAGGGAGAATGGGAAACTTGGTCTTGTAAAGTACGAGCGAGAGCGAGATCAGCATCGACCTGACTGAGGTTAGTAAAAGGAGTTCTTGTGGTTGATGAAGATTGACGGCTAGGATAGCTGTTGTCATTTTCATTCGCCATAGTAGACGCAGCCGCCATCGATTCTCCTTGCTCACCCACCAATTAGAGTTTTCCGGGGTCTTGCCTTGTTCATTACCAGCTTGGGAGTTCTCCATTTCTTGTTTCTATTAGTATAATTTAGGATAACCAATCTAGCAGTAGGGAGTGATAATGATAATGATGTTTGGAAATTTTTTGCTTTATTGTATCAGCGTGATGAATGCCGACTATGGAGTCGGTTTGCTAAATCGTAATCGGAATATTTTATGTTACGGAACGTCCTAATTTTTCTTTTTCCAATTTTCCTTTTTCAATTTCTGATGTCTGGCATCAGGTTGATTTTTGACATTAGATTGATTTCTGATGCCTGACATCATGTTGCTTTTTGGCATCAGGTTGATTTCTGATGCCTGACATCAGGTTGATTTTTGGCATCAGGTTGATTTCTGATGCCTGACATCAGGTTGATTTTTGACATCAGGTTGATTTCTGATGCCAAAGATTGGCATCAGAGTTTTCATTAATGACATTTTTGTTATTTGGTAAGCAATTTGTAATTTTATAAAATATGTAAAAAATTAATGATCCTAGAAAAAAATATGTTTTCAAAATTATACATACTTGAAATTCCCCCTTTTATTTATTATAATCCACTAATTTTTAAATAGGATTTCGTCTTACGATCCTACACAAAGTCTTTACCTTTAAATGTTTCTTTAAATCTTATTTTTGTTTTAATCAGACAGACACGGAAGAATTGAAGGAAACAGTGGTAACATAAAAGAGTTTCACTTTCACTATAATGTTGGTGTTACATGCATGTAGTCAACTTCAAGTCTCAACATTCCAGTAAATTGTCTGTCTATTTTTCTTTTTTATATTATCTTCACATATTCTACTTTTATAATCATTGATTTGTGGTTAATATTAGTGTAATAAAATTCAGGTAATTATTATTTAGGTGGATTTTGTAATTGATTATTTGTAATTTAGGAAATCTAAAAAACTACGACAAATTAAGAAAAAAAAAATCAATTGACTTTATTATAAATATTGATTTAATATGTCATTTACTTCTACATGTGGCCATAAATGTAAGTAGAAAGAAAAAAAAATTAAGAATAAAGTAATAAAAGTATTTCTCAAAAATGATAATTTATAAACATGACAGTTATTTTATATTGGACAAAAAAAAAATGTAAGACAATTATTTACGTACATGAGGTATTATATAAAGATAAATTATAGGAAAACCCTTGACCTATTTTGGGTTTTTCAATTGTATCCCTGAACTATTTTATCTGACAAAAAACCCACAAAGTTAATATTTATACAACAAATCATGAAGATTTCATTAAATTTCTGAAGGTTTTCTCAAATATCTGACTCATGATCAATTAAAAGAACCCCCCCCCCTACAATCCCTGGAAATATATTTCGTAAATGCCCCTACAATCTTTTTACAATTTGAAAGTGGTATTCGACTAGAACCGGGCATCTGATGAAACTTGAGTAATAGTGTCAAACGACTAGAATAATGAGATAGTGTCATTCAATTAGAATAATGGTGCATTTTGTGAGACATGAACAATAGTGTTATACGGTTAGAACAATGATATCTTTAGTAAAACTTGAGCACAGTACCTATAATGAGGCTAAAATGATTAACTTCTATGTTAAAAGATGAGCAGTAATAGTTGAGCTATTGAGCTATATATCAAACATAAATTGATCTCATTTGAACTCTAAGCCAAAAAAAATTCTACTCAAAGAAACAAAGAGATCCACGTAATAATTTTACAACAATAGTAATGGGCAGTTGGACATTTTGGAACTAGGACGACGTAAGTAACAAACTAAAGGACGTCATTCATCATTATCCAATGGTTTGTTGGTCAATAAAATATGGAGAAGCCAATAGATTTAAGAGATAGAGAAATGGAAGTTGTAGGGTCCGTTAATTGAGGAGGGAGGGCGGCTAGGGTTCATTACTCATTAGCTAAGGGGCAATGTAAGTCAACAATGAAAAAAAACTCACATGCATTGCTTCCTCCTATTCAGTACAACGAATTTAATTTCAAACCCCAACACACTAACTACTAGTCGTCGTCTACTACTACTATTACGTGCTCCCCAGTATCACCACACACACACACACATATCTCTCTCTCTCTCTCTCTACACACATAAAAGACCACACCTAGGAGTTTGGACTGTGGTCATGCATGTAGGGGAATCACTTGTCTGTGGGTACTTGACTCGTACAATTATTTGTTTAATTACTCCCTCCATGGTCTTTGGAATTTTCATATGGACCAAGGAAACATATTGTAATGATTAAATTGCCCTTATCCAAATATTAATAAGCTTTTTGGAACAAAAAAACTCTCTCAAAACATCATATATTTTGGAATGAAGGGAATAATAATTAACTAGTTTCTATTTCACACAGTACACACACAAACACGCACAGCTCAATTGTACAATTGGTAGTTATATAAGATGATGAAAATAAGACAACACCACCATATATAACATAGCTGTAAACACTCCCCACCTTAAAAACTAAAACAATAGCTTAGTTTCTAAGTTTTAACAAGGATCTACCAATCAATATGTTAGACGAAAGTAATCACAAGGTAAACCACCAGGATTCCAATGACTAACAATCCAAACAAACCTAGACCAATATCAATTCTCCTCTTCACAAACCCTCTTTCCAGTTTTGAATCTTTTAACGTTAGCCATAACCCCGGATCTCCCATATTTACCTCGCTACCAACCAGTACAGAGTTGTGCACCCCCTGCACATTGTTGGTTATGTAAATGTTTACTCCAGAACCTTCGTTCGTCTCCCCCAAAGAGGTAGAGTTACGACGCACAATCATCGAGGCCCCGACATTACGCCCTTCCAGATTGACACGTCGGAGAGAAGCACGGCTACGGCTGCTTTCGGTGGACATTATGTTGTTCAACAATGCTGATACCTTGATGTTGGCAGTTTTCTTTCTACCAGGAGGGTCTGTGAAGCCCTTCATGATGGGTTTTTTTTCCAATTTACAGAAAGAGATGATTCTTTACTTATACATTTAGAGAGCAGATGCTTTTCCTCAACCACAAGGAAAAGAAAGCTGATGCTTCTCTAGGGAGAGATCACTTCACCAACACTTATTCCTAGGAACACTAGGACAATGCTTCAACTACACCTTGGTAGATCAAGGAGAAAAATAGCCAAAACCAGAAACAATCTCTCAGTATCAACTTCATCAACCCAATCATAGAGGAAGCAGTCAAAAACAAAAAACTAGAAAATTCAAATTTGGGATCAGATGAATGCCTACAAATAAAAATCGAGGCATCTAGGGTTGGGCATTTAGGGTTTATGTTAACATGCCCGAGCGATGCGGTTTAATGTAGATTCTAGAAGTCATAATCTCCAACACTGGCAATAATGTTAGTAAGGCAATAACATTCTTTACCAACAAAGAATTAACAGCCTCCAAAACAAATGAAGGGATGATATTTATTCGGTAAACAGTAAGTATTCTAGTTCATATGAAACATCTTGATACAAGGAACAACAACAAAAAAATGCAGAAAAGGGAAAGTCATAAAGAAAAATGCGCAATTAGCTCAATCACATGTATTAATCCCAATGCCTGGGAACTAGCCAAGACAAATCCCTGCTTGTTTCTCAGATACAAGTGAACAGAGTTTCTCCCAGAATTATATGAAGCAAAACATTTTTATCTTTATTCCTCCCTAGATTGTCTTCGCGAAAACCACTTCTCCCTGGAAACCTAATTTAGAAAAGCTAAACTGGTTAGGCAAGAAACTCACTTGACTTGTGAAATATGACTTGATCTGTAATTTTGTAAACATCATATTATAGTTACTAGAATGATACATGACATCCGGTACACGGTTTCATAGTTATACCTGTTTCAGAGATTCCAGCAGAATGGCACATTTGAGTTCAAAATTTAAGATCTAGAGAACTCAGCGATAAGCATCAGGAGATACTTTTTCGCTGACTGTCGAACCATAATTTGGTCCACCCTTGCGATACTGGATGAGAAACTCAACAGGATATCCCTTTATCTTATGTGGTGCAAGCCCAAGATCATTAAAAGTCAAAGCTGTAAAGACCACCAGATTATCAGAGATGAAAAGTCAACACTCGTTGGATGGCTATAATGGTGGAAAGCAATCATAAACTAACACTAAAGAATGAAAGGGATAAAGCTTCATTTTGAGTTTAAGCACTAACCATCTTCTGACACAAGAGTGTCGGAGGCATTGGCATTGATCAGATCCAGATTGACAATACTGGGTGTGGGAAGTGGAAAAGGAACTTTCCTAAGCAATAGTTCTCGAGGCGTCGCAATTGCCTGAATAAATTCACAACAAAACAAGATAACGCAAGAAATTATTGATATTTATGTTCAGTTCGTTAGCTACCCATCTGATATTGGTAAATCGTAGTTTAGTCTTGACAACCCAAAAAAGGGTAGGGAAATTTGAAGCACCGTGAGACGAATAACCAGCAGTTTACATCAGTTAATTTTTCAAGGCAAATCAAAACATGGTATGAGAACAAGATTTACATTAACTGTTTTTTTTCTTTTTTGATAAATAAATATGTATTATATACGAAAGCGCCAAAAGAGGGGCTCAACCTTTGTACACTAACTGTTATCTAGCGTCGACAATACAACAGTCCCGAAAGTTTTAACAAGTACTCCTTCCTATCAGTAAACAAAGTAAATTTGTACAAGAATGCTTAAACTTAAAATGCAGTGAAACTCCAGGCATTGATTATTTATATCAACGAGGTATTTAATCACATTAATTCATAAATATTCACAAACCAAGGCTAAAGGAGCCACTGCGAAGAAGGATTTCTAGAGTGTGTGCAAAACAACACTCAATTTTAGTACAGCATATAATATTTAAAGCATTTTTTTTATAAGATATTATATACCAAAGGCATCAAAACAGGTGGCATGTCCATGTACACTAGGAGTATACACAAAAGGACTAATCTATAGACATATATAAAGCATTATAAACTAGTACTATGTCTTTCTTCACAACAAATATAAATATGAGTAACATTGTTCAAAAAGTGTCTTTTATGCTTAAAAAATCTAAAATGGCAAGTGACAATGAATCTAGACGTCCAAAACTGACTAAGCCTCCAGGGGATTTAAGAACCCTAGGCCAGCCGTTGCAATTAGAGTAGATCGCACAGTAGTGCCCTAAGCCGGGTCATCCCAAAGGGATGTAAGTGATAGGTTGTTGCCCCTTACCTCATCCAGTTATCTCCTTGGAACCCTTATCAAGCGGAGATCATGGTATTAAAACCACCTTTGATTTCTAAGCAGGTTCAAGTAAGAGTCTTCCTCGAAACCCTTAGCTTTTGGGGATAAAGGCTATGGGCTAGCTTGATCTCCCTAGGGTCAAGCAAGAACTCCTCACTCAGCATCTTGACATTCGGGTTGGTTAGCTCGTGGAGGCTCTTGATAGAGCCAGGGTGTGGCCGTGAAGATCCGAGTGTCATTACCCTTGGACCGCCAACACACTCATTCCACCCCCCCCCAGGCTATCTCCCGGAGCCTAGCATGTTCCCATATGCTAGATCTTAGTTCGGGGAAGATTGAGTGATTGCATGGCAATTAGCTGAAGTGACGTGGCACAAGCCTACTACAGAGTTATTACCGGCAAAAATATTGATGATGATTAAATGGGACGGACACCTTAAGACCAAGGATTTCATTCTTACAGCCCCACCTCGTATTTTCCCTCATCAGCGAAGTAATAAATGTGTGAGCGCGCGTGAGAGAGAGAGAGAGAGAGGATGGGGTATTAGTATTGCCAACAGAAGTAGTCGTTGGCATAGAAATTTCTAGGAGGAAAAACATATATGTAGATATATATAGAGAGAGAGAGAGTGAGAAGGCTCGTCATGGGGTGAGCAGATATGCTGATAATGGGGTGGAACGGTTGTGATAGGGTGTGTGCCAAGATATTTTTATTTATTTATTTTGGAATTCAAGAAATCAAGGTGACCAAGTATTTCTTTCTTTTTCTTTCTTTTTCACTTTCATTTTTCTTTTTAGGTTTGTTTTAAACTAATTTGATTTTGTTCGAAGAGATGGCAAGGATTGTTTGGGACTTTGGGTGCATGGATAAAGTATTTCAGAAATCTTCTTTGTTTAGATATGTGAATATTGAACGAAGTGGAAAAAGACTGAATTACCCCCTATAAAACAGTTAAATTTAATGAAATCTCACAGGAGTGGCATAAACCAGCCAAACAGAGAGGGGTAGGCATTAGAATTTGGCCGAACCACATTGGGGGTGGCGCTGCATTTTACACCATGTTACCTGGACCCTATATTTTTGCCAAAGCACCCGGTCGACACGGGTGTGGGTGTGGCAATTTTACACTAAGACTTTAAAATTTTGGTGGATCCAACACCCTGATCCACACATGTACGTGACCCTCCTGAGTCCGGGTAACATAGCACCAAAGTACCACAGTAGAAAGGTGTAATGTTCATGATTCGTGGTTTTCAAATCACAAGTTTACTTCAATTAAGGAACTGAAATATTGACGTTTTTTGCTTTATTTTCAATGATAAATAAATGTACAATGTGTATCAGAATGTAACATTTCCTCTTCTAACCAAAACTTGCATCTTGTCAGTAATCATGCTTCTTGGGGTCCAACGCAAATAAAAAGAAACATGATTAGCTAATACGCAATTGGGACTTTCTGTTGTATATTATGCGCAAGATGGGTTTTGGGCAGCGATGGAGGGACTGGATTCTGTTTTGTATATCTTCGCCTAAATTTTCCGTTCTGGTTAATGGGAAGCGGGGTTTTTTGCTAGTACGAGAGGTCTGCGCCAAGGAGACCCTAGTTCTCCATTTTTGTCCATCATTGTTATGGAAGCTCTTAGTAAGATAATAGAGACCGCTGCCACAAATGGATTAATTCAAGGGCTTTCTGTAGGGAGGGAGGTTGGCTCTCAGGTGTTGGTATCTCATTTGTGTTCGCAAATGATATCCTCGTTTTTTGCGAGGCTAAGGCAGCTCAGCTAGTTTACCTAAGGTTGATCCTTCCAGGCAGCTTCAGGTTTGGAGGTGAACATTTAGAAGAGTGAGTTGTTGGCCGTGGGTGAGGTGGAGAATATGGATGATCTGGCTGCGTTTTTTGGTTGTAAGGTAGGTGGTTTCCCAACGACTTATCTTGGGCTTCCTTTAGGGGCTTATTCTAGAAATAAAGAGTTGTAGAACCCAATTATCAAAAGTACCCTCTCAAGCTTGCCTACTTATTTTATGTCGATGTTTTCTATGCCGATTTCAGTGGTGCTGAGGATCGGAGAGAGACTTTTTGTGGAAGGGTCATTCAGTGGATAGGAAGTATCATTTGATAAGATGGGAGGTGGTGTGTTTGAGTTTGAGAGATGGTGGATTGGGGATTAAAAGGTTAAAATTGTTCAACGAGGCGTTGATGGGGAAATGGCTTTGGAGATTTTTGCATGAAACAAATTCTCTTTGGAAGAAGGTTGTGGTGAGTAAATATGGAGTTGGGGATATGTGTGGAATCCAATTGAGGTGCACTCTTCTTATGGGGTGGGGGTGTGGAAAGGTATTAAAAGGAAGTGGGATATTATGAAGAGATACATAGCTTTTGATGTGGGCATTGGCAACTTAGTTAGATTTTGGAGCGACAATTGGTGTGGGGGTACGGAGCTTCGGAGGGCTTTCCGACTGTTGTATAGCCTTGCTACTCATAAGGAGGAAACAGACAGGTCTGTGTTACATTTCAATGGAGAAAATGCTATTTGGAACACCACTTTTAGAAGAAACTTTCAAGATTGGGAGTTGGACTCTCATGGGCGTCTCTTCGAGTTGCTTTATACACAGAAAGTGGATAGACATAGAGAAGATCTAGTTGTGTGGGAAGGAGAGAAGAGCAAGGATTTCATAGTTAAATCCTTTTATCAGAAGATCTCAAGTAGCTCGTTCCCGAGGAAGAGTGTGTGGAAGACTAAGTCCCCTACAAGGGTGGGTGTTTTTATGTGGGAAGCTGTAAATGAAGCTCTGTTAACTTGCAACAATCTCCGGCATCGTGGTAAAATTTTAGTCAACAAGTGCTTCTTGTGTAAAAGTGATGGGACTTTGTGTTTAATTGTTTCAAAGTGGTGTGTGTGATGCCTAATTCGGTAAAAGAGATGATGAGATGTTGGTCCCTGCATAAACGGAGGAGAAATTTTTTATGGGAGGTAGCCCCATTGGCGATTTACTGGACTATATGGTTGGAAAGAAATGCTAGAGTTTTTGAGAATGCGAAGTGAAGCGTAGAGAAGATCAAAGATATTATTATGCATACTCTGCTCTTTTGGTGTCATGAGGCGCTTTCTTTTGACGCAAACCCTTTTGTAGAGTTTGTCGATAACATAACATAATGCAATTATTACTGCTATTAGGCATGGCAATTAGGTGGGTTGGGTTGAGTTTGGGTTGGAATGTGTAATGGGTTGAAACAAGTCGAAACCCATTAGAACCCAAATGTTAAATTGATCGGAATGGGTCGGGTCGAAACGGGTAACGGTTTAAAGCGGGTCGCCCCATCTCAACCCAAAAAAATTCCCCCCAAAAAACATAAATTTATAGCATAAAAAAGTCGCAGGTTGAAATGGGTAATGGGTCCAACCCACTTTAACCCGACCCAACCCAACCCGTTAATATTATTGGGTCGAAATGGGTTACCCGCTTCAACCCAAAAATATTAATGGGTTGGGTTGGGTTGGATAATTAATGGGTTGGGTTGGGTGGGTTAAAGGGTAACGAGTTACAATTGCCGGGCCTAACTACTATATAGAGGGCGCATCACCTATTTTGACGCTCTCATATTTATAATATTTTCGTACTTATCAAAAAATAAATAAATAAAAAGATCACCTAATTCACTTTAGTCGAACATAAATGGGGAGCCACAAAGTTGAGGTTGGAAAGAAAATGATTTCATACGGGCCTACAAGTAAGTCCACAAACATATTACAAAAAAAACAGGCTAGACAAGTACCTTAGCAATAGGCAGAGGAACTTTAACATAATGAGGGTATTCCCGGATCACCTCATACATAAGTTCTGCCTACAGAGCAAGAGTTAGACAATATTATGTGTTAGCCAACTAAGCAACTTGAAAGAGGGAGAAAAGGTGACTACAAAACAAAGAAACAAAAAGAGCGCAGAATCACCAATTGATGCACAGTATAGACATCTGGTCCACCAAGTTCATATACTTTTCCCACGCTGGTACCATCATCTTTCAAGGCAGCAACAATAGCAGAAGCAACATCAACTACATATACAGGTTGAATTCTGCAAACAAACGGTTTAAATAAGCATATTCCAAAGATTCATATAAATTACTAATCAAAAAACGGCATACATTACTCATCAAAAAAACTGCATACATGTCATAGTTTTCTATATATATTACAGGCAAAACGCATCTTTGGGCGACAATACTTTACAAAAGCTTGCAATAAACTTTAAAATTTTCGTAATGGACACTATACTTGAGTTTTGTCGCAATTTAGCCCATTTTTTTTGGATGGACGTTAAGTTATGTTAAATACCTATTTTGCCCATGTCTACATCATCATCTTCTCTAATAAAAAAAAATCTTAAAGTAAATCCCAACAAAATTGAAGCTCTCTCTCTCTCTCATACACAAGCACAAACCCAAATCTGGAAAGATTTATCAAACCCGGTGCCTGGTGTGTTCTCCATGGGTTGAGTGAAGAACATGTGAGTCATCATGGATCTGTGAGACATATGCTAGAGGGAGAAAAAAAAGATAATCGCCACGAATTTGTGTGTGGATGCGATGGGTTGAGTGAAGAATTGTGGGGAAGGAGAAACAGACACGCAAACCCAACCCAAATAGTTTCCAGATCTGTGTTGGATGTGTATGTTGAACTCTCTCTAAAATCATCGGTTTACTTTCTTGGTCAAACATCGGTAACGTGAGCGCCAAGCGAGATCTCCTCTACTTCATTCATGAATTTTCGATTCTCAAATCCTCATCTGGGTGAATTCTACAATATCAACTGTAATTTGTAAGGTAAGAATCATGGTGGGTGAGGTTGGTTCTAATTGGGAAGGTGTAATAGGATTAGAGGAAGGAGACAAAGGTGGGGGTAGAGGAGGTGCTGGAATTAATTCAATTGGTAGTTGGAGTTGCCAGAAGTCATTCAAGTTGCTAGAGCAGCTGGATTTTCACCTTTTTTTACCAGCATATCCATGAAAAAATAGCAGTGATCAAGCCCTATTGATGTCATAGGCAGAGATGAGATCTATTTCATTTTCTGGATTCTAGAGAGAAAAGAGGGGAGTAATTAGAGAGAGAAACCCTAACTTCTGGGAGAGATGAAGATGAAGTTAAATTAAACATTTTCACCCCATACACTTTATACAATATACAAATGACATGTGAAAAAAAAATCAGTTGGACCCCTTTAGGTTTCTAAGATAACACAAAGTTTTAGTATTTATAGGGGCAAAATAGAGATTTAGCATAACTTAAAGGTTAAACTTAACGTCCATGCAAAAAATGGGTTAAATTGCAACATAAATCAAGTACATTGCTCATTACGAAAATTTTAAAGTTCATGGAAGCTTTTGTAAGTCCAGTGGCCCAAACATGCGTCTTGCCTAAATTATATTCAAATAAAGAAGAAGGAAACTGAAGTCGTACTTGGTAGATCCATCCCCAATGAGTGGGAGAAAGTTATACTTTTTTGCAAACTGTGCCCACGTATTTAAAATTCGATCTTCTGTACCAACCATCACAGCAGGTCTCATTATTGTGGCCTGAAGACATAAATAAACTATCAATTTCCAATATTTCACAAATGCACCAAAAAGATCAGGTGATATCCCAGGTTACATGACAGCAGGCTTCAATTATAACAAGCTAGAGTCATAACAGGCATGTCTCGTGTTATCTGGTGCTCGAATAATACTCAAGAATGTCAGTCTAGTTCCTATTTCGAGGATCGATTTAGCTAAAACGATTAGATACCTCATATTAACGTGATTTTTTTAATAAGGTTAACGGTATTGTTAATGAACCCTACACCAAAGAAAATTAAAATAAAATAAAATTTAAGGGTCAAAGCTGCAAGCGCAGCATGGCGAAGTAAAACAATTGGTTCCAATATGTTAGACATATACACACAGATAGCAGACATATTAGAAGACTGCAACTGCTCTAATAAGGATCAAACAATCAGATAAATCCATGTGGCGAAAGTAAACAATAGCATAATCAACAATGTGATTCACCTCGGGGAATTTGTCTAACAGAGCTTTCTCACCACCAGCTTTAGTACTAAGCAATCTGGAAGGGGAAGATTCAGATGCTCCCAAGCAGGAAACATGTATAAATCTCATAATACCACCATGTTCTCTGGCTATCTGCAAACAATATATACATCCCGTAAAAGAAGGAAATAATTCAGTAACATATTTAATACCAGAAAGTGCATCTAAAATATAAACAACTACTTTTTAGTAACATCAATTTCTAGAATTCGGATTTAGTAGTATAGAACACTGTATAAACGTTTGCTGCTCCTGTTCTGGATTTCCTTTTTTATAAGAAGATAAATGGAAACAAAGGTTCCAAGATAGGCACGTGCTTTCAAGAAAGTTATACCATCTCTCGTGTCTGTTAAGAGATAAATAGATGATTGACACTTAAGATTGCACCAATTGGGTTCGGCAGTGTAATGAATGCACGTAGCATCAAAACCATTGGTTAATAATCTGACATCAGATATTTAACCCTCGTAACTTTTTTCATACTGATGATGTTTGGAAAAACCCAGTTGAACATCTCCAACCCCACTATTTGGTTCAATTGGCTTTAAGAAGTCTTGAGCCTTTATTAGATATAAATTATGAATCTTTTGGTTTTTTTTTTGTTGATAAGTTGCATCTTTTGGTTATTAACAGCTAGAATTACAAAATCTGATACAGATGACCATTTAACATATAGCGTGGGCCCTAGCAGTACAGAAATATCCTTACAACGATTGTATCTTTTGATTTCTGAGAGTAATTATGTTTATAAAAGGGGCTACAGCATCCTTGGATGTCTTACTTACAACAGGGTTTTACTAGCAGGGTATTTTCTTTTAGATGGCAATTAATCACAGGGGCCACATCCCTACTATCTCGTTTTTATATTGAAACTCAACTCAGCCTTCGTCCCATTACTTGGGGGGTCATTTTCCATATTTTGAGGATACATCTTCAATGCCTTTACAGCAAATGTTTACCCCAAGATTAGGACTATGAGGCAGTAGCTTAGTCTAAGCAGTAGTGATCCAGTAAATGAACAACTAATGATTCATAGAACAGTATGTAGTGTGTACCAAGAAAAGTGACAACCTTAAATGAGTGTAAACCACATCAACAAGCTCAAATAGAGTTGCCTAGCCCAAGAATTATTCAGATCCATAGGAAGCCCAAATGACATTTACATTGAGTGTATTATAAGTAGACCTCTCTGACGCATCCCAACTTCTTAACAATTAATACCTAGTTAGACTTCCCTGATTTATTAGACGTAACCACATATATCATAAACTCAAGGTAAATGTCATTTGGGCTTCATCTTGCCACCCAAGCCAGTAAAAGTTCAGAATTGCCCATGGATATAAGGTTTTACAGATTCTAACGTTGGGGCCGAATGGAAGGACGAGCGTGGAACATACTCTTACTGCCCTACTTCAAATTCGAGGACAAATATTTTTCGAAGCCAATGGAAAATGATGCAGGAGCAAGTCCTAGCCTAGCCCAAGAATTTATTGTGCGTATCCATAAGAAGCCCAAATGACAAGGGCACTCAAGCAAAGACCTTGAGGTCCTTGGTTCCAATCTCCATACTAACAAGGGGTCACACTTACCTATCAAAAAAAAAATAAGTCCAAATGACACTTGCATTGAATTTATAACATATGTGGTTAATTTTAATATGTTAGGGAAGTCTAATTACGTGTTAATTGTCAGGTAGTATCTAAAGAATGTTTATATTTTTATTATTTTAGTATCTAGGGTAATACTTGGGAAGTAAGTCATCTAGAATGTTCTTGTAGCACTATAAATAGTTCTAAAATCAATGCATAAAACAGTCTTGATTTATTGATATTTTACTATAACACTTTCTGCGTTCTTGGGCGATTAATTTTCCCGTCAAACAAGTGAATTAATCATCATTTATCAATCTATGTTACTTGTTTAGCGAATCCAACCCCAATTGAAGGCATCCGGAAGGAACCTAGGGATTACCCGTTATGTGCAGATTGGATTGAGACTGAGTTGACCCTATCTTTCCTGCATAACACCTTCATGATCACTGCAATGTAACTTAACCACTAACAGAGCCTTATATTTCTTCTCACTTTCACAGGCATTCTCTCAAACAATACTCATTATTGTTATTCTTCAGTGTCAGCATACACAATGTGGACTTAGCACATAATAAAGGTCACTCCTACGGACACAACAACATAATGAATAACTACTTCACCATACCGCAAAGATTTTACCTTTTTTTTTATACGTAAGATTTTACCTTTTATTACGACCACAGAATGTATTTCCTAATGACATCGATCTATCTAAAATTTATGTTGCAACTCTAAACATTTGCAACATGAAAATCTTGGTCAAGAATTTTCTAGCATTGCTTTTCAGCACTGAAAGTACTGATAAGGACAAGTTTGATAAAAAAAAAATTAGTTGCCTAATTTCCCAAGTAAAGTTTTACTTCTCAGGACATCCAGAAAAAGGGAGAACTATTTTTTGTGATGAAGAAGTTAAAAATTTATTGCAGTCAGGGACCAGAGAAAAGTTGAAGGAACCTACCCAGGCAAGCTGTTCAGGCATAAGATGGTTCACATCGTGAAGATCAAAATTCCTCGTCGAATAGTCCCTTCCTGAAAAGAATACAACAAGTTAGTACTGCAAGCCCCACTGACAATTATTAAGATAATGCTGATTTGTAAAGTGACAGAAAGCACAATGTACCAATAAGATTAATAACAACGTTTGCCTTGGCCATAACTGCCTTGATTGAATTTTCATCAAATGGATTGTATTTCATTGGAACAATCTGCATGAAATAAAAGGAGATGCCTGACAGTTAAACAAACCATGACAAACTGCGAAGACAGGTCCCCATATTAAACTAAACCTAATAAACAATTCATTCCGTCAATTCACCTGGCCCAAATCACCCATCAGTTTGAGATGACGATGAGAATCCTCAGAACCTCTAAAAGGGACTAGCACTTGAGAACCCATTTTAGCTGAACATAAAGAATGAGCATAGTAATCACAAAATATGTTTGTTAGTTCAACAAATCAACTTGATTATACAATGTTCATCCAAATCAAATCCATCTGCAGAGAATGTACATAACTGAAACGAAATGGCTTGGAGCACTCTCCCACAGAATTATAATTTCCCTGTTATAAATTTTTTTGAAGTACTCCCTCTATTCCACTGAAAGAGCCCATCTTTTTATTTTGCACATCCCACTTAAGGAGTCATGTTGAAGAATTAAGCTAATGAGTTTTTGAGGTTTCAAACTTGCCCATAATAAAAATTAGGAAAACTGTTATTAATATTCAAAAATAAGAGTATGCATGGGGTACTAATTTGATTCTTAAAAGGTTGACATTTCAATTGTGTACTCGGAATGGAAGTAGTAATTAAAAACAAAAGATTAGACTTCAACTAACCAAGTTGTTGGACAAGATAACGCCCAAGAAACCCAGTAGCTCCAAATACAGTAGCAACGATGCCACTGCCAAGCACAAAGAAAATAAAAAAAGCATTTAAAACAATCACGTAGGCGCCCCATTGGAGAAAGCAACAAATTAGAGAAATTCAGGGAATAATTCAAAAACAGCCTGAGAAGATAGGTTACATGAAATGCAGCTGAACAAGTTCAATCCGTTAGCAACCAAATTGAACATGTGAGGTAAAACAACAGCTCAATTCTAAAAAAAACCGCAATCACAATAGTTTCAAGACCCAGTACCGCATTCAAAACAGAGTAAAATGGAAATATATATAGATCGGTGATACCTTACAGATGATCTTCCACCAGTGCCCTTGCGAACTAGGTGCCCGATACCTTTGGTGGCAAGGGTAGAATCGTACCGCCGTTGATCAGCTGCATAATCTGCATTTGAAAACAAAACAAAACCCTAAAATTCAATACCAAAAGAACAAGATAAATGTATGTATATGCATTACTGTATATGTATCAGATGAATTAGGGCATAGAAATGTAGAGGAAGATTGGATTACAGTGATCAGAAATTGGGTAAATTGATTTGAGAGACGAAGTTGAAGATGCGTAGAGAGATTGGCGCCCTAATCGCCTTGAAATGGACTGCATCCTTCCCAAACTGGAGAGAGTGCGGCCGTCAGTGTGCGTGTGGGGGGGGCGGCGGGGGGGTGAGTGGTGGGGATTGGGAACGACGGTGTAGACTGAGGCCCTGTTGATGTTCCTTCTAGCTTAGCACCTGAATTTTGCTTTACTACCGTAAAAAGTAAAAACTACCGCTGATAATTTGGTAAGAACAAGTGGGTAGCAACGTTAGTTATTTAGGGAGGTACTTTTCAAAACTAAATTTTACATACTTATAGCCTTTGTGTTATTATTCATAATCATATGTATCAAATAATCCTTTCTAACTATAGTTATTCAAATTTGATATAATAATAATAATTTCAAAAAAAAGTTAAAATAGAATAATTTACCAATATATATCATGGTATAAATATATAGTTAAAATGAAACCTATTAAAATTAGGTGTCGTATTAGGGAAGGTATCAAATTTGGTACTTTCCCTAATACTACACTTAATTTTGATATATTTTACTTTAACCATCTAAAAGACTAATATTTTACATAAGTATTAAAATTTGATTTTAACATTTACCATTGGACTTATCCTTAGCTAACCTTCAAACATGTACGATGGGGAGCAACATTGTCTAGCTCCCCGGAAATTATACTACGAGCAAGATTTGTGTTTTAACAAGTTTTTAATATTAATTTCATTTGATCAAATTTATTTAAAATTTTATATAGTTACATCAAATTTGTTTTATTCTAAATAATGATGTGAACGTTAGAAATTATTATTAACTTAATCATTTAACGACTCAAACACTAATAACTTCTTTGGTAGTCGGGTAGGGATAAGCAGTATTATTAATTTCAGTAATATTAGCACTCTCGCTATTAAATCACACTTGTGTATGAATGGCAGTTTTGAGATTAAAAATCTTAATCTCAAACTTTTTTAGCAAGGTTGCTAATAATACTACCCTCCCCCTTGGTATAATTAGCGAGGAAAGATAATTTATTCGAGTAGCTCGTGTTATTCGTCCCACCTATTACGTACCAAACATCATGCAATTCCGCTTATTAATCATATCGACTTTAATCCTGACTATCAAACGACAATAAATATCGTAATAATACCACAAACTCTAACTCATAATATCATTTACCAATCATCTATTGATTTTTAAAAAAACATATAAATTAATTTGATGTTCAACTAAAATTAACCAACCCCTTTCGTTAGATAAAAATGTCTAGTATTTAAAAATAAACAAATAAAAACCTTTATTTGTGAAAAATGCCCAAAATCGGATAAAAAACATTTGTTTTTACATTTTTCCCTTGCTAACCTCTCTCCTCAATCACCTTTTGTCCACTTAAGCTCCTTATTTGCACCTGAGTAAAATTTCTATCACCGGCAGTTAGAATTTATTTTACACAACTAGATCATGGCACGTATCAATTATAATTTTCGTTTTAAATTTTAAAATTTTGGTTAACTAAGTGTTATGTTTCAAATCTATATATATATATATATATATATATATATATATATATATATATATATATATATATATATATATATATATATATATATATATATATATATATATATTTAAAGTTGGTGAGGAGCACTATGGTTGTGCCACCTCACCACCTTTAGATAAATCTTCATTCTAAATCATCCATGTGGAAGTTTCAAAAACATTTGGTTTTCTAGCCATTAGCTAATAATAATACCTAATAACAATCAATATGATAAAGGGTATTAGTATTAGTATATATAACTTCTTCTATTATCAATAGTAGAAGAGTTATATTATAAAAAAATTTACAACTAACATTACTTCTAACCAATGTGGGATAAAACTCTTCAAGGTTAGATATTACTTCTAATGACTCACTTTTAACATCATACTTTAAGCTTTGATATCTTATTCATCCAAAACTTGATTTGGACAAATAAATATATCATTTCGATGTTCTTGCCGAGTAGAACACATTTACACAATTACTTTTGTCAACAAACAAATGACACGTAAAGAAATTTGTGCCTCAAGTTGCACAATTTCTTTTACTAAAAACACTAATTTTTTAATAAGTATTATACTTTAACTCTTGATATCTTATTCATCCAAAACTCAATTTGGACAAATAAATATATCATTTCGATGCTCTCACCAAGTAGAACACATTTGCACAATTACATTTACCAACAAACAAATGACACGTAAAGAAATTCGTGCCTCAAGTTGCACAATTTCTCTCACTAAAAACACTAATTTTTTTAACAAGTATTATACTTTAAGTCTTGATATCTTATTATCAAAAACTCAATTTGGACAAATAAATATATCATTTTGATGCTCTCACCGAGTAGAATACATTTGCGCAATTACCTTCGTTAACAAACAAACGATACGTAAAGAAATTCGTGCCTCAAGTTACACAATTTCTTTCACAAAAAACACTAATTTTTCAACAATAGAAGAGATGTATCCCACATTGGTTAGAAATTGATGTTGGTTTTAAAAATTATATTATTAAGTACCAATAGAAGAAATGCATCATGCATCATACATTGGTTGGAAAGTGATGTTGATTTTCAAAGTCACTAGAAAACCAAAAGTTTTTAAAGCTTCCACATGGATGCTTTAGAATGAAGATTTATCCAAAGGTGGTGAGGTGGCACAACCATAGTGCTCCTCACCAATTATATATATATATATATATATATATATATATGATAAAATATTTTTACAATTATTACCAATAGAAGATGTATATCTCACATTGGCTAGAAAATGATGTTGAGTTTAAATTATTTTATATTATAACACATTGTTTAAAAAGAAAATGTTAGATTTTAAAGTCTTTAAAAGACTAAAGACTTTCACTTTTACAAGAGATGTATCTCACATGGTTACAAAATATTCTACTATTATTACCAATAGAAGAGATGTATCACACATTGGTTAGAAATTGATGTTTGTATTAAAAATATTATTATTAATTACTAATTGAAAAGATGTATCATACATTTGTTATAAAGTGATGTTGATTTTTAAAGTTTTTGTTAAAAAACTTCTACCATTATTACCAATAGAAAATGTATATCTCACATTGGTTAAAAAATGATGTTGATTTTTAATTATTTTAGATTATATAAAAGACTTACTATTATTAGCAATATAAGATATATATATACTTTTGGTTTTCTAACCATTAACTAATAATAATACATAATAATAATCATAATGATAATGAGTATTAGTATTAGTATATATAACTTCTTCTATTGTCAATAGTAGAAGACTTATATTTAAAAAAATTACAACTAACATTACTTCTAACCAATGTCGGATAAAACTCTTCAAGGTTAGATATTCCTTCTAATGACTCACTTTTAACATCATACTTTAAGCTTTGATATTTTATTCATCCAAAACTTGATTTGGACAAATAAATATATCATTTCGATGTTCTTGACGAGTAGAACACATTTGCACAATTACTTTTGTCAACAAACAAATGACACGTAAAGAAATTTGTGCCTCAAGTTGCATAATTTCTTTCACTAAAAACACTAATTTTTAATAAGTATTATACTTTAACTCTTGATATCTTATTCATCCAAAACTTGATTTGGACAAATAAATATATGATTTCGATGCTCTCACCGAGTAGAATACATTTGCGCAATTACATTCGCCAACAAACAAATGACACGTAAAGAAATTCGTGTCTCAAGTTGCATAATTTCTCTCACTAAAAACACTAATTATTTTAACAAGTATTATACTTTAAGTCTTGATATCTTATTACCCAAAACTCGATTTGGACAAATAAATATATCATTTTGATGCTCTCACCGAGTAGAACAAATTTGCGCAATTACCTTCGTCAACAAACAAATGACACGTAAAGAATTTCGTGCCTCAAGTTGCACAATTTCTTTCACTAAAAACACTATTTTTTCAACAATAGAAGAGATGTATCCCACATTGGTTAGAAATTGATGTTGGTTTTAAAAATTCTATTATTAAGTATCAATAGAAGAAATGCATCATACATTGGTTGGAAAGTGATGTTGATTTTCAAAGTCACTTGAAAACCAAAAGTTTTAAAAGCTTCCACATGGATGCAAGTATTTCACATTGGTTACAAAGTATTCTACTATTATTATCAATAGAAAAGATGTATCACACATTGGCTATAAATTAATGTTGGTTTTAAAAATACTATTATTACCAATAGAATAGATGTATCATACATTTGGTAGAGGGTAATGTTTGTTTTTAAAGTCTTTAAATAGAAGACTTCTACCATTATTATCAATAGAATATGTATATCTCACATTGGTTAGAAAGTGATGTTGATTTTAATTTTAGATAAAAAAACTTTTACTATTATTACTAATAGAAGAGATATCTTACATTTGCTAAAAAATGATGTTAGTTTTAAAAGTCTTTAGATAAAAGACTTTTACTTTTATCGTCAATGTAATAGAAGAGATGTATCCCACATTATTTAGGAAGAGATGTTGGTTATAAAATTTTTAAAATAAAAGACTTCTTCTATTATTACCAAATGAGGATATGTATTACACATTGGTTAGAGAGTGATGTTGATTTTAAAAGTCTACAATTATTAGCAATAGAAGAGAAATATTTCACATTGGTTATAAAGTGATATTGGTTTAAAAAGTTTTTAGATGATGTATCTCACATTGGTTACAAAGAAATGTATCTCATATTATTTAGAAATGAGTATTGGTTATAAAAGTAATTAGATAAAGACATTTTTTGTTATTACCAATAGAAAATATGTATCCACATTGTTTAGAAATGAATATTGTTTAAAAAGTCTTTTATCCACTAATATTATTACTAATAGAAAATATGTATACCACATGGTTAGAATATGGTGTTGGTTTTAAAGTCTTTAGATAAAAGACTTAAACTTTCATTACCAATAAAAATATAAAATATGTATCTCACATTGTTTAAAAATGAACTATGATTTTAAAAGTTTTTAACAAAATGACTTCTAATATTATTATCAAGTTAAATGTTAATTTTAAAAGTCTTTAGATAAAAAAAATTACTATTATTATTAATACAAAATATGTATCTCACGTTAGATAGAAACTTATATTAATTTTAAAAGTATTTAGGTAAAAAAATCGTTTAATATTAGTAACAATATAAAAAAAATTATAACAATAGAAGAGATTAACAATCTAATTATAATGTCTAAAAGTTATATTATTATTACAAAAATATATATATCTCACATTATACCCGTGCATAGCACGGGCTAAATAACTAGTGTTACTTATGTAAAAGAAAAATCTACACTATGATGAAAATTTAATTATTTGCTCCTTTATTATATTAGAAGAAACCCTTTGCTCCTCGTAAGCTCCCACATTGTTCGTTCTTTAAGCTACCCATTGATTAAAAATAAATAAATTAAGCTATCCATAAGCAATTAAAAAAAACTTTAAGTTGTGACACAAACTCCTATAACTTCGTATTACTTAATAAATAATTTTGTTTATGTAAATTGTATACAGGTGTTGAAGCCAACCAACGTTTTATTTTAAAGTAATCCTAAACGTAACACCAAAATTCCTAAACATAATATCATTTGATGCATAAAATGACATAAATACCCCTTTTAACATTTAATATATATTCACGTTTGATACACACTTGCGGATGTTTTATAAAACATCCGCTACATACTAGCGGATGTTTTATAAAACATATGCTATGTCCTAGCGGATGTTTGAAAAAACATCTGCTAGTGTGTAGCGGTTGTTTTGTCCGAAATCGAAAAAAATACAAATCAAAGGTTTTTTGTTCGTAATTGAAAAGAAAAAATAAATCGAATCAAAATTAATATAATTCACATGCGATATCATGCGAATTAACAATGGCACGTAATCAAAATTACATGAAGAGGGGGAGGGAGGGGGTAGTATAGTTTAAATGTGAAGAGGAGTAGTGAAGAAAGTTTACCTTTTAAATGGTGTTACGTTTAGGAATTTTGGTGTTACGTTTAAATGTTCTGTTTATTTTTTAGATAACAATGTTGACTTTTTAAAAATATAAACAAATATGAGTGTAAAATGGCGAAAGGAGGAAAACAATTTTTGACCTAGCTCTAATAGCTTATTAAGTTCCCCAAACACCTTTTGCCTTAATAAGATACCCATATGTGCTTCCATTTGATCATCACAATTTGTTATTTTTATATGGTACTTCATTGTACATGCTCTAAGTCTCTAAGACAACTGTAAATGAAATTGAGTGATATACTTCAAGTTGAAAATCTTGTACTTCTCTTAAATGTTGAAATGTGGTTCTAGCAACCAAAAGTCTTTTTTTCATATAGAAACAAGCATTAGAGAATAATATATTTATTATTATTCTTATTTATTTGTAATTAGTAATTAGTGGTAATTACCTTGTATAGTTCTTTCCTTATTATGTTACATTCTTTGTGAAGACCCGACCCGGACCCGAGGAGGAATCACAAGTCAAGCCGTCCAAATATGGGACTACAATCATGCAAGGACTCAATTATAGAAAATGACGTGACGCAACATTGAAAAAGAAGCGTGACTCGGCACTAAAAGCCGGAACATTTTAAAATTTTTAAAACCTAATATAACAGTTTAAGACAAGTATACCAATTCATCGGTGACTTTACAACCGAAACCCAACACTAACAGTTTATAACAAGAGCTAATCAAATGCTCAGCGGAAGACATAAAACGAAGTGAACCGAATACAAAACTATACAAGGCACGGCGTACAACCGTCGGCACTCAAAATAGTATACAATGGCTACAAGTTATAAATGTAAAGATAACAAGTTTTCAAGTTCTCCAAAGCGAAGTCCACATGACTTGCTATACCCAACGTCCTTTCCAAAAGTGAACAAAAGGACATCTCTAACAACCTTGTCGCGAACGAACTCGGACAAGCGCGATCTCAGCAACACTTTAGCGGGAAAGACCCGGACAGCTCGGATCTAAAGCAGTAAAAGGGAGAGGGTAAGTCATAAAGACTTGGTAAGCTAGCAATTATGCATGTTATGGCATCATGCACATACATAACAAGATATCATCATTAATATCAAGTCAATCAAGCATTCATTTATATAAACACTTAGTTCACATATTCATGGTAGCACATTGTTTCACATAAGTGCTAGAAAATAAACCACATATAACAAGGATATGTTAAAGAACCGGTGCCGCTTCGTAACTCCTACAATACAAGCGTTAACTTCATCGTGCCAGAGATACCCGTGAAGGATGTATCAAAGTGTCGAGCTCTCTACTCGGGTACCAAGCTCTCTACTTGGTAATTAGACTTGCCAATGTGCTCTGTTGATTACAGCATAGGGGCTACTTCCCCACTATGGCCAACAGTGGAGGGGTGTGTGATAAAAACCCGGTATAACAACACATTACTATTACAAATCTCATAACTCGTGACGGCGATACATTATCACACCATCGACTCAACCAAATATGCCAGCTGTACTAATGCAATGTCAAGTAAATGTTTACTCGTCATATAAACCAAATAAGGAACAAGTTCGACAAGAGCAAACTTATTCAACAAGTAGATGTTTACTTATCATCAAATCAAATAGAATTCGACAAGAGCGAATTCAACATGTCAAATAGATATATAAATCTACAACATGCTCTCGATTATGCATTTCTTTAACACAACCATATAAATCACACAAGAGCTCGATTGAGTCTCATAAGCACATATATTAAACATGCACTTCAATTCATCCAAAAGTTACGTAAGCTAAAATACATTAGTTTAACAAACTACAAACGTCGTAGGGATTGAATGTGGAGTCGGTATTGTTCAATAACTCCCTTAGTTCAACTCCGATGAGTCATTGCTAATAGTACAACTAATTAGAGCATGAATACTATATGCATTCCAAGGCCCTCTTCTATGTTTTCGAGTGGATTCAAGCTAGATTACCAAGTCCAATAGCAATCCTAGCCAAGCAAGTACACAATTCTACACTTGGTGAAACCCTAGGTTGATCATCACATAGAAGTTGACAAACACAACAAGTTCATTCACAAGACTTGTACCAAATGATGTTTTGCACGACATTAAAACTCAACACAAAACCAAATACTCAAGTTTAGGTTCATGACCTAAAATTTACAGATTTTTAAAATGGATGAAAAGATGTTTTTAACATGAAAGAAGTGTTCCCTTACAAGGCATAGACAACTTTAATGAAGCTAGCATGCAAAGCAACCTAGCATACAATTTTTATGGAATTGGAAGCTTACCTAAGCCTAGCAAAGGCTGAAGAACAAGAAAACAAAGCAAATATTAATAGACTCTTCGACGAAAGCTACGATTGGGTGGTCTCGGATCTCCAATCGGGTAGGCAGATCTCCGGGAAACGGCAAAACACACACTAGTCTCACCTTAAATCTCCCACACGAGAGTTCTCTTCAATGGAGGCTGAAAATATCTAATGGAGGAGAGGTAATGAATGGACTTCTACAGATATGGGACTCCATTAAGGTTAGGAAAGTGAGTGGGACATGTGTCACTTTCCAATAGGTTGAATTAAGGCCTAAGCAATGAGGATTTAGGACTAAACTTCCACTTAGGATTAATACATGCTAATCAAGTCCAAATCAAGAAATTAAGGTAGAGTTAGGCCGAATTTGAGTAAGGGCACCAAAGTAATCAACCAAAATTCAGAAATCACACAAAAAAATTCGGTGGCTTCGGTTAGCGCACGAACTCTTCCCAAGGAGTTCGGTTGAGCTGGGCGAACACTCCTCATGGTGTTCGGTTGGCATGGCCGAACACTCCCCATGGTGTTCTGTTGGCAGGTTAGAACAAAGTCTCGGGCCAAATACAGGGTCAAACGGGTCCAGAATTGAAGATATATCACACATAAGGCAAACACAACTTAAAGAAGCATAAGAATGTGAACTAAAGATCAAGTAACAATGATAAAAGGACTCTCATATACTTAGCTAAGTCCATAAAGATCAAAACACGAATCAAAGTAAGCCAAACTAGAACATACATGGCGTAGGAGTTTCATACGACAATTGTGACTCAACCAAGGAACACAACCAAATCAAACATGTTAGGCACATCTCTAGCATGTTAAGTAAACATTATAAACATATAATACAAGTAGGGTTTGGGTTCTCACATTCTTTGTATAGGTTTCTTGTTCCCTACTCCAAGTATAACCCTATTTATAACTCTCCATATAAATAGGTGATTCAATCAATGGACATGCTATGCCGTTATTCCTAAATTTTATTAGTTTCGACATGGTATCAGAGCTTTGCTCCTAAAACCTTCATCTTCTTCCTCTAGCCGCCGCCCCTACCACCCTCCACCATGGCTAACGGAAATTACTCCCTCATTATTAAAAAACCCCTTGATCCCACACAAACCTTCGACCTCATCAACATCACCAAACTCACCTCCACAAACTACCTAGCTTGGAAACTCCAAGTTGAGGCCACCCTCATTGGCTATGACCTCTACAAGTTTGTAGATGGCTCACACCCATGCCCGCCTCCCATCGTCCTAGCCAAGGATGCTCAATCATTCAAGGATGTTCCCATCCCTAACCCACACTACCAACCCTGGATTCGGTAAGACAAACTTTTATTTGGAGCTCTTGTTGGTTTACTCTCTGATCCCCTAGTTCCTATGATCTAGTAGACCGCCATTACTAGAGTAGCATGGGAAACTCTGGCTCACATCTATGCTCGTCTGACTCGCGGCCACATCAAGCATATTAAAGACTACCTCAAGCGGACATCGAAGGGAACTTAGTCAGTCTCCGACTACATGCAGTCTGTCAAAAGTCGGGCAGATGAACTCGCGGCTCTGGGCAAACCGCTTGACCATGGGGATCTTATTAAGACCATCCTTGGTGGTTTGGATGATGACTGCCGCCATATCGTGGATGTGGTGGAAGGTCGAGACACTCTCATCTCGTTTGATGAGCTTCATGAAAAACTCATCAATCACAAGCTGCTTCTGAAGCAGTCATAGCCCGCGTCTTTCTCTCATCTGGTCTCTGCCAGTGTTGCTACTTCGAGGAACCACAACTCATATGCTCGGCACTCCTCCTCGTAAGCTCAAGCAGCTCCCGGTCAACCTCGACAACCCTCTGCTTCGGCTTCTTACCAACAACAACCTTATCTTGGTAAGTGTCAGGGTTGTCGCCAACAGGGACACACGGTTGCTCGCTACCCCAACTTTCAATTGGTCGCCACCACATCTCTGCCCGCTAACTCCAACTCGGCCAGTAACTACACAAAGCATCCATGGGCACACCTTGCGACCACAGTGGACACCGGGACTCCGGGCCGACTTCTCGATAGTGGTGCTTCTCACCATGTTACCAACGATCTTGGTAACCCCCATCTTCACTCTAACTATCCGGACACGAATGACATAGTCATTGGTGATGGTACATGCCTACATATCTCCAAAATTGGTTCTTCTACCCTCCCCACACCTGCACATATCTTTAATTTACAAAATGTCAAGTTTGTTCCTAGCATCAAACGTAATCTCATATCCATGTCTGATGGCACTATTGATCGCTACAAAGCTCACCTAGTGGCCAAGGGATTTCAAAATGACCATGTGTTGACTATTATGAGACTTTTAGCCCAGTAGTTAAACCGACCACTGTTTGTCTTGTTCTCTCGCTGGCCGTTTGTCAAGGATGGGATCTTCGACAACTGGATATGAATAATTTCTTTCTTCAAGACAATCTGTCCCATGAGGTATTCATGGCTCAACCACTGGGTTTCACATACAAGGACAAACCTCAACATGTGTGTCAGCTTCACAAGGCTATTTATGGTCTCAAGCAGGCTCCTCGCGCATGGTATAATAAGCTGCGTCAGTTTCTATCTACCTTCGGCTTAAAAAACTCGGTGGCCGACACATCACTGTTCATCCTTCGTACTGCAGGCAACATCATCTATCTCCTTGTATATGTGGATGATATCATCATCACTGGGAATCAGCCCGCTGTGGTTCAGACTTTCATATCTCTGCTCGCTAATCGCTTCTCACTCAAGGACCATGGTGATCTTCATTATTTTCTTGGGGTTGAAGTTGTTAAGCGCCCAAGTGGTCTTCTGCTCTCCCAGCGCGGATACATAGCTGATCTCCTTGCTCGTACAGACATGACCGATGCTCGCCTAGTAGCTATGCCCCTTGCTAACTCGCCTACCTTGACTCTTCACACGAGCACTGCTCTCACAGATCCGACAGAATTTCGAGCAATGGTCGGGAGTCTTCAATATTTGTCTCTTACTCAACCTGATGTTGCCTTTGATGTCAACAAACTATCTCAGTTCATGCATAGGCCGACCACTGAGCATTGAAATGCGGTCAAACGAGTTTTTCGGCATCTCTGTGACTCTATTAATGCGGGCGTCCTCCTTCATTGCCAGTCTCCTGCTGCTCTCCATGCCCTCACTGTTGCGAACTGGGTTGGCAACAAAGACGACTACACATCCATCAGTGCCTACATTGTCTATCTTGGAAGCAACCCTATCTCTTGGAGCTCCAAGAAACAGGGAACTATTGCTCGCTCCCCGACTGAAGCTAAATACCGGCAGTGGCTGCCACTACGGCTGAGGTCAGGTGGATTGTGTCTGTTCTTGGCGAACTCAATCTAACCTCCTCGACTCAACCAATCATTTACTTTGACAATGTGGGCGCCACAAATCTCTGCTCGAACCCGGTTTTTCATACTCACATGAAGCATGTGGCCTTGTATTTTCATTTCATTCGACAACAAGTTCAGGATGGCCTTATGCGAGTTTGTCATGCCTCCTCGGCCGATCAGTTGACCGATGCCTTGACCAAGTCTCTTGCTTACCAGCGGTTTCATCAATTACTTCACAAGATTGGTCTCTCCTCTCAGACTTTCATCTTGCGGGGGCATATTAGAAAATACTTTATTTATTATTATTCTTGTTTATTTTGTAATTAGTGGTAATTACCTTGTATAGTTCTTTCCTTATTATGTTACCTTTCTTGTATAGATTTCTTGTTCCATATTCCAAATGTAACCCTAATTGTAACTCTCCATATAAATAAGTGATTCAATCGATGAAAAGACTATGCCGTTATTTCTAAACTTTATTAGTTTATATATATATATATATATATATATATATATAGTTTTCATTATATCTTCAACCTAAAAGTCTGAGATTAATCACTTAGTCAAGTAGGACAATATTGATATCTTCTCCAATAAAATGATCAAAAGTCAGACTATGGCACATGGACATACTACATTTGAAATTGAAACAGTGTTTGAATTGAATCATTGGTAGATATGGATCAACAAGGCATGATTTACGATTAGTTTTCTAAACAAACTTCATTGAGCATTTTTCAAATATAATACCCTTTTTTTTCCTTCACGACTATTTTTAATTTTAATATTTTATCAAAAGAGATTATTGTATGTGGAGGCATGTACCCTAAAAAATTTAACTTAAAAGTCCATGCCATATAACTATATAAGTAATATAACCAAAAGAAAGAAATGCACCATTCACCTCCCTAATCCCTTTGAAAATTGAAATTAACCTTAACACACTAATTGAAAACAAAAACTAAATGCTGCGCATGATATCCAAATGAAATACAATTGGGAAACCAGAAAAACAATACCAAATACTTTTATGTCACGCTAAATTAAGTTACGTTACGCTTTGTTGCGCTACGCTTATAAATGTAACTAGGGTTTTTATAATTGAGCATAAATGCTAAAATGGCATAGGTTCTGTCAATTTGATCCTGGTCAGGCTTTATGAGCTTTAACATATTTAATAGGTCTATATGATTTTGAGCCAAATTTAATAATTAAAGATATTTTTTACTTTTACGTTTTAAATATTTATTTAGTTTTAATTCATTTAGTCATTAATAATTGATTTTTTTACTTTTTGTTAAGTATTTTTATTTATTTATGTGATTCTCTATTTTTAATTAAAGATATTGTAATTATTATTAAGTCACATGTTTCAAAGGATAAATGAAAATTAATCATAAATATGTATTCATTAACATGGTCGCATGTTCGAGTTTCCTAGATAACAATTTACCTCTTTATTTTTCTTTTTCTTTTTGGTTTGGTTGATATGGTGAATGGTGATCTATTTGAACTAGTTTGTGCGCGCCTTTATTTAATCCTCATTCTCGACCTAGTCAAATTGTGAGTAATTGTTAGTTAAATTGTTTAAACAAATGTCAACTTTTATTAGCTTATTAATAATAAAATGACACTTATATGCCTTAATTTTTAAAAGTTGACTCTTCAAGTAAAATATTCCTAAATGAAATAGTGAACTTTTTACCGGGAATGGAGGGAGTAAAACTTATAAAGATAAATAATCAAAAACCAACGAAAATAAAGTAAAACGCTAATTATTAGGGGTGTCAATTCTAACCGTTGAACCGCGATTTTAAGCTCAATCAAATTAAATTGGTTGGTTTGATTTCATGAATTATGTTTGGTACTATGGTTCAATTTGAATTTTCACAAAACACATCAATTTGGTTCATGAACCACAGTTCTAATCCCCCAAATCCTTAGCATCGTTTGACCGTTTATTTATAATATATTTTTCATTTTAGTTGTTAAATAGTGAAATACAATACCTATCGATTAAGTACTCTAGTTTTTTTTATCTTTTGGTTTGTTTGGTTTAATATATTAAGGTGGGGTTAATATCACTTTTGGTACCCTAAGTTTATCTCTTTTTCACTTTTGGTACACATTGTACACAAAGTATCAAATATCATCCTAAACGATTTCCAGTTTCATCAATTGTGATACTTTCCATTGCCAATCTGTCAAACCCAAACGGAAGACCTTTTGTTCTAGGTTGGAAAGGCAGGGAAACCGGCTACGTCACTTGGTTTTGGTAGAAAAGATAGAAAGGGAAATAAGGGTCTATTAGCTCGACATTTCTTCCCTAATTCGTCAAGTTTCACCAATTCTACCCCCTTCACTTTAGAACCCTAACCCTAATCCCCAAATTTCATCCATATTTCTTCAATCACTATCAAATCAACCCTGAATTGAGCTGATTAAAACCCTAAACTCGTGCAATTGAACTCACATGACGAGAAGAAGCAAGGATGTGTCCCAACCAGATTACGGTATGTGTTTTCAATTTAAACTATCTTGTCATTCGTTCCTAGATTATTGTTTGCTAGCTTATAATATCACTTTTGGTTAATATCACTTTTGGTTAAAAGGGTTAATTTTATACTGACTTGGTACCAAGTGATATTAACCATTTCTTTATTCAATCAGTACCAAGTCAACTTATCTTAGCTTATTTTCATAATTACCTGCTATTATATTACTTGCTTTCTTCAATCAGTATAAAATCAAATTGTCTTAACTTATTTTCAGAAAATATATTAGACTTGTCTTAGCTTAATTTCTTAAAATTAGACTTGTCTTAGCTTATTGTTTGCTTATTATATTTTCTGAAAATTAGTAGAAATAATAGTAGTATTATTGTTAGCTTATTGTATTTTCTGAAATTGTTGTGTTAGTTGATGATATTTATTTATTTTGCTTTGTTGTAGACCCTGAATTGGATATCATTTCGTTTACAATGGAAACTGTCCATGGTGGTGTTATGAAGCATGACCCTAAAATATATGTTGGAGGGAAGATATATTTTTTTGATTGGGTGGATGGAGAGTTTTGGGCTAACTGACTTGAGTGATTTTTGTAGAGGAATTAGGTTACAAGTTTGAAATGGTTAAGATTTGACATCAATTTGAGAAAACTATAGTTATGGGTTGTAATCTTATTGTCACTGAAAGAGAATCACAAAACCTACTTAGGTCTATACCTACTAAGAAAGAGGTAAATATCTACTTAAAACATCTTGAAACAATTCCAGAAAATCCCACCATTCCAGAAAACTCAAATGTCAATGCTTCTTTGTCTTCTAATTCATCTGATTCTGAAGAATTTAATGACTCTGAATATGATATGGAAGAGGATGATAATGAATTTGAAAAATATGTTGATTATGATATTGAGTTTGATGGTGCTGTGGGGAAGGGAAAGTCAGTGCAGAATGAATATGTGAGTGAGACTATGATTAATAGGATGGATGAGGATGGTGATAAGGAACTTTCTAATAATGATGACTTTGAGAGCATCTTGGGCAGTGATGAGGAACCAGAAAAATATCCTAAACACAATCCTAAGACTGATAAGAACTTGAATTGAAATTGGGAACCATATATAGTAGCAAGAAGGAAGTGAAAGATGTTATTGAAACATTTTGTCTTAGAAGAAGGATGGTTATTAGATTTGATAGGAATGATGGCAGAAGATTAAGAGCAAGTTGTAGAAATGAAGGTTGTCATTGGTATGCATATGTTGTACCAATGCAAAATGACTAAACATGGCAATTGAAAGGTTACAATCCAGTTCATACACAATGTGGATGGACTTACAACAACCCAAGTATTATGTCTGGTTGGATTGGAAGGACATTCATGAAGAAATTCAAAGAAAATCCAAGTTTAGGAACTAAAGAATTCAGGAATGAGTTGTGTACTAAACTTAAGGCTAATGTCTCAAAACAACAAGCATATAGAGCAAAAAAGAAAGCCAAACAACTATTGGAAGGGAATTTGAAGTAGCAATTTCACCAAATAAGAGACTATTGCCTAGAATTGCTTAGGTCAAATCCAGGTTCAAGTGTGGTTTTGAAATTGTCTGATGTTGAAGCTGGTAAGCCTATATTTCAAAGGCTTTACATTTGTTTTGATGCTTGTAAAAAAGGGTTTCAGTTATGTAGGAAGATTATAGGGGTGGATGGGTGTTTTTTGAAAGGCCCTCAAGGTGGACAGTTGTTGACAGCAATTGGGGTTGATCCAAATAATCAAATGTTTCTCATAGCTTACGCAGTAGTTGAAAATGAAACAAAAGCTTATCATTGTTAGAGAGTGACATAGGCTTTGAAGATCAATATGAATAGACATTCATGAGTGATAAACATAAGGGGCTCATACCTACATTTGAAGATCTGTTTCCAAATACTGAAAATAGGTTATGTGTTAGGCATTTACACACAAACATGAAAAGGGATGGGTTCACAGGGCAGTCAATCAAAAATTCTTTATGGGCAGCAGCTAGGGCAACCAGGGTTAAAGTGTTTAAGGCAAGAATGGAAGAATTGAAAGAGTTGGATGGGGATGCTTATGAGTGGCTAGTCAATAAGCCTGCAAGTCAATGGTCTAGGTCACATTTTGGCACTCAACCTAAGTGTGATATCCTGCTTAATAATATGTGTGAAAGCTTCAATGCTTTTATTCTTGATGTAAGAGACAAGCCAATTATAACTATGCTTGAGACAATAGGACATTTGGTGATGAGTAGGTTGCAAGTTAATAAAGATAAAGCCAAGAATTGAGATTCCAGACTATGTTCTAGAATAAGAAGTCTTGTTCAGAAGAATTCCAAGGAGGGTGTTGAGGGCATACCTATCAAGGCAGATGATTGGCATTTTGAGATCAGTGGCCCATTTGACCCGCATAGTGTGGATCTTGCTCTGCAGTTATGCACTTGTAAAAGATGGGAGTTGACAGGCATTCCTTGTAAACATGTTTGCTTGGCCATTTGGTGTAGGGAGGAAAATCCTGAGTCTTATGTCAATGATTACTACTCTGTTGGGACATACATGAAGGCATATGAGCATGCCATAATAGGTATTACTGGATCTGAGTCGTGGCCCAAGTGTCAGTTACCACCCCTTTTGCCCCTAAAATATGAAAACAAACCTAGAAGACCAAAGACACTGAGAAGAAGACAACCTAATGAGCCACCTGCATCTTCCAGCAATCAACACAAATTGAAGAGATGTCATAAATCTTTGAAGTGTGGAAAGTATGGAGTAGTTGGACATAATTCAAGAACTTGTAACAAAAAGAATTCCAATACAAACTCAGTTTCACAACTTGTTGATGAGATCCCCTTAACTGGACCTGAATTTGTTTCACAACCCACTGCAGAACCTGTCACAACTGAAAGCAGTCAACCTAGCAGCCAACCTCAGTTATCAAATCCTTCAAAATTACCTGTAAGTTTGTGAAATTGAATGCCGACTTTTTGTTGATATGTATTATACTGACTTTTTGTGAAATTGAATGCTGACTTTCTAATCATCTTCACGTTAAAAGAAAGAGAGGTTGAAGCAGTGTGGGGGTGAACATAAGGGGCAATACAAATAGGATTGCTTCTGTAAATGCAAGAAATATAATTTCACCATTTTTTGTTCTTTTTTTTAATTGAAAATTTATGACTTTGTCTTTTATTTTTAAGGTGAATCAAACATCAACAATCAGTACTCCACTTATTGTTAAGGGAGAAGTGAATTACATTACAATGGTCAATTTGAGACATGCAATTGAGGTGAGGTGGAACTTCAACAAATGCAAAAGGGAATGATAATCCAAGTGGCAAAGACAAGATATAACCACTGAAGGGAATGAGACATGAAATTAGAGGTGGATCTGGAGGACATGAAGACTGAATTTGTGTTAAACTTTGTTGCTGTTAAACAATTTGATGTTATCAAACTCTGTATGGATTTGGAATTTGGTATTTGGTAGTTGGTAGTTATCAAACTCTGTATGGATTTGAGTAGGAATTTGGTACTTGTGGATTTGACTTATCAAACCATGTTCTTGTATGGATTTGTGTTATGTTAATGAAATTGGTTATGTTATGTTATGTCCAGTTATACATGTTATGTTTGGTTATGTATGTCTAGTTTTACAGCTAATTTATAGTACTTCAGTACTCTGTTATGTCTAGTTGTTGTATGGATTTGGTACTTGGAATTTCAGTACAAAATTAGACTTTGCTAATATCAACACTTTTGTTTTGATTGTGTCAATGCTAGTTCATAATTTCCAGTAATGTCAGGTAGGACAGTTGGTTCATAATGTTGTTAGTTGTTGTGCTGGTTGCAAAATTTTTCAAACTCTTCAAACTTGCCAAATAGAATTGCCAATACAACTTCCATTGCAATCAATAGATTAACAAAAAAAACATATTGTATTTAGAAGATTGCAAGGCTTTTACATATTTATAATTACAAATCAAACATCATGGTCATACAAAAACCAATTATAATTGTCATTACAATAAACACACATCTAAGTTTTATTTTCAACTGAATGACTTCAGTCTTCATGGCCTCAACCATGGTATTTGTCATCATCAACTCAGCTTTCATTTCAGTCTCTTTCATCTTCAATCTCTCAACTTCGGCTTCAAATTTGTTCAACTTGGCTGACAATCCCGGAATAATTTGTTTGGACCTTATGCTACATTCATCATCCAACCATTTAAAAAATCCACAATATCCATGTTGCTGTAATTTTTTTTAAAAAAAAAGTCAGGTACATCTACCATATCAACAAAACAAGAGGCAAATGAAATAAAAATTAAAATTACCCCATATTTTGGGCATGCTCAATTTCTTCTTCCTGGATTATTTCTGGTTCAAGAAGTCTTCAATCCAATCTTTATTCCACATTTACAGTACATGTCTTCCATATTACTTGAGCTCCAACTACCATTTGAAGAGGTTGGTGTGGAGTTGTTTATTTTCAAAGTCAATAGCTTAAGAAAACAGATGAATAGGGGTGGCAATGACTGGCACGACACGATAGCACGAACCAGCACGACACGATTATAAAACACGATTATAGAGACAAATGACACGATAAGCCCAACACGACACGACACAACACGAAATATGACACGAAAGATACGAAATTGTTAATATATTGAAAATAATATTTATTGCTATATTCATGATCAAATAAGATAGATAATATGAAAACATGATAATGAGGCACGAACACGACACGATAGTACGAATTGCCACCCTTACAGATGAAGGTAGGTGGGGACAGAATGAACTCGAATTGAGAAAAGGGAAGAATGAGCTCGATAAAATGAAGTAAGAATTTGGAGGGAATTACTTGTTAAGGGAAACTGAGGAAGAAATTGGGGAAGACGAATTGAGAAAAAGGAATACAATGGGAGAGAAAATGAATTAATAATTTGGAGGAGGGAATTACCTGGTAAAGGCTAAGATTTGAAGAAATTGGACACCCATAAATATTAGGGCTGGAATGAAAAGAAATTGGGGAATAAATTGGGGAAGAAATGAAGTCCCATTCTCGTCAATTGCTCAAGAAAGCTAGGACAGAGTGAGTGATACGATTACAAAGAAAGATGAAATCTCTGCATTTCTTTCACTTTGGACCATAAATCTAGGAGAATCGCTTCTAAAGAGGGCTGGAAGTTGAAATGGCGGGAGAAATTGAGGAAGAAATGAGGGCTAGTGGTTGATTCTCTCACTTTTCTACCAAGACCAAGTGACGTAGCCGGTTTCCCTGCCTTTCCAACCTAGAACACCAGGTCTTCCGTTTGGGTTTGACAGATTGGTAACGGAAAGTATGAAAATTGATGAAACTGGCAATCGTTTAGGATGATATTTGATACTTTATGTACAATGGGTACCAAAAATGGGGAAAAAAAAAGTAAACTTAGGGTACCAAAATTGATATTAACCCTATTAAGGTGCAACTGGAATAATATATTTTGCAATTTTTTGAGTTAGGAACGTAAGATTGTATGAAGAATTCATGTATTATTACCTTATTCTTTAGGTCTTGGGATAGAACCAAGAAATAAAACTTGAACAAATGGACTACAATATCAATCCACAATCCACAATGGTTTGATTCCAAACTTGGACAGGTTGGTTCGATTTTAAATTTCATAAACTGATCACATACGGTTGGGCTAGTGTTTAAGCCGAAACGAACCAAATAAACCATTTACACCCCTACAGTAATTATGCACACGTATGTGTATGCGAGTGCCATATCTACCAATCACAATTTATGTGATTGGGTGTGAATATGACATCACACGTTTGAGAGAAAAAAACTTGGATCCATATGATATGTTATTCAACGAGGTCTTATAAGAACAACTCCAGGCTCAAAGCATTATTCCTCTTCGTCTTCTTCACTTGAGGTTTTGAACCCAGGGTGAAAGCCTCCTCGATGAGTAGACTAGAACTGCTGCCTTTCATAACAACATTTGCCATTCGTAGACACGTAGACATCTACACGAATGAGGGGAGGATACGCTTCCCCCACTCTAAAGTACAATTCAGAACCGAAAGTCTTGCACTTACCTTCATCCGAAATTGTACTACTATCCTATTCCACAACGAATTTACAAGTTCTAGATAACTACTGTTCCCCAAATCTGAAATAATGACTGTCAAACCCCCCCTCCCCCATCCCCTTCTCCAAAACACTCATCAGCCATAAAAGGTCACTAGCATTTACATTATTTCCTGTCACAGTTACTTCAAGATCAGGCAAGGCTACAAGTCCTCACCCCCAGTGAACCCTCTGCCACCAAACATATCATCAGGTTCACCTCCCGAGATGGTCTTACAAAGATTCAGCTGCAAAAGCAACTCAAATTAGGAGAGAATTACAGCACAAGAATGAAAACTTGACTACAAGTTTTGCTCTATTTCAAGACCATAAAGTATTCTTGGTGAAAGCACTGGGATGAACAACTGTCTGCTCTACAAAATTGCATCAACATAAAAAAGAACCTAGCTTACTGCACATCATTAATTCATTATCAAGAATTGCTGGCTGTCCCATTATTATTATTTTTTATTTTTTTTATTGCGTAATTATTACCAGCCTCTTTCTTCCAACTTATTTATGATACAGAGTACATTGACAGCGACGCACGATTTCCCCCAATCATTTTATCAGGGGGGGGGGGGGAAGAATAATCTCTTAGCCACAGCTTCAAATTGCAACTTCGTTCCTTTCTAGGGGTTTTGATTTGATGGCATCCCGTGCACCTCTCTCCCACCCATTGGCCTTAAACTCGAGCAAGAGATCAGCACAAGCCAATTCTTCTTGGAGTAGCCATCTGTTCTCTCATTTGCTTCCAGGTTGAGGGTTTATCAGGCATGCCATCTATATTAGAAATCAGATATGCTACTTGATCTTGATGAGTATTCCGAAACCAATTTAAGAAACATGGAAGACTTGTCCTCTAATAGTCGTGTTGGAGAATCAAACTCAGCAACTCGCCCTGCAAAACAACCGGAGCCAATCTGATGACATATTCTATTACCCAAGTAAAATCGAGTGTCAACATTCATTCATAGAAAAAAGAATAGAACAAAGTTCATAGACACATTGGCATTTAACCGGTTACGAATAACCAGCAAAAAAGAAATCTTAGTCAGAAGAGATATTATAGAAGTCCATAATACACAAGTATAGCAATAATTCCCAAGTTCTAGCTTGGCCAGTACTGCCCAACTCAACTAAGTGAGAGGTTGGGATTTCAACCTTGCTCGAGGCAACTTGATTAAAAATTAGTAGGCCAATAACAATAGCAGTAACTAAGAAAAATGAGTATGATTGTTTTTTTCCTTTCAAGCATTACAAGAAAATTAAACCTCAAAACCCATTCTTGGTAACAAATTAGATGGCCAAAGTAATATGAAAGTTACAAAAATTTGTGGGGGAGGGGATGGTGGTCCTGTGCATGAGCTCCCACTATTGCATGGTCTAGGAAGAATCTAATGTCGGCAGACTTTACCCCTAGAAATAGAGGGACTGTTCCTTTTTTCAGACTAATGACTTCCATGTCATAGTAACCTTACTGTTGTGCTATGGCTTGCCCTTACATGAATGCATGATTATCAATTTATCATGAAGAAAAGAGGGCTTCATAAAGCACTAGGACGAACATCACCACATATCATATAAGATAGTTAAAATAAACTCATTTTTCTCTCTTTCTAATCATGCACTGTTTATGTGCACTCACCTCCTCCATCCAAATACGATAAGGAATATGCTGATGAGGATTGTGAAATGTGATTAAAAAATCAATTACAGGTGTCAATCAGAGTCATCATGAGAATTCCTGAAATACTACAGCCTTCCAGTTCCCATTGAGGGTAAGGTCCTAGATTCGATCCCTTCCCACCCGTAGGACCAAATGAAAAGGATGTTTTTTTTAATAATACTATATATTTATATCCATATTTTATGTACATTACACACATAGTACATCTAGTAAATTGAAGAAGATGTTAGAATTAACGAGTATACGCACCATCACTAAGGACAAGAACCAGATCGCTATCAATAACGGTGGGGATGCGGTGAGCAATAGTACACACAGTACAGTCCTTAAACTCTGTACGGATGATCTTCTGGATGAGATTATCAGTGGCTGAATCAACCGACGCTGTCGCTTCATCAAGCACCAGAATTCTTGCCTGTTTAAGTAAAGCTCGGCCCAGCGATACAAGCTGGCGTTGTCCCACACTCCAATTATCTCCATTTTCTAGAACTGCCAGTTGCATAAAATAAAAAAGAAACGTCAGTCATACACACCAAAAATTAATGCCTGTAATGATATACTAACTATGTTGAAGTATTTTAAACTGTCAAGCACACATACCTGGTGTATCAAGCTTTTGCTCTTTCTCACGGACAATGTCTCCAAGCTGAGATTTATTGAGGGCCTGTGCAAAATAAATATAGCATTAGCATGCTACATCATAATGAAATTACATTTGCAAAGATTGCAGAAATACAGGAAACTAGTGCTCGACAGCATATTAAGCCAGAAAATGGAAAAAGGAAAATTACAAGAGCATGGATGCAAATTGAATTTTCACCTCCCAAATTTCTTGATCTGAGTGCTCTTCGAGAGGATCAAGGTTTCCCCTAATGGTCCCTTCAAAAAGAGTTGGATCTTGGGGTATGATACTCAGCCGGCTACGAAGATCGTGAAGACCAATTGCTGAAATATCAATGTTGTCTATAATAATCCTGCCATCCTCTGGTTCAATCAGGCGAAACAGTGCCTGAATCAAAGTTGATTTACCACTTCCAGTACGCCCCACAATTCCTACCTTCTTCCCACCAGGGAACGTGCAGGTTACCCCGCGGAGAACCACAGGCAGATTTTCCTTGTAACGAACCTACATATAATAAGATATTCGTGATTGTAAAACAAGTTAACTAAGATGATATAAATCATAAAAGGGTGGTTCAATGGTTCGTTCCCTTCTCATGCTACCTTAATGACCAAAACATTTTTAAAATATTAGAACTAGGCCGATAACGGCCAAGTATAATTAGAGACAAGTAAGGTATGGCCAAGATGAAACATGTACCTTTAAATCCATTATTTCGATTGTTCCTTCCTCTGGCCAGGAGGATGGGGGACGAGTATCTTCAATTAGTGGTGGTGCTTCACTAGGGATGTGGCAATACTGATGAATTCTCTCTATGGAAATAATTTTGTTCTCAAGCTTGCAAAAGCTAAGAATCCATCGTGATAAGCGTGCATTTAACTGAAGGCCGTATGTTACGGCAAGACCTGCCATACCTATGGTGGAGAAAAAGTTTTTAATTAGAAATGTTGGCTGACATTTAATTTGTTATGATCATCCATAAGCAAAAAGAATACTTCATGTTATCTTGACATAGCAAATTGATATTTATTTTTACGTACTTGGATCAATACTTCCATGGGGGAAGCTCACCAGCAAGATCATACAGAAAGCAAATACAAAGGTTGACAGCAACTCCATGCGTAGGCAGAGCCATTCAATGGCAGCAATACTGCAAAAGAAGGGCCGAGCAAAACAATCAAGAAGGTAAAGGTTCCTCTTCATGAACCGTTTTTCTTGCCCAAATCCTCTAATTGTAGCTGCTCCAGCAATAGATTCGCCAAAGAGATGGATTATTGGAGACTTCTGGATGCTAACAATGCGCACCAGTTCCCTTGATGATGCCATATAGTATTTCTGCATTCAGATATCATAACATGAAATCCCTCACTAATTTTGTTGGCAATTGATCTCAAAATGTCATTTCATACCTGCATCCACAAACAAGCCACCGCCATTGGAATAACAAGAAGCAAGATTTCCCAAGTAACTGTCGTCATCACCCCGACTATACCAAGGAGCTGGATTGTTGTTGAAGCGAACCCCCCAAGTCTAAAAGGAATATCAAGATCAACAACACTTTGATCAATTGATACCTGGTACATCACAGACCCTTGAGATAAATACGCAATAGAAGAGAAGGAAAAAAATGAAGGCAAAGACATAAGCCATCACAATTGATGATCTAACCGCAAAAATATGTACATACACGATTCAATATCCGGCCAGCAGGAGTAGAATCGAAGAAAGACATTGGTGCTCGGAACACATTCGTAAGCATCTTCAGAAACAGTTGTTGTGCAGCTGCAAGCCCAAATGTAGCCACAAGTACAGCCCTAACAAATATAAACCAAGCACTTCCAAAGGCAAGGGCCATATAAACACCAATAAGGACCATACTATTTGTTCTGCGCTGGTCCCCTTCGGTTTGTGGATTAGCCCATGCCATCCACCAATTACTCGCAATCTGAAGCACCTGGAACATAATTTGCGCAAGAATAATCAGTGGAACCAATAAGCCCTTGTACGCTGCAGCCATATACGATAAGTACACTTTCATGCTAACTTTCCCTCTCTCCCTTTCCTCTTCCTGAACAAGCTGCTTTTTCCTTGAACGTTTGGCTTTCTTTTTCTCTTTGATAGCCTTCTGGTCTGAAGTCGATACACCTTCTTGAACTTCCTTTCCCAAACAGTCCATACTGGTCCCAACCGATTCACATTTCTTACTCAATAGAACTGGTGCATCTAGAGGATGAGGTACATCAGAATCTTCAGATGAGTGATTGGGAATATCCATTGCTTCAATTGCTTCATGGTGAGCTGAAACCAAAGTGTTGAAGTCAGTTCCTGCTTGCAAGAGATCATCATATTTTCCTGCCTGAATGACAAAACCTTCCTTTAAAACCTGCAAGATGGAACATGAATATTAGAGAGGAATAAATTAAACATATTACAACCAAAATTTCTAGATCTCAAAATACTCTCTTCAGTTTAGTAAGGATAAAATTCGAATTTCCTTTCAATTCCTGTGAAAGCACGCAAGTCATGGAAAAATAAAGTGCTTTCTAAAGCATAGTTACATTATTAATTAGTCATCAAGTTATAACAAACCTGACAACTTCCTATATATATAGATTAAATAAAGGAGAGCCCAGTGCACGAGGCCCCCATCCCTTCATTGCAGGTCTGGGAAGGGTTTATTTTACACCGTCTTACCCCCTCCTGCAAGCAGAGAGAGACTGTTTCAGTAGTTCGCACCAGTGACCTCTAGGCCACAATGGATCTACCAGTCTATTGTGCCACGATCACTATTGACCTTCTATACTTCACATAATCAACTCAACATGAAAACGAGATTCCAAAGTTTGAGTTAAGTTGATAGAAAAACTTTTTTTTTTTGATAAGTAAGTTGATAGAAAACTTCTGAACCCAATAGCTATTCTCATGCTTTTGTTCAAGCAGATCTAAAAATTGGTCATTACCTACCATTCTCAACCAATAGAATACGTACCATCTAAAATAATTAATATATTAATGAACACACTTGAGCCACAAAAGAAAATGAAATGAATTCAGCAGGGCTCAGTGACAGAATGGAAGTAAAATTTGAGCTAACAGTGACCCAGAAACCTTCCAAACTGAATTAAAGTAGGCAGTCTACACAATTCAAAAACATAAACTGAATCCAGACATATCTGTGAAAACAGACCACAAAACAAAATCAGTTAAACAAGAAATGATGGACCGATTACCAGAATCAAATCAGCAGATGGCAGAAATTCAACTTGATGGGTTACATATACCACTGTCTTAGCAGCTAATGCGGTCATTATATATTCCTGCAGTTTTACGCCATATGTTTAATCAAAGTTAATATAAAATAAACTCAGCCCAACTAGGTTGTAAAACCGACATTATGAAGAGTAAGTCTAACCTTGAATAATTCGGATCCAGTGTGTGCGTCAACCGCACTGAAGGGATCATCAAGTAGATAAATATCTGCATCTTGATAGAGTGCCCTGGCAAGCTGCACGCGCTGCTTCTGTCCACCACTCAAATTTATGCCTCTATCACCTATAATGGTCTGATCACCATGTGAAAAAAGCTCCAAATCTTTTTTCAGGGAACAAGCATGAATTACACTCTTGTACTTTGTTTTATCCATCGGGCTACCGAATAAAATATTTTCCTCTATATTTCCAGACTGTATCCAGGCTGACTGAGAGACATACGCAGCAGACCCGCATATCCTTACCTAAACACGCAAAAGTAAATACACATTAAACTGTAATTTAATCAATCAGATTGAAGATAGAAATCTGATTTGTAGGTCAGAACCTTAACTTACTTCGCCAGAGATTTTTGGGATCTCACCAAGAATGCAAGAAAGGAAGCTTGACTTCCCAGAACCAACCATGCCACAAACAGCCACCCGCATCCCTCTCTCCACCTTCATCTGTATCCCCAACAATGTCGGCTTTGAACAAGACAGGTCCCACGCAAACTCCCCATCTTTAATCTCTATTGCCACGTTAGTCATGCCTCGTTGTAAAACAATGGTTGCATCTTCCTGCAACTCTTCGTCCTGTAAGAACCCAGCTATTCGATCGAGAGACACTTTCGTTTGAGCCATCATCGAAATCAAGTCAGGGAAATTCCTAAGCGGTTCTTGGAGGATCCTGAAGGTGGCCAGAGCAGAAAGAACACTCCCTGCTGTAAGCTCGCCTCCTAACAGTATCGCAGTACCAAAAGTAACAGCTGAAACAAAGATAGGGGAGCTCCAAAAAATGAAAGTAACAAAAGCCTGTGAATAAAGTGCTTTCCTTAGCCACTTATATTCCACGCTTCTCATTTCTTCCAGCCTCACACGGTACCTATCCTCCCAAGCTTGCAACTTGAGGATCCTCATGTTTCTCAAACATTCAGAAGTTTTCCTCATTCTATCATCCTTGGCAGCCATTAGTCTGTCTTGGTATTCTTCCTGGACCCTCGCTAAAGGTATGGTGACAACAATAGAGATAATGGTAGCAACTAAAGTTGCAACAGAAGCAATCCCCACGTTCTTGTAAAGTATGGCAAGGGCCAGAATGATTTGCATAGGAAGCATCCATATGTCATGTAGATACCAAGAATAGTCCCCTATTCTCTGCACATCAACTGCCATGTAATTAACAATCTCTCCACTAGTGTGACTTTGCCTGGCTGAGCTCGAGAGCTTGAGCCCCTTCCGATACACCATTGCTGTGAGAGCCGATCTCACATGCATGCCCATGATATCGACTCCGAGATACCACTGGCGAGTTGTTAAAATCTCCACTAGTTTCCCGGAGAAAAATATTCCAGCAAGAATGTACCCTTCATGATGGAAGACCTCTTTTCCCCCCAAGTAATCTACAAAGTAGCTAATCAAGAATGGACCCACATACGATACAAGAGTATTCAACCCTGCAAATACTGCATTACAGGCTGCCTCCTTCCAGAAAGATTTGAGAATAGCCCAGGCCAAAGAAGGCTGCTTTAAGGGATTCTCAGCTTTCAACTTCTCCCAATTCGAATTCAAGAGCTTATAATTCGTCTTAGAACGATCTTTTTGTGAAAGAAGCGGAATGTCTCTTAGCTCAAGTGGTCTTTTGGCACCAATGGAAAGAAGTGGGTTTAACCAAGTAAGTGTGGCCAAACTAAGGAGACCTGCACCACTATAAGGTGTCACCTTAAGACACCCTGCTTCTTCTTCTTCTTCAAGGAGCAATGGCTCTTGATCGGAGTTCCTACGAACTTGTATGCCAGTAACACCCCTAATTGCAACAAAACAGAGGAAAACAAGAGCCGGTGTCGATGCGACATTAGCTAAAACATGAGAATTCAAATGTTTTGACCCTTCTATTAAAAATCCTTTACCATCAACATAAAGGGTACCCAAACAAATGGTAAAAGAGAGAACCCACCATACTCTCAACAATAATGGGAACTTCTCAGATAGCTTAAATTTACAATGAAGGGCAGAAAAGCTCAGCACAAACCAAGCTAAACCCTGAGCTGCCGGAAACAATAAATGGGTCCAATTCGTACCTTTCCCAGCCACTCTTATTAATGTAACACCATCAAAACCAAATACCAGTAGTTGAACAAACAAAACATAAAAGCAACAAAATACTGAAGCTTTGTAGCCATTACCGATTCTGAAACAGCGAATTTCGCTATCGGCAATTCGTCGAATTGGAACCACCACATTGGTATTTGAATCCGCCTTGAAGACTCTAACCCGACCCCCACAAACAGAAATTTGCCTGATTGAGACTATGAAGAGGAAACAGACGAGCAATGTCAAGTTGATGCAAAATGACGATAATTCCAATATGGGCAAACCTTGAATGAATTGAGTGACGAACAGACTGATACCCATGACAGATATCAGGCCAAATTGGAACGAAATCAAGGAGTTGTTGTTGTTGGGGCTGCTAGTTCTAGTGAATCAGTGTTATTAGTAATATTATTTCTATTATTAATAATGAATTGCTGAGAAGGAAGAAATTGAGAAGATCAAATCTGTTGTTGCATTGAAAGCTTGACAAGTGCGCAGGGAGAGGGAACAGATGGGGGCTTTGCAGAGAAAGGTAAATCTGCAGGAGCCATTTCAAATGAAAACAAAGGAGATTACCGTCATCAAATTCAAACCCTACACGGAAATACACCCAACTTCGTCTTTTTCTTTCTTTCTTGTTTTTCTCTCTCCTCTCTCTCCCTCGTTCTATGTTATCTCTAAAATGCAGAAGGGGACAAAGTGAGTGTGTAAAATCGAAATCAGACGAAACCCATTAGATAAAATCCAAAAAACTGACCTGGGTTTTAAATGAATTTTTCTGGGTAATCGTTATTTTGTGAGAGATTGCCGAGGCAAAATTCTGTCAAGAAACAGAGGTAGGCGTGGGGGATAATACTAGCAGAGCTGCCTGTAGCTTTACAGAGGAGAGAGAGAGAGAGAGAGGACATGCTCTCCAGCTACACTACCATTTTCAAGAGTTTGGCTGGAGGAGGAAATTTTATGGAAAGTTAGAGAGAGAGAGAGAGAGAAAGAAAGTTAAAAAGAGATCCACCATAGTCTATATATATGTGTTGCATTAGTATATAGTACTATTAGAGTATAAATATGATCAAAATCTTTCTGACGTTTGAACTTTGAACCATGTTTTTGTTAGTATTAATGTAGCATCTTAGGTCAAGGTCAAATCGGGAAAATATTTTAAATTTCTCCGTTCATGTGATAGCTCAAATGAATCCATCCAGTTTACCTATTGTCAATATTGGTTCAGTTTATTTGTAAAGAAAACCCGTTGGTAAAATGTAAATCGATAGTTTTTGTACAAAGTATGATGTGAAGTATTTGATCTGTTACAGACTTACAGTGTGTATATGGTATTAACCAATTACGAGCATACTATTTCCGATGTAAGTTCTACAAATATCTATATTATAATAGCTTTGGATACAATGCGATTGACTTGGGATAAAGAGTGAGATCGATTCATTTATATAATTTCATCCATTTCACTCCCCTCCAACTCTTCTCCCATCTCCAACTTCCCCTTTTCTTTTTAATTTTTCTTTTCTTTTATTTGTTTAATAATGAACAAACTCTTTATAACCCCCGACTATTTAAAACATTTTTCATTAAAGACATAGTCACTTTTTTATACCAACATAAAAAGAGATATTAATTGTTTAGTGTCTATCCTCCACAGTAAATCTATAATATAAAACAGGTTACCGGGTTAAAAAAAAGTTCAAAAATTAATACCATTGGTGTATGTGTTAAAAAAAAGTTTATATTTTAACGAAAGATTATTAATTGTATAAGGGCAAAGCTGGTTGTCCTCCTCAAATTTGTAATTTTATTTCTATTAATAAAATTTAACAAGGTATCGCTTGCTTATAAAATTACAAATAAAAGTTTTAATTTTTTCTCCACTTGAATGATCATAATGTTTTAATTGATTATCTCTTCATTTTCAATTTGTTATTTTAGACTTTTTGAAACATGAATAAAAAATATATTAATTTATTTAAATATCGACACCCTCCAAGATCGACATTCAATTTAGTATATATATATATATCCCTTTCATTACTCTTTTTAAAATAATGAGATAAAATAAATATTTATCCAAGAATGTAAATGATAGTTATCCAAGAATGTAAATAACAGTTATCGCTTTGATTATCTCGTTTCTTCTTCTTTTTCATGATTATCTCTAATTATCTCTACTTTATTTTTTTATTTTTGTGCAGCTTAGATTTACTATTTTACAAATATTTAGTTAACTAAAATCTCAATTTATTTTTTGTCCAGCCTAGATTTAGCTTTTTCTTTAAAAAAGTGTTCATATGTTTTGTAATTTTAAATATTTGTATTTTTAATTTCTTTATTTTAAAAAAATGTGTACTAACTTTCTCTTATTGATCTGAAATATTTGTGATTTCGATTTCAAATAGTCTTTAGTTAGTTCACTCCGTCTCATTTAATTTATTTTATGGTTTTTGTCTAAGATTTTCATTTTAAAGTTTATTTCAATTAACATGTGTTGGGTTGGTGTGTGTGAGAGAGAAATAGAGAATGTGCTTTTGGATGTTTAATTATACTCTTTTTTAATGAGATGCAAAATTTACAGCCAATAAAATGTGTTTTTCTTTAGTTTTTGGGATGTCGTATTTGTTTTGTGTAGTGTACATTGATCTGACCCTTACAAAATATCAAACACATATTAATTTATTTATATCATACTCATTTCATATATTGATCATTTCTGTACTAATACCGTGCTATAGGTACAAGTACAAAATATAGTTATTTATAATTAATGTGGGAGAAAATAGAAATCTCGCAAGTATGTGAATAAGGCCTTCATAGCTAGTGTGACTTTGGGTAAACTGCACATTTAGACTCGCTGGTAAAATTATTTAGTTTAGGGTCTTCAAAATGAATCATTTAAAGAACAATTGCGGGTCAGTACTCTTTTTATATATGAACTAGTCTTTGTGCCTGTGCCTATGGCACGGCGCGAGTAGGGGATGATGTCAGTATTGGAACAGAGAGATTAAGATTGCAAGCCCTAGACTTGAAAATCAGTGCTTGTGCGTGGAAGGGGGAAAGGGCTCTGCCGGATGTTGAATCAAGAAAAGGGACATGAGAGAGCTAGGGAAGAGAGAGATGGTTGTGAAGCGAGAAAGAGAGGGGAAGTTGGAGATCGACAAGGAGAAGTGGGGGAGTTGGAGAGGGGTTGCATAACTGCTCTTCGCACATGTGAAATCTAGACGAAATTGAGACCGTAAGATATCGGTAAATGAATTGATCTCAGCCGCTCTTTATCTCAAGTCAATTGCGAGCGTGTTTCCCAAGCTGTATTATAATATAGATAATTATGGGTCGGTCCTCTTTTGTAAAATTGTAATCTTCACTTCCCTATTTTTTATTCAATCGCTAAAATCTACTTTTATTAAAAAAAAATTAATAATGCACGTCTTCCTCTACTCGATCTCCTTCGTCTTCCTTCAATTCAAGTGTAAAGCGGGCAGCAACTTTTTCACACCACATTAAATTTCCAATATCATGAAAAAATTAGCAGGCATCATCACATGACCATTTATTGCATTAACTAGAGACTGAGATGAAAAAAATAATCCTCATTCTAACGAAATTTCATCTCCATCCCAGAATTGGATCATGTATATGAAGTTGGCCATGAACGGATCTGGGTTGAAGTCGAGAGAGGGACTCAGAGGTGCCGAAGAAATCACTTGCAAGCAAATCTATTATGGGTGTCGTTGCCTATGATGTGGGCGTCGTTGCCATGGCCAAGATCTCTTTCAAAGGATGGATGGTATTCTGACATAGATCTCAAGCTTCCACCAAAAGGAACCTGAAAAATAGTAAGTAAGCACATATCAGGAAACTGTTTAACCTTGTAACCCTAGTTTTTACAGCTTCATGGGGAACGATGTATAATAAAAAAATTGGAAAAAATAAGTAGAAGCACCAAGCTACATCAAAGCACGTATGTTATGCCAGTCAAGCATATGAAATCCAAGCAAAAGTCTTTGTTTTAATAAAGAAATTGCATATGTATAAAGGGAAAGGAATTCCAACTTTTTCGAGAAGAGAGAGAAAAGAGTAGGGGAAGAATGAGGGGAAGAAAGAGAAAAAAGTTAAAAGCACCCATCACCATCACACTCACTGTTTTCTTTTGTGCACCGATGTCCAAATTTGGGCAACGGTTTTTTGCAATGCGATGTCCAATTTTTTAATTGTGATACCCAAATTTGGTCAGGGGTTTGTGTGTGTGTCTTTCCTTCATTAGTGGTATTTTCGTCATTCCCCCCCCCCCCAAATAATAAGTATACTGTAGCGATTTAAAAAATTATAGTGGACTTTTGTAGTTAACATTTCACCGTATGGTACCGGCCTGAATTTCTCCCTTTGAGAAATTGTAACCGTTCCACTACCTTTTTTTTCCAACCGCATAAGTTCATTTTTATAAATTTGTTCCAATATTGCCCTTTCTTCCAACTCCTCACCTCCATTGCGTGTCTGTTTCTTTCTTTTCATCTCTTTTCTACCATTTTTCATTACAAAAACAACATCCAAGAATTTTAACTATTATTCCTATCTTCTTTCTCTATCCTATCGAAAAACTATAGTCCCAAGTATACTAGGATTTCTTATTGGAATGTGTAACTTGGAATCCAATAAGCTTACTGATTCTCATGCTTCACTGAATAGGAAACTTACATAGCTTTTTGTTTTTATGATGGAAACGAGAATTGCTTTTTGGTTCACTCATTCGGGAAAGAAAGAGATATAGTGATATTAGTCTTATCGAATTGTTCTTACCAACCAAAAGACTCTTGAAGCATTTTGAATTGCGAGGCATTGATGCTTTCAATGTGAGTGTCATTGCCTCCGATGTGGACATCGTTGCCTTCGATGTTTGTTAGCTTTTTTCTATTGCATAAAAGGCTTCGTCTCACTTGTAATTCATGATAATAATCTGAAAGAACAATAGTAGCTATGATTCACATAATCTGTCAATGCAGTTCCCAATATAGCTCGTTACTGTAGCTACACTAGAAGGTGCATTGGGCAGAAAAATAATAAACAGCGAAAGACTTAAAAACTAAAGCACGAATTAAGCACAAACGTTTACCAAACAACTTACAAGCCTATACTTGTAGATCTAGCCTCATGGCAAAAAAGATTTTACTTAAAAAGATGAATTGTTTTACAAAAACTTTGTGAAATCATCAAACCAAATACTCTCACAAACAACAAGTATTGGAGAGCAAAAACCCACATAAAAACTAATAAAGAAAATGTAGGAAGAAAAAATCAGCTTCCTAGAATCGCTAGGAAGACAAACAGTTCCAGCAGTCTCAATGTAGTTCATGATGTAACTTCTATAGTTGCTGCATCCGGAGCTACATTCAAAATCAGCAACAAAACTGGAACTTTGAACTTCTTAAAACCTTTGAATATTCTGCTCTCAACTCTTTGTATGTCTGCACGTCTCAGCCTCTGCCCATGTCCTCTATTTATATTGTGAAGGAGCCCTACATATAAAGAAGTAAACAAACTCCAATATGGAAAATGATTAGAATTAGTAATTAAATAAACTACCATAATTACTAGATTCTATTAGCAATAGATTATGGACTCTAAAACACGTTTTTAAGGAAGGAATATTACCAAGATTTTGCTTCCATAATTACTCCTAAACTTTAGAACCAAGAAAACAAAAAATCTTATGAATATTTTGTTTTCAAAAAATGCATCTAAAGATTTTATTTTCAAATATCCATCAAAACTTTAGGACCAAGAAAACCAAAATATAATGAATATTTTGTTTCCAAAAAATACACAAAAAATTTAGGACAAAAAAAGGTGAGAACAAGACCAAAATAGGTCCAAAAAATACACCAAATTCTGACTGCCTTTTAGGAACCCAAACTTTTCTGAACATTTTGGGCCGATGTAGCTTTGGATGTAGTTTCAAATGTTGCTACATTGGATGCTGCACTTGGTTACGAACTAGGTAAGCTTGCCTAACCTCCTCATTATAGACAGTCTTTTTTAGGTAACAAAAGGGCTGAATATGTCCAGGTTTATGACAGTAGTGGCACACAAAATTTCTCCTTCTAAGTTTTGGTTTTTTAAAGAAGTTTGGGTTCTGAAAATTTTGTGGGGGTTGATTTGGTTCAGTAGAAGTACCTTCACCTTCTTTAATAAACATCTTTGGCAAGAATCCAAGGCCAGACTTACCATTATTCCCGCACTTCAACATATCATCCATTTTGTGTTGACTTGAATTCCATTTTGCCACGGTCTCATTAGCTTTGATGAGTTCTTCTTTCAGGTTTTCAATCTCCACATCCTTCTTGCTTAGCAAGCACTCCAGTCTTGTGATACACTGTTTTTTATCTTCATTTACCTTTTTAAATGCATCATTTATTTTTCCAAGTAATGTAACTTGATGAGCTCTCTTTTCCCAATCTTTGTACAATTTTTTATAGGCTTCCAGCAGTTCTGATTCAGATTCTACATCATCTTCAGTGACAGATGAGTTAAAACAGTAAAAGTTATCCCAGCTTCTGTCTAATGTATCTTCCGATGTAGTTTGCGAGGAAGCTACATTCAGAGGTACATTGGCTGAAAATCATGCAAAATCATATGGAGAGTTTTGTACAGCAGTGAGAGTGCTGAGATCACCTGGATCTTCATCATCACTATCACTCAAAGTAGCAGAAAAATTAAAACCCTTCTTTCTCAAAGTATTAGCGCATTGATTAGCATAATGCCCAAACCCTTGACAAGCCCTACATTGAATAGAATCAATATTTTTACTTCTAGATGTAGGCTGTTTAGGAAACAGATTGGTAAAAGATTTTTCAGGGGTTTGAAAAGAACTTTCTTTGGGAGGAAATTTGCTAGGCTCAGTTTTGAAAACTGTTTTGGTGATTGAAGATGGAGATCTGTTTTGTCCCTTTGCTTTCAAAATATTTCTAAATTTTGTTGTTAAAAAATCCATTGAGTCTTCACCAAAACCAGATTCCTCAATCTCCTTGTGCAATTCAATCAATTCAGAAGACACATCAACAACAGAAGGAAAAACAATACTTTCCACAAAAGAAGTAGAAGATGATGCACCTTTGCCTTTGTTTTTAATTTGCTCATTGATGTTTAACCCAAAATTTTGTAGAATGCCAGCTAGTTTTTCAAAACCAATTTTGCCAATGTCATGAGCTTCCTCAATAGCACAAATTTTGACATTAAATATTTCAAGCAAAGTGCGCATCATCTTGCTAACAAGACGATCATTGGTGATAGGATCACCAAAAGTAAGAGCAGCATTAGATATATCAAGTAATCTAGCATAGTAAGACATAATATCTTCATCTTCATTCATTCTAGTGTTCTCAAATTTAGTTGTAAGCATTCTAAGTTTTAAAGCACGAACACTAGTAGGACCTTCACATATGGTTTGAAGGGCATCCCAAACATCCTTGGCAGAGCCATAATTTGCAATAACTTTGAAGGTGTTGGCATCTAAGGACTTGTATATGGCTGAAAGAGCCTTATAATTAAACGAAACAATGGTTCTATCTTGAATGGTCCAATTTGCCTTACTGGTGATTTTAACATCACCATCATTATCAGTGGTCTTAGGAGGAGTCCAACCATTTAGAACAGCAAGCCACGCTCTCTCATCAATTGATTTGATGAAGATACGCATCTTGACTTTCCAAATTGAATAATTAACATTAGTCAAGGTAGGAGGATGAACAACATTCTCATATTGAGAATCAATCATGGCTAGAACCAGAATCTTCTCTTAGTGACGTCAAGGGGAGGCTCTGATATCAATTGAAAGAATAATATTAGCTAGGATTCACAAAATCTGTCAATACAGTTCCCAATGTAGCTCGTTACTGTAGCTATACCGGAAGGTGCATTGGGCAGAAAAATAATAAACAGCGGAAGACTTAAAAACTAAAGCACGAATTAAGCACAAATGTTTACCAAACAACCTACAAGCCTATGCTTGTAGATCTAGCCTCATGGCCAAAAAGATTTCACTTAAAAAGATGAATTGTTTTACAAAAACTATGTGAAATCACCAAACCAAATACTCTTACTAGACAACAAGTCTTGGAGAGCAAAAACCCACAGAAAAACAGATAAAGAAAACGTGGGAAGAAAAAATCAGCTTCCTAGAATCGCTAGGAAGACAAACAGTTCCAACAGTCTCAATGTAGTTCCTGATGTAACTTCTATAGTTGCTGCATCCGGAGCTACATTCAAAATCAGCAACAAAACTGAAACTTTGAACTTCTTAAAACCTCTTAATATTATGCTCTCAACTCTCTGTATGTCTGCACGTCTCAGCCTCTGCCCATGTCCTCTATTTATATTGTGAAGCAGCCCTACACATAAAGAAGGAAACAAACTCCAATATGGAAAATGATTAGAATTAGTAATTAAATAAACCATCATGGTTACTAGATTCTATTACCAATAGAACATAGACTCTAAGACACGTTTTTAAGGAAGAAATATTCCCAAGATTTTGTTTCCATAATTACTCATAAACTTTAGGACCAAGAAAACAAAAAATCTTAAGAATATTTTGTTTCCAAAAAATGCATCTAAAGATTTTGTTTCCAAATATCCACCAAAACTTTAGGACCAAGAAAACCAAAATATAATAAATATTTTGTTTCCAAAAAATACACCAAAACTTTAGGATTAAGAAAGGTTAGAATAAGACCAAAATAGGTCATGCCTATTTTGCCCTTACATAATCATTTACAAATTTTTCAGCGATGCCTAATGTTTTCATTGTGATACAGAAATTCAGACAGTGGCTTTGTCCGCGCATTTTTCTTTCATTAAGGGTATCTTCGTCATTTTCTCCCCAAAATAAATGATAAAATAATACTCCCTTTCAGTAGAGTTAATAATTTCCTCTTGCAGTTGTTAATTTTTCCTTTTTTTTTTTGCTGAAATAATAATTGAATAAAAATGTGAAGATAAAAATAATAACCAAAAAAGAAAAAAGTAATTAGGGAAAAGAGAAAAGAAGAAAAAAAAATTACTTTATTAAAATTATTATCTTTAACGAGAATATATCAGTTTTTTTATAAGTTTTCTTAATTTGTGTGCAAATTGTTAAAACGATATTTATTTTGAAACAGATGGAGTAACATTTACAACTACTATAATCAACAGAGTTTGTTAAATACTTTTATCCATTACTATTCTATTTTTAGATGTTTAAGTTAAAAAGTTTATTTCCAAAAATAGAAATATTGTTTTTGTTATCTTCACCGTCATCATATGCATATTAATAGTTGATGATGATAAGATAATGATTCATGTATGAGCATGATTTCCCCTTTGTTTCTACTTCAACTTTTTCTTGCCTTGGTTACTTTTGAGTACGGCTAGTGCCTAGTGGATCGTGACTGACGGGAGCATTGTGAATTGGTGATGTTGATAAGCTTTTTCTGGATGAATGGTTTGTTTATTGTTCACTTTTTTTATTTTTTTATTTTTTTGAGTGATTTAATAACTAATAAGTTAAAAAGTACGGAGTATTATATAAAAAAAAAATAAATAGTGTAAGAAAGATCTAGATTCTAAAGTGGATGAGAATTGATCAGAGATATTAAAAACCACAAATTATGCTAATGCTCGATCCATGTTTTTCCAAATTATTATCTACCAAAGTACAAGTTATAAGAATAAATCTTGAAAATAGATTTGATTAGCCCTTTTAATAATTGTTTGATGGAGCGTTTTGATATAAAAATATTTATTTTTAAAATAATGATATAAACATTTAAAATCATCAACAACAATTACATAATAATTGAACGGCTCTAAATGATTTGAAAAATTCAAATTCGGTGTGTTACACTTACATGACCAATTACCCAATAAGATAAGTTAGGTTATAGGAACAAAGGTACAAGTACTTTAAGAAAAGGCTCCACTCATTGAAACTTTAGACGAGTCTACATGGACTCCATTTCAATTAAGATGAGTTTACGTACGATGAAGCAGTGCTTGTTATTCTCTTCTTAAATAAAATATAAAATAGAATCACCTCTTTTGGTTTTGGTGACCAGTGCTCCTTAACCGCAGCCGTCGCCCGTTCAGAATTCTCTACTTATTAGTTATTACCATCCTTGTGGTTGTGGTCCTGCCATCTAACTGCTTTCACCAAAAATATATTGTTTGTTCATTGTTAGGTCTGATGTGAAAATGAGCCAACAAGAAAAAACACAAAACTAACCCAATTGCAAGTGATATATTTAATTTTAAGGCCCTTTTTTTCACATCCAACTTTAGTCTTGTTACAAGCGAGCCCATTTTCTAACGCCCGTTAGAAAATGACGTTAACTTTAAGTAAAATCTCTATTTTACTCCTGTAAATATTAAGAAACAGAAAGGAATCCAACTGTAAATAATGGAACTTACATATCTAGGTCCATCTTCATCCTTTTCAATTGAGGATTATAGATCTGGGTTAGTGAGTAGAAGACTGTCATTTCCTCTTCATCTTCTTTCTAGCAAAGATGAATTTCATACTTTAGTGGGATGATTAAAAGGTCTAAGCTGTAGTTTCAGATCTACTTTTGACCTGGCCTACACCTTCTGCTTCAGCCGATGGATCAGGTTGAATCTCAAATTCTCAACCAATATAATTTCGCTTATCTGTTGAACTAAAGCAGTGAAAGTAAGCACGAAGGGTGGCATCTAATAACCCCTTTCGATCTCCCACTCTTCCTCTGCTTCCATGGTGGCTCCCATATCAAACTCCTCATAGTTGTTACAGATCTGGGTTACAGTGAGTAGACTCACCGACCCAATTTAACAAGCAGTTACACATATCTCAGACTTCCAAAGAAGCAACGAAGAATGAAGGCCGGCGATTGGCAAAGACGAAGAAGCTTGGGAGTTATCTTCGTTGGATCTGAAATAAAGAATAGGGATAGAGGTGTTGACTGAAGATGAAGATGTCGATCGGAGAAAAGATGGCGTGGAGCCGCTTGGCCGGAGACGGAGAAATGAGAGATTGGTGAGCTAGCAAACCGGTCTCTCTACGGTCTCTTTCAGATCCACTCCGCCGCCCCAGTCTTCACGCATCTCCCTCAAATCCAACAACCATTCCGGCTCAGAAACTACCATCTCCCAAACAAATCTGGGAGATTTGTCTTCGCTACAAAAAAAATTGTATTTAGAAGGGTAAAATAGATATTTGACATAACTTAACGGTTAAATCTAACATCCATCTAAAAACTGGGCTCACTTGCAACATGACTAAAGTTGGATGACCCAAATAACGATTTCAAACTTTCAGTGGTCGAATTGAAAAAAAATAGGAAAGTTGGGTAACCCATTTGTGCGTTTTGCCAAAAATAAATGATTTTACTCTAGAGAAAGCCCGACCCAATTTAATTGGTTATTAAACAGGTCAAAAATAATTTATTTATTTATTTATTTAAAGGTTGGAGGGGACATAAACCTTACTCCAACCCTTACTTTTTATTAATATTTTAATACCTTGAAATACTTCAATTATAGCTCAAAAATAGTTAAATTAACTCAAACAATTACAATATAATATTAAATAAATATATCCAAACCAATAATAATATTAATGAATACAAATTAATATTTTTAACCAAAATTATCAGGGTATTACACAAACATATCTATGGAAAGTATTCTTGTTGAAGAGCCAACTGGAGGAGGAAATTAAGGGGGTTCCTCTCAATAACCGTTGAATTTAAGCGTAAAATTAATACAAGGAAAAAGGGTCAATTTTGCCACTGTACTTCACATTTTGCCATTACATTATTTTTTGAGCAAGATTGTCATCATACTTTGAAGTATACATGCAATTTTGCCATTTACCTAACTTCCATCCAAAATCTAATAGTTGTCATAACGCAACGTTAAACTTTGTCACCTGGTATGATGACGTGTAACATTAGGGGCCAAATCTAATTTTTACTTGCGACTAAAAAAAATTCGTACACTTTCTTCCCCTCCCCTCCCCCTTTCAGTATTGCCGTAACAAGCAAAGTATGGACAAGAATACTTTAGAGCTATCAATATAAAACTGAACTCCAAAGAATAAACAATTTTGATGTCATCGTGGTTAAAACAAATTTTGAAATTGTTCCGGCTCATGGTCTGACTTTGAATGAAAAACTATTTTCATTGAGAGAGAATTATGTGGTGTGCTATATTATGGATGTAAATCAGAACCACCGAACCACAGAACCGAACCAAACCATTCTATTTTGGTCGAAGACGGTTCGGTTTTGGTTTCAAAAATTGGAATACCACTTGGTTCGGTTTAGGGTTTTTGTATCAAACCAAATGCAACCTATATATTTTTATTTATTTATTTTATAATTCATATTATATAACATTTGTTAACTATTCGGAACATTTTGATCATCTGATATGCATAATGTAGACTTTTGATTTAGTAATATATATATATATATATATACTTACACACACATACTAAACCAAACAAAAATTTTATCGGTGGAGGACTATTAATTTTTTTCATTGTTTGTGTTTATTTTGGAATTTGTATTATTTTCTTTATGATATTTTATTTTTAGTAGGTTATTTTCTAATTTTGATGTTAATTCCAAATTAAAATTATTTTTATTGTTATTCTTAATGTTGATTAAATTGATCAAAAATAATATATATAAACCACAAAATCAAATCGAGTGGTTCGGTCCGGTTCCAAACCTTATTTTTCAGTTTGAGATTTTTGGAACCAATAATGGGTAGTTCGGTTCGTGGTTTTGACCTAAACCAAAGCACTTACACCCTTAGCTATATATGGTTGGAAAGCCTCATGAGTCTAGTTTCTTTACAAAAAATAAAAAATAATTTCTAAAAAATATTACTTGTGGAAAAAAGTTAAGGTCTAACTCTCAAGCTGCTCTAAAATCTGTCAGTATTTCACCTTCTTTGCTTGTTACGGTAGTACTGCTGAAAGAGGAAAGGGAGGGGAAGAAAGTATACAGTTTTTGGTAGAATGTGAAAATTAGATTTTGGCCCCTAATGTTATATGTCATCATGCTAGGTGACAAAGGTTAACGTCACGTTATAACCTCAGTTAGATTTTGGATGAAAGTTAGGTAAAATGGCAAAATTGCATGGATACTTCAAAGTACGATGACAATCTTGCAAAAAAGATAGTACAATGACAAAATATGATGATAGCTGAAAGTACAGTGACAAAATTGACCATTTTCCCATTAATATAATGAATTGTTATGTCACTAGATAAGGTGGTTGTGAGCAATGAATGTATGAGAGAGTTGCTCTGAATCATCTCAAAAATTGTTTGAGTCATTCCCTTAAACTCATTTACATTTCTTAAAGCTTGTCCGGTACAACATTTTGGGCCAAAACACACCAAAACGTGGTGTAAAACAGAAACAATTTTATTGCAATGGTGCGTTATGAAATGCTAGGTTTTAAAAATGGAAGCGTTTTTACACCGCAATGTCTAGGACAAGTTTTCTAAACGCTGAAAACAAAACGCTAACTCTCTCTATACTAGACCAAAGTACCTCGTTATTTCCTTCTTTTTTCCTTTGTTTCGTTCCTACCTCTACCTTCTTCCTGCACATCAAACTCACTGTAAAACAAAAAATTGCCGATTAATCGATCCGGCGCCGACTAGCACGCCTCAAGCGCTCGGACTGTAAAACTGAAGAGAGACGGTCGTACCTTGAAGAACCGTCGATAACACTTTGATTCCTTTGCAGCAGAGGAGAGACGAGCACAACATTGATATCGATTTAAGGTTCAATTAGATGAAATGTCAACGAAATTGAGGCTTAATTAAATATCTAATTAACTAGAGTTCGAAGGAATTGGGGCTGATGGGGAAATAAAGATGAAGAGACCAATTAAAGAGAGAGGCGAGGAGATTCGAAGGAATTGGGGCTGATGGGGAAGGTTTTTTTTTTCCTCTTTCTGTGGTAGAGAGCGACTGAATGACAGAGATAGAGGTCCTTCCTTTATTTAGATCATGATATATACCCCTCTTCCATTGTCCACCAAAGAAGTGTAATAAATAGATGACAATGTAGTTTTTTTATTAACCAATTTTATAAAAATTGGTTAAGACAAATCGATCAAATACTTCAATTGCTATATATTTAAAGTCATATGTATGAAATTAAAAGCAAGACTTAATGTTCTTAAAATGGTAAAATTATCAATTTTACAACTACTCAATTTACAAAACTAACGTTTTAAAATGGTATCCCAAACATGTTTATAAGAAAAAAGTTACATTTTAAAAACACTGTGTTTTAAAAACGTTACATTTTAAAAACGTTATATTTTAAAAACGCTGCATCAAACGATGTATTACTTAACTATTTACATATTCTCAAAACGGCTAACGCACTTTTTAGCACGACCATTAGCAAATCCTAATCATAACTTGTTTTAATTAGAACGTGTTTGCATTACTAATTAATCATCTATTCTGTTGTGCATAACTATTGGATCATTATCAATAATTTAATTAATTTAATTATGACAATTGTTTTCACAAAACATCTAACATATCTATATACTTGACTTTATGCAGATCAGGCGTTATCTACATCAGTAATTCTCAAACAGTGATGATATATTATTATATTATTACAGAGCTAGTCATCAGCCTTCCATGCCTGCATGATGCATGATGCATGATGCATGAAAGCATGATGCATCCACAACAAGTATAGTATTCATAAATGGAAATACAAGTGATGGAACTAATTGCATTTCTCCAACGGGACTCCATATACAAAGAGTCGTCCGTCTGTGCATACACTCATTTTACCATTAAAATAAAAAATTGGACACTAATTTTACGACGTAATGAGTATTTATTAAAATTATAATTTATAAATAGTTTGTACAAATACAATGAAAAAATTCAATTTATATTTATAAAAAAATTATTTGTCGTGTAATATTGTGTATGTAAATATGTGTGTCAGGGGGAAGGGGCGGAGGCAGTGGCGAATCCAGGAAAATTTTAAAGTGGATTCACAATTATAACTATTACATAAAAACCATCGAAATTACAATTGTTTCCTATGTGTTTTCATATTATGAAAACGTTTAATTACATCATCATTTGTAACGCTATTAGACAACTCTTTTTCAATATAATATACATGAGAGTCACTTAAAAATTGATCACACATTCGATTTCGCAAATCCATCTTGACAAGATTACAATTTAAACAACTAAACAAGTAACATGTAACAATATGTCAATAGATCAAAAACCATTTAACCAAACAAATCCTCAAACAACAAATTCACAATTTGCACGTAAGTAAATATATAAATAAAAAAAGCCATAATTTTGAATATAAAGAGAAAGACTATTTCTACTACAAATTTTAAATACTTATTTGATATTGATAGGTGGGTCACCTTGTAAAACGAGATCGTTTTACAAGGTGAAAGTTAAAAAAAATAAATAATGGGAGAGACTATTTCTACTACAAATTTTGCTTATCCACTACATCCTTAATTAGGGTATCAAATAAGTACTTAGACAAAATTACCCCTTAAGTACTTGTTCATTTTAAGTTGACTAACCAAGTTACTTTCCTAATTATCTTTTAATATTATTTTTTAGTTCAAACAATAATAAACAACATATATAGTTATTCTATTACTATTATTTTTACTTTTTGTAATGACTTTATTACTTAATCTTAAGACTAAAGCTATATTGTATAATAAAAATATATAGTAAGGAGATTTTTTATCTACCAAACTTTGAGTAAATATGTGTTTTTTTGTTATGTAAAAAATAAAAGGTGAAATTTAAAGAATGTAATCGTAAAAGTTGATCGAATATTAAAATCATAGTATGAAATAGTATCATAAAATTTGAAATTTTTTGCCTACCTTTATAATTGATTCAAAATTTTAATCTTTTGAGTTGATTGAAAACAAATATTCAGTTGAATATCTGACATAATAATATTATTGAATTGATATTTTAAAATAATATTTTAAAACTAAATTAGAATATTTTAATTTTTTACTATAAAATATCTAATATATTCTAAAATTTTGGTAGAAAATGTATTAATCATATTATTTTTATGATAATGAATATGAGATGTGAGTGATTAAAAATTGATTGAACATATTTATTACGAAAAAAATGAATAAGTACTTTGCTTGTTGAGAATTAAAATGTTAAAAATAAAAAATAGAATAACTATGTTGTTTATTGATGTTTGAACAAAAAAATAATGTTAGAATGTAATTAAGAAATTAACTTGATTAGTCAACTAAAATGAGCAAGTACTTAAGTGGTAGTTTTGTCTAAACATGTATTTATTTAATGCAATAATTAAAGATGTAGTAAATAAGTAAAAATTGTAGTGAAAATAACATCTCCCAAAAATAAATTACAAATGGGTTCTCACTTGCATCCACTTTTGCAACCGTGTATCCTATGTATTTTTAATTTTTTTTTTTTTAAAGGTTGGAGGGGACATAGATCTTACTCCAACCCTTACTTTTTATTAATATTTTAAGAGTAATGCTAGAGCCACTCGATGAGTACTTAAATCTGTACATCAAATGATGTTGTTTCCAATGTGTCATCTTATTTGGTATTTTATGGGCTCTACTATAAGTTAAAAAGTTATGTTAACAATATGACACATATATAAGATGCCACATCATTTGGTACTCAAAATTAAGTGCTATTAATGTGGCCCTAGCATTACCCATATTTTAATGCCTTGAAAGGTTACAATTATAGATATATGATGCTTTTGGTGTGGCTAGAACAAATGGTGCCTCTGGTGAGGCTTTGAACACCCGATCTCTCGGATGAGAGTAGTGATACATCAGGGTGCCTCTGGTGGGACTTGAACACTCGACCTCTCCGTTAAGATAAGCGAGTAGAGCTAAATGAGGCCTTTGGGTAAGGCTTGAACAACAACGTTTCCTCTGAAGAGGCTTGAACACCCGACCTTTCTATTGAAAGTTATAAAGTCCAGGAAGTCGCTAGTGGGACTTGAATACCCGACCTCTCCGTTAGGAGAAGTGAGCAGTACCAGTTAAGCTAGAGCTCGTTGGTCTGCAACCGTGTATCCACCCTTGTGGAGGAGTGCTCGAATGTTTGGAAAATAAATTACGAAAAATGAATCCGTAAATCATTTTTCCTGAAAATAATTATTCATTTTCCATTAACTCTAATTTTTTTTTTTACATTGACTAGATTTTCTAAAGATTGCCAAATATGAAAAAATGAGGAAAATATTTTTTAGAAGTTATTTTCTGTTTTAAAAAACGCAGACTAAATGTTTTGTGGGGTCAATAATGAGTATGTAATTTTAATCTTTTGATTACCTTTTGTTGGGGGTATTTACAAAAATGGCCAAGTCAAAGATGACTTGGTCATTTTTAGCCTTACTTAAAAAAAAAACTCTTTTATGGCCTGGTTTATCGATAAACATAAACCATTTATCGATAAACCGGCCATTTACATGCGAAAATTCCGACAAGTGGTTTTCCCTTTTGGTCGACTGACAACTAGTAGCATTTTGGTTGGTTTTTTGTCAAAGGCTATATATGTTCATTCATCGGGTCAAATAGCCGTATTTGATAAATGCCACCTTTTGTTGTTTGGGCAGCTTATTATGTGATCATGTTTGTGGGAACCATTTTTCCCCTTTTGTACTGAAACTAGTAACTCATCCGTGACTTTACATTGATATAGATAAAACAATTAAAAACTTAACAAATTAATTGATGAATTGCATGGGCAGTGACAAAAATTGATATAAATGAGTGACTATTGACGAATTTGTCTGGAAAAAAATTATTATTGTAAAAATTATATAAATAAAGATTTTTTTTAATAAATACTTATATATTATATAGCTAGTGATGTTCGACAAAGGGGGAATTGAGGTTAGTATAGTACACTTTGAACAAAATCTCCAACACTACTCCATTGTTGGGAAGACACCATTTTAATACATCAATGTTTCATTAAAAAAACAAACACTCAAAAAGTGCACAAAATAACAGTATAAAAATCAACAAAGATAAAATATATATCAATTGATAAGAATTGTTATTCAATTTCAACTAGGGGTGACAAAAATTTATCCAACCCAATGGGTTATCTATTATATCCATTATAAAAGACTTATTTGTTATTATCCATTAACACCCATTTAGGTTAATGGGTGTTAATGAATATTATTCATTAACACCCATTAACAAAATGGATAATTATGGATAATTAACCGGTTATCCATCGGATTTATCCACTAATGTCACCACTCACCATCGTCAACAGTCTCCACCCACCGCCGTCATTTCCCACCTCCGGCCACCGCCGACAACTACCACCACCCGCCGCTGCCCACCACCGTCCACCACCTCCAACTGCCACCGCCGCTGGCCACCGCCTCCAACCGCCACCAGCCACCGTCAGCTCTTTACTTAAAAATAATAATAATTAAATGCATAGCTTACCATTAGCGAGATTCGAACCTGAATCAAATTGCCTTACAAAAAAGCTTATTACCAATAGACTAGACCACTTTTTGATATATATTTGAAAGTTAATATAAATATAAACAAGTAATCATAAAAATTATTGATTATTATGAACGTATTTGTTATTTGTTTTGGATTAAGAATATTTGTTTGTTATTTATAATTTATAATTTATAATTATAATGAATATAAATTTTTAATTTTTTAATAAGGTATTTGACTTTTTTATTTTTTCTTACTTTTACATAATCATTTATTAGTGTCAAATCAATAAACACGTATATTTTCTATCTCACAACTATGAAGACTATTATAAAATTTTGACAACTTTATATATATAAGGTGATAAAAATAGTGTCGCATTGCAAATATCACTTTTTATTTGAGGTGTAAAAAAAAGAAATAAAAGATAAATATCAAAATTAAGAAAATATCTTGGTTATTGTTGAACGTGGGGCCCGTTAATTTTTTATTAAATGTGAAAAGTTGGTGAAAATATTATGATTTATGAATATTAAGTTATTAACTTATCATTGTGTGTATGTGTGTGTTTTTGTCATGTGTGTATTTTTTTTGGCATGTGTGTGTGTTTGAGTGAGTTTGTGTGTGTATGTTATGCTTAGTGAATCATAATATAAGTAGGCAAGTAATACTCAAAATAATAAATGATATTCTTTATTGGATATTATCCGGATAATACCCATTTATTAATGGATAATATTGGATATTATCCAATAACACCCATTAAAGTTAATGAGTGTTATTGGATAATATCCAAAACTACCCATTAACCTTAATGGGTATTATTGGATAATATCCAAATTAATCGGTAACACCCAATTGCCACCCCTAATTTCAACCATCAAATGTCCAAAATGTTATATGAGCATATAATGTCTTAACCCACCCCACATTTGTTGAAAGATAAAATTATACTCCATTCATCCCTAAATTATGTAATATTTTTATTTTTCGTCAATCCAAAAAATGATTGTTTTGTTTTTTAAGTTTTCTTTTTAGGACAATAATTTTACCATTTTACATCAACTTTTTCACAAACAATTTTTTTAGGTTTTCGCCCCTATCAAACCAAATCTCTCCAAAGTTTTCATAGTCTAACGGGCTGGGTAAGAAGAAAGATTCATCTCCTGAAAAATGAAATATTTTGTTTCTAGCTTTCCCTCAAACGAATTTTTAGAGTATCCATCTCCAAAGTCTTCACTAACGGATGAAATTGCTTTTTTTTTTTTTAACTTCAAATTTATAAAGTACATTCATTCAATTTTTTGAATAATATAGTGCAAAGAGTTCGGTTGTTCGGTGATTGTGATTTGTTTCAATCATCTATACATTTTTCATTAATATGTTAGATCTCTATTTTTAATATTATTTTCACATTATAAGCATGTAATCGTCTAGAAAAATCTAATATCTCGAGAGAGATAAGTTTTTTTGGTGTTTTTTATGAACCTTTTCACTAAAACAACTTCATAGGAGAAGAATTGGATAAAAAAATTATTTCGGTCTCATGAAATGACATATCAAATATCAGATCTATATTTAAATAAAAAAACCTACGTATGAAATAAAACTTAAAAGAAACTAAAAATTTACAGAATAATAGAAGTTAAAAGTGCAGAATTAATAAGAAGCCAAAAATAGGATACGAAAGTGTGGTCTCTAAGTTGCCAAAATTGTGGAACATGAAAATTTGACCATTTCTAATTAGATCAAAACATGGATGAAATAATTATATTGCAAACGGTATTATTTTGATAAGAACAGAATTGAGGGGAAGATAGAACTAGAGAATTTAGAATAGAAGTAGAGCAACTTTCTTCATAATAAGACTTCTTGTCGGAAGTTAAACTATATATACAAGCTAACAAACGGAAAAACACTAAAGATGCATAATCCTCACTACTTGGCTAAGGTAACTACCAATACATCATGAGTACGTAGGTGTAACTAGATTATAACCATATCATTCCTCTGCCCTTGTATCATCCTTGTCCTCAAGGATAAAGACATGAGTCATCCTCGGGAACGAGTCTATTGATGCTGAAGACGGAGAGAGTAGCGTTGACCATTTGGGCTGTGGTAATCATGTTCTTGACGTAGTCAACGTCAAACTCAAACATGTCATTTGCTTTATTATACACCTCTACATGCGCCTTGTGAGCCTCCTCACCCATTCCAACAGCTTGTGCACCATGGCAAGGAAAGAGGGAAGCAAGAGGCCCAGAATCATGTGAAGCAAAACTGGGACGTGGGGGTGGTAGTTGTGCAACGTTAGAAGTTATATCGATGGCCATTTTGAAATAAGTAAATGAGTTGATGTCGATTTTGTAGTTGTTGTGCAGAGAATGGAGTTCGTTGAGGATCAATTTCATGGAAGCATGAAGTTGATCAAAATTCAATTCGTGGCGGGTTAAAGTTTCGTAAACGTAGTTACGAAACTCTGTATTGGATTTTTTTTGAGAATCCATTATTGGAACCGGCTTTATACCAATGATAAGAACATAATTGAGGGGAAGATAGAACTAGAGAATTTAGAGTAGAAGTAGAGAAACTTTCTTCATAATAAGACTTCATGTAGGAAGTTAAACTATATATACAAACTAACAAACTAAAAAACACTAAAGATGCATGATCCACACTGCTTGGCTAAGGTAACTACCAATACATTATGGGTACGTGGGTGTAACTAAATTATAACCATATCATATTTATCCCTAAAGGGTAGAAGTGTTGTCTTGTAGGTTGAATAAATGTCACACTTGGCATCCTTTGGTTGGTAAAATATTTTTGATTCGAAACGACTAAGCATTGTATTGGGCATCGACAGTCCCCTCTTTGAAAAACTCCAATGCCCGTGTCTACAAGACTACAACCATTAAACCACTTTTAAATGTTAGTCTTGAAAACATTAAAGAAATTGTGTGTATGTGTCTACTTGACATCCCCTCTAAACTTGAATAATGTAGCTTTACAAATTTTGGGGTATTAATAACTGCAAAGCAAAAGAAAGGAAGGAATTGCACATGCTGCAATTATGTACATTTACAAACATCAGAATTAGCAATAGCTAACAGAAACAAAGGCCTTAAAGGGAGCTTTTTCTTCAAAAATTCAGATTTGAGAAGGCATAAATGAGAACCAAGTGCACTTTGATGAGCTCCCACTACCCACAGTATCCATTTTCATGAAAGAGAAGCGGCATGAGAAATAAACAATTAATGGTGTATCAACTTCAACCTTAAACCTGTATTTCTTCATCAAATCAAAGATCCCAACCGCTTCTTCCTTTCTTTTGCGGTCGCAAATGCTCTGATAGAAATCTGAAATGTCTCAATTGTAAGTAATCATTTCCCACCCATTTCTTCAAGTACACTCGCCATAGTCTCAAATTGGTCTGCCCGAGTACCACCATCATAGAATTATAAGTCCTAGAATCATTTATGCTCTGTCCAATAAAAGAACCTAAATGCAGGTCGTCGAGCATGTTTAAACCGTTCCAATACATCCACAACCAAATCATGGGTCAAATCAATTCCACATTCGTCTAACATCGCTTTCATATTTCGATCCAATGTAAACAATTCCTCCACTATTTTACACACTCTTTCAACTTCCTGCAGATCAACTTTTGATTTAACAGTTCCACCCTCTATATCATACCCCCCATGATTCACCATCAAACTCTCACTATCAACATCATCAGTAACTCCACAAATGCCCCTACAATCACAACCTTTCCTTCGTCCAAAATGTAGACACTTGCATACTTATAAATTTACTTAAAACCATTAAGATAAAACAACTAGTTTAAATCATATCTACTTAATACTTTTTAGGCTGTTTTATTTAGAGTTTATCAAGTGTAAATCCATCTGTTAAAACTACAGCAAAAAGATACCCACTGTTGTATATACAGCAGTTACCTCCCAAACTTTGTTAAGCAAGCCTTACTTAAATAAAATACATTATCTACTTAAACTTAGTCATCAACAACTATTACCACAGTGCCAGATAACAGTTGCTGATAGCTATCGGCCGCTATGCCTTAGTCACTTAAAATCTTTATTGCTGAAACATTGTACACTGTTGGAATATTGTTCTGAAAAATATCTTAAGACTTTAAGGTCTTCAGAAGCCTTTGTTAAAATAGATTCCAAACAGTATTTTTGAAAAACGCATGGCCTTCACTTTCAATATCATTATTTGGCCAGCACATTTCAAGCATATAACTATTCATAGAAAACTTTTATGTCTATATTAAATTCTCTACAGTATACATATCTCCAAAAGCTAACCACCATATTATTTTTTATGCTATGAGATATCATCAAAAATCCTCTACAAGATCTCTATGCATTAAATGATAGATTTCATCATCATTCTTCAAAGATCATCTCTGCTCTTTCAAACGACTATTTTATTCAAGATCTCTATTTATAAACCTTTGAAGCAAGGATTGAAATATGTGTAAGTCTAGTTGGCAACAAAATAAGGCTAGAGGGGGTGAATAGCCTTTTAAAAACTTTAAGGGTTATTTTGAAAACTTACAAAAGATGCAGCAGAAAAGATAAGTTTTCAACAGCTAATGTAACAACAGGTAACATCGAACATAAAACAGTTTGAGTAGCAGTTGTTGAATGTTTAAAAACAATTTGGTTTTCTTTTTATCACTAAAGTATATGGACTGAACTGAAAGACAAACTATAAAACAACTAAGTAAATTAGCTAAGAATGTAACTTACACTTAAGTAGATTGAAGCTGCTTAAGTGTAAGAAATAGTTCTATCAGCTGGAAGATATGAGACAGGATATTTGGAGTGGTTCACAGTGTAAAAACTGCTACGTCCACTACCAAGTTGGTCAAACTTGGATTTTGAAGCGTGCTAAATATATTGAAATTCTAATGATTACTAACGGAACTGTGTACAACAAAAACCAGTGTTTGAGGAGTATGATTAAGAAATAATCATACTCGTGCAACAATCAAGTATTCTTTTAAGATTAGGAAGAAGTAAGGAAGAATACAATGATTGCCTAAACAAAAACTAGAAAGGAATAATATTTGAAAGGATTATCCAGTAATTATTGAGGACTGGAACACATCAAAGAAGGAATAACTTGAAGGCATATTTTGAGTGTCCAGTCCCGGTTGAAGGAGATCAAAGAAGGAATGTTATTTGAGTAGATGGGTGAAGTCTTCAATCCTTCTATCCTCTTATATCTTCCACCAATAGAACTGGAATATTTCAAGAAAGAATTGCTTGAAGGCATATGAGAAATGTTTTGATCTAGCTCCTCTGTCTATACAATCCTTGCTCCAAACTGCTTTATATAGAGATACTTGAAGGTAGCCGTTTGAAAGAGCAAAGATGATTTTGAGGAGTGATGATAAAATCTATCTTTTACAACTCAAAGATCTTGAAGATGATTTATGATACGGAAGATATCACATAGCACAAGATCATAAATTCATAGATAGAGGTTAGATATCTTTTTGTATAAAATAAGGAGAGTAGATATCTCTAGCATGTAGTAATAAATAATATTGTTTAGTTAGAAGATATGATACACTGTTGAATATTTAATGCAATGATAAATTGTTGAGCAATTAAATGAATTTACAAAAAGTCTCATTTTGAACAGTTTAACGTTTGAAATTACATGGCCAAGAATTAAATACGTGAGAGTGGCCGAAAGTGTTTTTCAGAAACATTTGTTTAAAATACCGTATGAAAGAATATATAAGAAATCGTTTAAGTATTTTAATCAAAAGAGTGTAAGTAGATAGAGTAATTTTAACGTGGTGACTTACACTGATTATCAGCAGATGTTAGTTGTTGATCACTTTAGGTACAACAGATGGATTTATCTTTTAACGAAAGGTTGATTTAAGCTAAGTTGTTCTAAATGAAGGTAAAATTCACGTGTTTTTGAAAATATTATTTTTGAAAATCTTGAAAGCATTAATTTTGTAATTGTAATTTGAAGCGCATTATTTCAACAGCGTACAGTTTTCACTTTTCAGCAGATAGGGATTTAAGTAGGAAAGCATAGCAGTTGAAAACTGAATTTTAGCTGACAGCTGGTGTAAGAAAATGTTTTTAAGAAATTGTAACTATTAGGTAAAGGGATTAGCAGCTAGCTAACTAAGTCGCGTCAGATAGATGAATAAGACTTATGAGAGCTGCCTACCTTAGTCTAAGTTTATTTTATCTTGCTTAAAGTGGTAAAACATTAGTTGTAGGTCTACATGCTGAACTTCAGCAGGAAGAGCTTTAGACTTGCTAAAGTCTAATCAATTTGATTTTAGTTAACAACTAACTAATGTTCTAAACATTCATGTTTCAATGGTATGGTTGGAAGATGAAGAGAATAGAGGTCAGAGAAGTTGAAGCTATTATTACTCTCACGATATTGTCTCTTTGATTTGCTTCAACCCAGGACTGGACACCAACATATCTTTCAAGCAATTCTTTCTTTGAAGTGTTCCAGTCCTCAAACACTTACTAGATATTATTTCACTTCTTATTCTTTTCTAGTTTTTATTTAGACAATCATTGTATTCCAATTATCACTTCTTCCTAATCTTTAAGGTATACTTGATTATTGCATGATTTTAATTGTTTTCACAATCATACTCCTCAAACACTGATTTTTGTTGTACACAAATCCGTTAGTGATCACTTAGAATTTCTATAATATTTAGTGTCCTTAAAAAATTCAAGTTTGACCAACTTGGTAGTGAACGTAGCAGTTTACACTGTGAACCACTCCTAAATATTATGTCTTATCTTTCGGTTGATAGAAGTACTGTTTCTCACACCTAAGCAGCTTCAATCTACTTAAGTGTCAGTCAGTTACATTCTTAAATCATTTATTTAATTATTTTATATATTGCCTTTTAGTTCATTTCCTATATTAAGTGATAAGTTTAAAAACTTTCTACTTAAACCTGTGCTAACAACTGACATAGAGTATTTTGTTCATCAGCTGATAAAACAATTTGTCTATCAGCTGATAACTTATTCTTTCCGCTGCCAGTTTTTGAAGATTTTCAAAATAACCCTTAAAGTTTTTAAAAGGCTAACCACCCTCCCTCTATCTTTATTTCGTTACTTGCTAGATATACACACACAAAAATCCCAGCCAGACACAACCCTTGGGGCTCTATTGTAGCCTTCTACAACGTGATTTGAGATGTGAAATAAAGCTAAAAAATAAAAATTTCCAAATGTATCTTCTGTAGCATCAAAATCCACTTCCAATATTCAATAATAATCCTGCAAGTTTAATTTTTTTTAGAAAAATTATAAAATTAAAGGTACAATCTAACTGATTAAAATTAAAAATTATTGAACAATCAAATAACCATAATTTTCATAAATATGATAACAAAACCTATAATACCCAACACACGAACACACTTTACAAATTAAAATAAAAAATTTGAATATTCTACAATAATATCAACTATCAAAAAAATCTATTTTTGTACCAAATCAGTACTAAGTCACATACATGATCGCATAAGCTATTATACCTAAAACACATTCTCAAACACACACAGTACCATCTGAATAGGCCAGGGATCCATTGGGATGTTCTTATAAATGCCCTCATCAGTGTCTTTAGCTAAAGACGTCTTCTCAAAAGGTTCCATGACTATATTGATAAATTAATATTATGTGTATAATGTGTATGGGTTTAAGTATTCATTCAAGGAATGGCTATAACCCGTGAGAGTTCTAACGTAGTTCATGACTTATCTTGGGAGGTGGTCAGGAAAAGGCTATTTGATATTTGGGGCCACAACATTCTCAAATTCAAGAAATCTTGCCTCTAAACAATCACACAGTTTCTACATATTCAGAACCCTTTTGTACAATGTCAAGAATATGAAGTTGACTTCCCGGGTTAGTGATGAAACGACAAAGAGGAGAGAGAAAGAGACGACCTCGTCATGACCATCTAGGTTAATATTCTGTTTCTTGAAGACAAAGATTTCAAAATTGAGGAAAGACAATGGCTTAATCGCGGACACCAACAACCGAGCTAGAATGACCGCCATTACTGGAAACAGCTTTGAAGTTAAAGTTAGTGGATAACATGAATATGCCTAACACATAAATCTTTGAGACATAAGTTTAGACTAATGGAAGGACCCATCTACAAAATCTAAATATTTTCATACCTTAGCAGAATACAATATCAAATCTTTGTTCTTGAGAGAATGAATACTTCCATACGATGCAAGATTGAACGACGCATGTGAATCTGCCTGACACGGTATAGAAAATCCAAAATTGAGAAACAACAGGGCATAATCGCAAGAATTACTACAAACATGTATAGAGAGAGAGAGAGAGAGAGAGGAGAGATCAAACTGACCTTGTATAGATTTCTCTTTACTGAAGAGAGGTTTCAAAATTGAGGAAGGCAAAGGCATAATCAAGCATGTAAAAGCCATGTGAGCGCCAAAGGCTGAGCTAGAATCAATGCCATAGTAGAGAAGGCTCCAGATTTAAGAGATTTCAAGGCTGATCCGCTGCTGCCGACGACATTGAGACCTAGGTTTTTTGGGGCTGCTTTACTACTCGAAGAAGCTCGATGAAGATGACGCAGTCATAACCGATTGTAGGGGAAGTACGGAGTTGGAGGGGGTTTAGGGAAATTGATGGGTTTTTTTGTGAAACAATGTGCTGGATTGACATAAATCAATGGTTTTTTTTTTTTTTTGTTGTTGTTGTTGAGAAAACCATGTGCTAGGAGTGAAATTGGCAGTATAATTTTATGAGGTTTCTCATGACATGACCAAAACTTGTAGACTAATTCACATGTGTAAGGGTAAAATAGGCATGACCTATTTTGGTTTTGTTTCACCTTTCTTGGTCATAAAGTTTTGGTGGATATTTGGAAACAAAATCTTTAGTTGCATTTTTGGAAACAAAATATTCCGAAAGATTTTTGGTTTTCTTGGTCCTAAAGTTTAGGAGTTATTTTGGAAACAAAATCTATGTAACAATCCTTCTTAATGTCGTGCTCTTGGAATCCTTATCTTTTGGTAAGTGAATCTAGTATATTAGGAAGTTGATTTGATTTCCAATTCTAATCCTTGCCCTTCTTGGAGTTGGATTCCTTCTTTGTGTGTAGGTTTCATCCTCATTATAAATAAGTCATGGGCAACGGCTGAAGGGATCCCTGAATCGTGATAGAGAGAGAATTCATAACACAAAAAGAGCAGAAAATTCAAAATTCAGAATTCCAGCTTTTGTGCAGAAGTTGAATGTAGCTTCGGATGTTACAACATTGGAAGCTACATTGAAGTGCTGAAGATGTTTGTCTTCCTTGCTGTTTTTAGGAAGCTGTTTGTTTCTTCCCACGTTTGCTATACTTGTTTTTCTGTGGGTTTTTTGCTCTCCAAGACTTGTTGTCTTGTGAGAGCGTTTTGTTTTGTGATTTCACATAGTTTTTGTAAAACAATTCATCATTTTAAGTGAAATCTTTTTGGCCATGCGGCTAGATCTACAAGCATAGGCTTGTAGATTGTTTGGTAAACCTTTGTGCTTATTTTTGTGCTTTAGTTTAAAGTCTTCCGCTGTTTTGAACTTTTTGACCATTGTGACTTCCATTGTAGCTTCATTAGAAACTACATTGGAAGCTGCATTGGAAACTTGGAGAATCCTAGCTACTATTGTTCCTACAATTGGTATCAGAACCTCCTCTTGACATCACTAAGAGAAGATTCTGGTTATAGCCGTGATGGATTCTCATTATGAGAATGTTGTTCGTCCTCCAACTTTGACTAATGTAAATTATTCTATTTGGAAAGTAAAGATGCGTATCTTCATCAAATCAATTGATGAAAGAGCATGGCTTGATGTTCTAAATGGTTGGAGTCCTCCTAAGACTATTGATAATGATGGAGATGTTAAAATCACTAGTGAGGAAAATTGGACCACTCAAGATAGAACCATTGCTTCGTTTAATTCTAAGGCTCTTTCAGCCATATACAAGGCCTTAGATGCCAACACCTTCAGAGTTATTGCAAATTATGACTCTGCCAAGGATGTTTGGGATGCCCTTCAAACCTTATGTGAAGGTCCTGTTAGTGTTCGTGCTTCAAAACTTAGAATGCTTACTACTCAATTTGAGAACACTAGAATGAATGAAGATGAAGATATTATGTCTTACTATGCTAGATTACTTGATATATCTAATACTGCTCTTGCTTTGGGTGATCCTATCACCAATGATCGTCTTGTTAGCAAGATGATGCGAACTTTGCCTGAAAGGTTTAATGTGAAAATTTGTGTTATTGAGGAAGCTCATGACATTAACAAAATTGGTTTTGAAAGATTAGCTGGCATTCTACAAAATTTTGAGTTAAACCTCAATGAGCAAATTAAGAACAAAGGCAAAGGTGCATCATCTTCTACTCCTTTTGTGGAAAGTATTGCTTTTCCTTCTGTTGTTGATATTTCTTCTGAATTTCTTGAATTGCATAAGGAGATTGAGGAATCTGATTTTGGTGAAGAGTCAATGGATTTTTTAACAACAAAGTTTAAAAATATTTTGAAAGCAAAGGGGCAAAACAGATCTCCATCTTCTATCACCAAAACAGTTTTCAAAACTGAGCCTAGCAAATTTCCTCCCAAAGAAAGTTCTTTTCAAACCCCTAAAAAATCTTTTACCAATCCTTTTGCTAAACAGCCTACATCTAGAAGTAAAAATATTGATTCTATTCAATGTAGGGCTTGTCAAGGGTTTGGGCATTATGCTAATCAATGTGCTAATACTTTGATAAAGAAGGGTTTGAATTTTTCTGCTACTTTGAGTGATAGTGATGATGAAGATCCAGGTGATTTCATCACTCTCACTGCTACACACAACTCTCCATCCGATTTTGCAGGATTTTCAGCCAATGTAGCTCCCAATGTAGCTCCGGATGCAACTACATTGGACAGAAACTGGGATTTTTGTTGTTTTAACTCCTCTGTCACAGAAGATGTGGAGAATCTGAATCAGACCTACTGGAAGCTTACAAAGAGTTGTACAAGGATTGGCAGAAAAGGGCTTATCAAGTTACATTGCTTAGAAAGACAAATGATTTGCTAAAAAAGGTAAATGAAGATCAGAAGGAGTGTATCACAAGGTTGGAATGTTTGCTGACCAAGAAGGATGTGGAGATTGAAGATCTGAAAGAAGAACTCATCAAAGCCAATGAAACCTTGGAAAAATGGAATTCAAGCCAACACAAAATGGATGATATGTTGAATTCTGGTAATTCTGGTAAGTCTGGTATTGGATTCAGGCCTAAGACATTTGTGAAAGAAGGTGAAGGTATGTCTACTTAACCAAAACATCCCACACAAAATTTTCAAAATCCAAACTTCTTTGAAAAACCCAAAACAAGAAAGAGAAATTTTGTGTGTCACTATTGTCACAAGCCAGGTAATATTCAACCATTTTGCTTCCTTAAAAAGGCTGTCTATAAGGAAGAGGTTAGGCAAGCTTACCTAGTTCGTAACCAAGTACAACACCAAATGCAACATCAGCAAAAAATGTTCAGAAAAGTTTGGGTTCCTAAAAGACAATCAGACACTGTTCCTGCCCCAGCTTATACAAAATCTGCAAGTTCTGGAAATTTAGAGGATAAAATTCAGAATGTAGTTCAGGATGTAGCTCCCAATGTAGCACCGGATGCAGCTACATTGGAAGTTACATTGGTCAGAAACCTGCCAGATGCTGAAACTGTCTCTGAACAACCTGAACCTTAACCTAATCCGACTGATCGCAGCCATGTCATTCCCAGCCGCATTCAGAAAGTTCATCCATCCTCACAAGTCATAGGTAATATTCATGATGACATATACACAAGGAGAAGAGGTAAGGTTGATTCTCACAAATTAGCATGCTTATCAAAATATTTTTGAGAGAAGCCTTACAACTTTTATGGATGCTTCCAAATGATCAAAGATTATGGGCTACACATTGATGTGTTAACCTTGTATTTTGATAACACCTATGCAATTTGTTTAGCACAAAAATCTAGTTCATCATTCTCGAACAAAACACATAATTTAAGACACCACTTTATTAGAAACTTGGTTGAATATGGAAATTGTTTGCATTGAACATGTTGGGACTGAAAATCATCTTGCTGATATATTTGCCAAGTGTCTTGATTTTGAGAGATTTTTCAATCTTTGGAAATCTCTTGTGTTATGTGTGCCGTTTGACTTTACACTTAGTTAATTATAAAAAATTAAAAAAAATTAGGCATGATTGCATTTTGTCTTTAGAGGGCACTCTAGATCATTTGACTCACATGTTTGTGCCTTTTGTTGTTGTTTAGGAATTGCATTCAAAATCAATTGTGATTTTTTTATGATTCTCTTTCTCACCCAATTCTTGAGCATATTTGAAGTCCACAAAGGAAAGAGCTACCTTTAAAAACAAGGGTTGTAGCACTTTATCTTGGTACTATGGAACTTAGGTTCTCATAGGTTGATCTTGAGAAAATTGAATACCCTTGAAAGAAAAAGTGTGAAAGCTACCTAACGGAAAAGAGCTACCTATGAACAAGGTTTGTTGCCATTCTCTCTTGGGACTATGAATCTTTGGATTTCATGGATTTATCATGTGCAAAATGGCTTCCCTTGGTAAATAGTGTGAAAGGTTCCTAGTGGCATGTTTTTATAGCTTGAAATAAAGTAGAGCTATATTCCTAGGGAAATAAAGTACCTATGAATTTTTGTTATGAAAAATTTATGATCTTGGGAGAGAAATCTGGTTGAGAAAACAAAAAAATGCAATATTGAAAATAAAATCACAATTTTGGCGAATGCACCTCTCAATGCAGATGCATTATGAACTACATCCTTTGATCTGGTCTTTATCACTTGTGTGTGATTGCATTATTCTTTTGCCTAGCTTTTAGTTATCATATTTTTAGGCATAAAATTTTAGGACATGCATTGTTGGTAAGGATATCAGCTTGGTGAAATTTTGTCCTAATATAAACTGTGCAAATCAATTTTCAAAAATCTCCATGTTGAAAAATATTTAGTGGTTGTCTAATTTTTGTGGGGAACTAAGAGATATTGAATCTGGATATCAGGTGCTCAGTTATTGCTAAGTGTGTGATCAAATCATGGTGAACACTTAATTGTGTTTTTCAAAATCTTTGATTTTTGATAATTCCTAAAAGATTGTTTATCCCTCTTCCTTTTCTGGTCAAATAGGGAGAGAGACACCATGTGTTTTTGGTGATGATGATGAATTTGATTCCTTGTAGATTCATCATGTTTGTTTTGTATGCATGTGATTGCATCATTGGTATATTCTGATTTGTGCTTAGTAATGATTTCTGATTTTATACCTTGCACAAATTCAGGGAGAGATGAGATTTTCTAACCAATGCAGGTTAGATGGTTTAATTGGTGTTGAATAAACACTTGTCATTTGATTTGACCAGAAAGGCTCAACAAAGGGGGAGATTGTAAAGGTAAAATAGGCATGACCTATTTTGGTTTTGTTTCTCCTTTCTTGGTCATAAAGTTTTGGTGGATATTTGGTAACAAAATCTTTAGTTGCATTTTTGGAAACAAAATATTCCTAAAGATTTTTGGTTTTCTTGGTCCTAAAGTTTAGGAGTTATTTTGGAAACAAAATCTATGTAACAATCCTTCTTAATGCCGTGCTCTTGGAATCCTTATCTTTTTGGTAAGTGAATCTAGTATATTAGGAAGTTGATTTGATTTCCAATTCTAATCCTTACCCTTCTTGGAGTTAGATTCCTTCTTTGTGTGTAGGTTTCCTCCTCATTATAAATAAGAGTCATGGGCAACGACTGAAGGGATCCCTGAATCGTGATAGAGAGAGAATTCATAACACAAAAAGAGCAGAAAATTCAGAATTCGAATTTCAGCTTTTGTGCAGAAGTTGAATGTAGCTTCGGATGTTACAACATTGGAAGCTATATTGAAGTGCTGAAGTTGTTTGTCTTCCTTGCTATTTTTAGGAAGCTATTTGTTTCTTCCCACGTTTGCTATACTTGTTTTTCTGTGGGTTTTTTGCTCTCCAAGACTTGTTGTCTTGTGAGAGTGTTTTGTTTTGTGATTTCACATAGTTTTTGTAAAACAATTCATCGTTTTAAGTGAAATCTTTTTGGCCATTAGGCTAGATATACAAGTATAGACTTGTAGATTGTTTGGTAAACCTTTGTGCTTATTTTTGTGCTTTAGTTTAAAGTCTTCCGTTGTTTTGAACTTTTTGACCATTGTGACTTCCATTATAGCTTCATTAGAAACTACATTGGAAGCTGCATTGGAAACTTGGAGAATCCTAGCTACTATTGTTCCTACAACATGTATTATAAATTTACCCTTTGTAGAATCTTGCATGCTTTAGATTTTCTTAAAACCATTAAGTTTAAAACAAATATCTAATTAATTAAAACCTTAATCTATTTTTACTTAGACTTTGTAACAAGTCTAAATCTACCTACTGAAACCTTCAGCAGATAAGATACCCTCTGTTGTTTATACAACATATACCCCTTTTGACTTTGCCTAGCTGCCTTCCTACTTGTTTTGTTATATATGTCTAAAGCATAAGTCAAGAGCAGCTAGCAGCTGCTGCTGATAACAGTGTCAGCACCTGCTTATACACTCGAAATTTTCTATCAGTTGAAACACTATGTCTGTTGAAATATTCGACCTTTACGCGCTTATTTTTAAAAGCATTATTTTGGTCAATTTTTTCAAACAAAAAAACTATTCACATGTCCTATCAATAGAAAACTTTCATGCATGTCTTAAATGTTCTTTATATAATCAAACCTAGCTAACCACTCTATTTAATATTTCATGCTAGAGTGTACTCTTTGTCTCTTACAGTTTGCAGAATTTCTGGGCATTCAATGATAGATCATGATCATCATTTCGTCAAGAAATTCAAGCTTCAGCCTCATTCTCTCAAATGGCTACAAATCTGGATATATCTATAAAATGTTTGAAGACATGATTGAAGAATGCACCCTTCGCAATATTACATGCTTAGTATTCAAAAAATCTCAAATCCTCAGAGCACACTAAAAGAGACAAACACATTGAAACCTTCATTCAGACCCAGAATTTCAAATCTTTCTTTGAAGAGTTTCTTCTCTCAAACATTTACTAGATAGTCTTTAATATAATATTCTTTTCTAGTTTCTATTTGAACAATCACTGTTCGTTTGTTCCTATATTCTTTCGAATCCTTAACGAACATATATATAAAAAACGAACAGTTGAGTTTATGCACAATTCGACAAAAATATAAGAGTTGGACCTTAAATTAAACTCCCACGGTTGCACCAAAAAGACCATGTATGAAAAATGTCTAATAATTAAGAGATAAGTAAATAATTTTGAAGTTGAAAAAAAATACAAAACTAATTGAGCATAGTCAAGATGTTTATAGTAGGGAAAATCGCAACATTGGTCCCTCAACTATAGTCGGTCATAGTAATAGTCCTTTAACAATTTTTTTAGTCAAATTTTGGTCATATGAGTATGAAATTTTTGCAACTACAATCCTTTTGATGGATGCCATTAAAAAATTAACATTAAGTTGTCATGTGTCTTACACGTGCGTTAAGTAAAGACTAGAATTAAAAAAAAAATCCAAACCTTACTTATATCACAATTTTCAATCAAGTTCCTAGGGTTTGAAAAAAGACTTAAAGGCCATCTTCCCCGGTAAACGTGGAGCCCCATAAGCCTAATCAAGATCAATAAACCTCACTACATTTACAAATTGAACCGAAATTGGCGTATAATGCTTTCTCCCCGATCCAAAGCAAATCATCAACACGAAGGCAAGGTTACCTATTCTCAATCAAAAAGAAATCCAAAACTCAAACTCACAACTATGATCTATATAAATATATAGTTAAATATTAAACCAAAACGAAAGAAATTGAAATTCCTTTAACAACCACCTAATCAAGCCACTACAAAACAATATCTATACACACAAATTAAAATCATTTAAACCCAATTGGAAACCAAATTAAATTTCTCATAAAAACTAGCCTAGTCCATCAACTGGTACATCAGTTGCATTAAAGACCAACTAAAAATAAAATTAGCCTCCCATGTACCAAAAAAAGAAGAAGGACAAGTATCAACCGCTAACGAGGAAAGGAAGGTTATAATGAACACAAATATCTTCAACAATTACATTATTTCTTAACCATTTACCCCAAGTTACTATCTAATTCATTAGCTTAGATACAATTATAAACCCTCAAATTAATTACCAGTACAAAGAATAAAGCAATTTCCCATAGCATTAGAAATTAGTGAGGGTTTTTCCACCAAATACATGTAGAACAAAAACGGAAAATCAAAGCTTAGTCCAGAATTTCCTTGTAGAAGAAACATCATAACAACAACGACTACAGAGAAACTTCAACTCTGGCCATTACATGAATTTATTGTTAGTGATAGTAAGAAAGACATTGGGGAGGGTCCATCAAATCATCGCCGGCGAGTTCCAGATTGACTAAAACAACTGGCAAATTACTGATTCTCTCTTGCCCTATTCCGACCAAGACCACCATCTACAGTCACCTTTAATCGCTCCGGCGAAGCCCCATCCAAGGTCTCTCTCCCTCAAAATTTCTTTTTGATTGACAATAAGTAACATTGCCTTCGTGTTGATGATTTGCTTTGGATTGGGGAGAAAGCATTATACGCCAATTTCAGTTCAATTTGTAAATGTAGTGAGGTTTATTGATCTCAATTAGGCTTATGGGGCTCCAAGTTTACTGGGATGAAGGCCTTTGGGTCTTTTTTTAAAATCCTAGGGACTCAATTGAAAATAATGATATAAGATACGTGTGAGGCACATGACAACTTAACGGTAATTTTTGAACGACATCCATAAAAAAAACTGTAGTTGTAAAAATTTCATACTCATAGTTCCTAAATTTGACAAAAAATTATTAAGAGACTATTACTGTGACCGACCTATAGTTAAGGAATCAATGTTGTGATTTGCCTTTTGTAGTATATGTGCAGAATAAAGTTGAAAGGTTTATGAAAAAATGTTGAAATATTTTTTAAAATAAACTCTTTTAAGGTGAACGTTTTAAATTATAGTTGTAAATTATTTGACTGAATTGAGGAACTATCAAGTATGAACTCAATTTGGAATTATTGGTTGTGTGTAGGATGTCAATTGTGCCCCTACATAATTTAAGTTTGAGATTTAAAAGATATACACACACACACACACACACACACACAATATGTATATATGTCCATCTGTTCCACCCAAAAAATTGTTTGGAAAATGTAATAATTTAGAAATATATCAATGTTATTGGAGTTGATTATGATTACTAAAATATCGAAATATAATCAATCTATAATACAATACAGCTCAGTCTCGCACGCTCGCAATTGATAAAAGATATTTAGAGGCTGAGATTGATTCCTTTAACGAGATCCTACGGTTATTATCGCTCCCCGATTTCACATGTGTGAACTGCGGTTGAGCAAACCCCCTCGCACCCCTTCTCCCTCTGCGTGCCCCTCTCCCCAACTCTTTCCCCTCCTTTCTCGCTTTCCCTATCTTTTGGAATCTTTCTCCACCTTTTCTTCCGACGACAGTTCAACCTTCTTTCTATCTTTACGTTTCTCCTTCGTCTTCTAATATGGTTTTCCCAACTGCAAAATCCTCCTTTGTGCTTCCCCTTCGCCCCCTGCAACCCCTCATGCCCTGCTGTTTTGTTTCTCTCCCTTTTCTTCTACGCCACCCTCTACGTCGGAATTGTCTGCTACCACCGAAATTGAGCACTGTCCTCTCCGCCTAGTTCACGCCCTCTCCGCCAGAATTTGTAAGTTCCCCTTTCTTCGTCTCTTCATCTCTCTAATCCAGTTGACATGGTGCTTGCTTCATCGACCTAACTATACCTTTGTGAGCACAAAACCGGGTTTAGCAGTGAACAGACCATATTCGATCCCCGAAGGTTTCCTCAATTCGTTGTTTCAGGTATCTTCTTCTTCTTTTTAACTAAGATTTATGTCATATATGATTTATGATATATTCTCACGTCTCAGTTGTTCAGTACCCTTTTTCAGTTTATTGTCTCTCTCTATATATTGTTTCAATTTTGTCTCCCTTTATAGCAATTCATGAGGGGTGTACAAGAAATAAATACTTGAAACAGACTTAGTGCACACATACATACATAGCAACTTCAGTTCTCTCTGCCCTTTATTTCGATTTCTTCATACTTGAAATAAATACTTGCGTATGAAATAAATTATTGAATGTTCCCCATGAAATTATTTGTGTTTTGGGTTTTGAATTTTTTTACCTAAAACATTTCATAGTTCAATGTTATCCTCGGTGCTCGGTCAAGGGGTGGTTTTCACAAAGCACTTTTCGATTTATGTTTGTGTGTACAACAAATGGTTTATAGTCTCTTTTTCAATTACTAATGAATTGTACCTCGCTAAGATATAGTATATTTCTTTGTTCTATGGAGGGTGGCAATGGGAATGCCATTCATCTGCAACTTTATTCTCACATTTGAAATGCCCAATTGTTGATTGAATCCCATCACTCCAAGATGAAATTTCCACAAAGATCTGGTATCTCATTCCTAGCCTTCGATGTTATCTTGGATTCCTAGCCCCTTTGAGAGTTTAGTGAATGAAATTCTTATCTTTTATTTCCTAAATTAACATATTTAGATAGATTTGTTTGCAATATTGCTATCCTCATCCAGATGCTTCAATCAAGAGTATGTAATGGATCTCATTACAAGGAGTTTCATTCTAGGCAATGGCACTCTCATCACACACTCCATTTCAGTAATTAAAACGAGCCTAAATGTGAACAGCCAACAATTAAATGTATCTAAAACCTTGAAATATCAGTCCAAAGATGAACATAAAATGCCCTTTTGGTAAGAAGAAGAAGCAGGTGAATAATGAAACAAATTCTATTAGATATTTAGATGACATCACCCATACAATAAAGTGACAAGCAGGACATCCATATTCTGATTTTTTTTCAAGAAGATACGATTTAGGAGACGTATTTCGCAATAAAGAGCTATGAAGCTAGCTAACAAAAGGAAAAGGCATCACAGGCACTCTTCAGAACACTTAATCAAGAGCTTAGATTGTAGGTAGTGGAGAAGCAGAAGATCAACTCCTTCATCTTCAATTAAATTCATTATAAGCTCTTAATAAGGTTAAGATATTTGATACAACGAATTGTTTGATTTTGCAGGCCAGAGATGAAATGTTTACGAGCATGCAACTTGACCGGATTTTCTTAACAACATGAAGCATCTTTTTGAGTATGTATACTTTAATTACATTTTCCATTGTTGGGTTCATAATTTGATTTTATGTGTCTTAAATAAGAATATTTATGCAATGTCTCCTTTTACATTCATTTGCAATATAATAGAGTATATTTCTTTGTTCTATGGAGGGTGGCAATGGGAATGGCATTCATCTGCAACTTTATTCTCACATTTGAAATGCCCAACTATTGATTGAATCCCATCACTCCAAGATGAAATTTCCACAAAGATCTGGTATCTCATTCCTAACCTTCGATGTTATCTTGGATTCCTAGCCCCTTTGAGAGTTTAGTGAATGAAATTCTTATCTTTTATTTCCTAAATTAACATATTTAGATAGATTTGTTTGCAATATTGCTATCCTCATCCAAATGCTTCAATCAAAAGTATGTAATGGATCTCATTACAAGGAGTTTCATTCTAGACAATGGCACTCTCATCACACACTTCATTTCAGCAATTAAAACGAGACTAAATGTGAATAGCCACCAATTAAATGTATCTAAAACCTTGAAATATCAGTCCAAAGATGAACATATGTGAGTGTTGGCTTGGCCCAAATGGGCAGCCCACTTAGTCTACCCAAACCCAGCAACCCAAGACCCATAACCCACTTACCTTTATTCCCTCCTCTGTTGACTTTTCGGCTGATTGGTTTTTAGTTTTGGGGAATCTTTGATTTCCTTGATTTTTGGCTCTTTCCTTCTTAAGCTCTCTGTCAGCCGCGTCCCTGCATCCTTGCCAATTTCTTCGGGCTGATTGACTGCTTGGCTGGTTATATATACTCCCTTCTATCCGTCTCTTGCAGTAGATGAGTATCAGATCAAGTCCATCTTCAAAGGAGGTAATTTCTTTTGGTAATCTATCTCTCTCTCTCTCTCTCTCTCTGCGTCTTTGTCGAGCCGTGTTTCTTGGTATACACTGTATGTGTGTGCGTGAGCTTAAAGATTACAGTGATAGTGAGTTCTATGAGGGGGGTTTTGGGTTGTGTGAGATTTCTTGTTGGAAGGATGGGTTGTATACACAGTTGGGTGAAATCCTTGGAAACATTGTCCCTTCGGTTGTGAACTCTTTTGGTTGGACTACTATACTTTGTGTATATGTAGTGGGGATCTGAGCCTAGGCATTATAAGCCCTAGACAGATTCGAGTTAGGCTCCATTGAGCCGAGGATACTCAAAATACTAATTTATCGTTTTATATTGCTTTATTATATATTGCTTGTTGCAGGTGATTTATTGGCAATATAGGAGTGTTAACGATTTATTAGTGTGTCTTTCGACTTTGGTATATTGTAAGTTTACTGCCAAAGTCAAAGACGGGTATTTATTCAAAGTCTCATAATATTATTTGGTGTGGCTCCGGTTTTGGTTCGGTAAGTATCCTTATTTTTGCGTTACAGTGGTATCAGAGCGTAGGTGGGTTGAATCAAATTTTTTGGAGCCTTCTTCATTCCAAATTTGGGTTGCGACTTTGGTATTTTATTATTCGCCTATTAATTGTGTTTCTTGTCTGCTCTGTTAATTTTTTGCTTCCATATATTCTTACTTTTTTGCTTGTTATTTTTTCCGATCTTTGTTGCATTCGAAATTAAAATCGGTGATTTTTCTCATAAACGTTAAATTGTATTTTTTTGACTATGTCTACTTACACTTTAGAACCGTTTAATGGAAAATCTGATTTTTCAATTTGGCAACAAAAGATGAAAGGAATTTTGATAAAAGAAAAGTGTTTTTATGCTATAACTCAAAAATTCAAAAAGGATGCATCTGAAGATGCTATACTTGAAATTGATGAATGTGCTTACTCGTCTATTATTTTGAACTTGACTGAATCTGTGATTCGTAAGTGTGGTAAACAATCGCATGCTAAAAATCTTTGGGATAAACTTGAGGAAATTTACTTTAAGAAGAATTTGCCTAATAAGACATATCTTTTAGAAAAATTCTTTAGTTTTAAATTAGACCTCAATAAGGATATCGAAGATAATGTTGATGCTTTTACCAAGTTAGTTCAAGAAATAAAACAAACGGGTGATGAGCACATAGATAACTACACTTCTATTGTCCTATTAAATGCTATACCAGAATCTTACTCTGATGTTAAGTCTGCGATCAAATATGGTAGAGACCAAGTTAAACTTGATACGGTGATTAACGAGTTGAAGAGTAAGGAGTTAGATTTAAAGGTCAATAAAGGGAAGTCTAGTATAAATGAGGTTAATATGGTTAGGGGTAGATCTCTCCATAGGAACAATGGAAAATCTCATCAAAATCAAAATCAAGGCAAAAATCAAAACTTGGGCAAGAGCAAAGGGAGAAGCAAAAGTAGGTCGAGCTCAAAGCAAAGACATAGAACTTGCTACAATTGTGGTGAAGTGGGCCATTTTAAGAAGGAGTGCCCTAATCCGAAAAGGAAAAATCAAAATCAAGAACAAAACCAAGGTGATTGCAACTTAGCTTCTGGTAGTAATGTTTCTGCTGATGTGTTTATGGTTACTGATTCTTGTGATAATGTTGTGAATTCTGTGCATTCTCCTTGTGCTAGTGAATGGCTTATAGATTCTGGTTGCACTTATCACATGACACCATTGAAATCATTGTTTACTACTTATAGAGAAGTTAATGTTGGTTCTGTTTCTCTAGCTAACGAGAAAAAAATGTGATATACTTGGTATTGGTGATATTGATTTGAAATGCAATTCTGGTTATGTTTTAACTTTGGAAAATGTGAGACATGTGCCTGAATTATGTAGCAATTTGATTTCATGTGCCTCATTAGAGGATGATGGTTTGGAAGGTAAATGGGGTAAGGGTGTTATGAAAATACTAAAGGGGTCTTTAGTTATTGCAAAATGTGAAAAACGTCGGAACTTATATGTTTGTTGTGTTTTACCTATGTCTACTTTTGAGATTTATGCTAATGTCGTTAAGGAAGATAAAGCGATTTTGTGGCATAAGAGACTAGGTCACATAAGTAATAAAGGGTTAGAAATTTTGCAAAAAACGGGTGTCTTTGGAAATGAAAAATTTTCTGGTTTACCTTTTTGTGATACTTGTGTTAAGAGCAAACATCATAAAGTGAGTTTTCCACCCCCTTCCCTAGGAAAGCATTCTAGCAAAAAATTCCTTGATTACATACATGTCGATGTATGGGGGCCCTCTAGTGTGCCCACTCAAGGTGGCAATAAGTATTTTCTATCCATCATTGATGACTTTTCACGAACAGTCTGAGTTTTCTTAATGAGACACAAATCTGAGTCGTTTGAGAAATTTAAAACTTGGAAAGTTTTTATTGAAAATCAAACTGGAGAGAAAATCAAAATGCTTAGGACCGATAATGGATTAGAATTATGTAATCATGAGTTTGATGGATTCTGTGCTATTCATGGTATTGGTCGACATAAAACTGTTCCCTATAACTTGCAATAGAATGGTGTTGCCGAGCGTATGAACATGACTCTTTTGGAAAGAGTGAGAGCTATGCTCAATACTTCGGGTCTCTCCAAACGTTTTTGGGGAGAGGCAGTTGTAACTGCCGCCTATATCATCAATAGGTCCCCCTCTATGCCTTTGCATGGTAGATGCCCTGAAGCGATCTTTACGAGTAAAGAGATTGATATCTCGCATGTGAGGGTGTTCGGTTGTGCGGCTTATGCACATCAAAGACATGACAAACTTGAACCTAGGGTTGCTAGATGTGTGTTTTTAAGGTACCCGGAGGGTGTGAAGGGGTACAGACTTTGGTTAAAAGAGAAAAATGGTTTTAAGATCATAATTAGTAGGGATGTTGTCTTCAATGAACTTGAATTTCCTTGCTTGATTCCTGCTCAACCTATACCTGTTAATGATGTTCCCCCTCCCCCCGGCTCCAATTGCAGTGGAGCAACCCCATGTTGTTGATGATGTGCCAACCGAAAGTGTGGAAATTGATCATGAGAATGTTGAAATTGAACACAATGAAGATGATGAAAATGTAGTGGATGAGCATGTCCCGGAAATAGAAAATCTAGATGACTACCAACTTGCTAGGGACCGACCTAGACGGGAAGTTAGGATACCATCTAGACTTAATGATTTTCATATGACATCTTTTGTGTTTAGTGTGTTTGATTCTCTTGACAATTGTGATGAACCTAAATCTTACCATGATACTTTAAAGTCTTCTCATTCTGCTAAGTGGTTAAATGCTATGAAAGATGAAATGAACTTGTTGCATGTTAACCAAACATGGACCTTGGTCCCTAAACCTAAAACATGTTCTCTTGTTGCTTGCAAATGGTTGTTTAAGGTTAAGACTGAGAATGAGAGTGTTAGATTTAAAACACGGTTGGTTGCTAAAGGATTTACTCAAAAGGATGGGATAGATTACAAAGAAATTTTTGCTCCGGTTGTCAAATTTACTACGGTAAGAGTCATGCTTGCTTTAGTTGCTCAGTTTAATTGGGAATTAAAACAAATGGATGTGAAAACGTCGTTTTTACATGGTGACTTGGATGAAAAATTTTCATGAGACAACCCGAAGGTTTTGTTGATAAGAGAAATCCCGACTATGTGTGTTTATATATTAAAAAAATCTTTGTATGCCTTGAAACAATCTCCTAGGATGTGGAACAAGAAGTTTGATATGTGTATGTTGTCTTTAAAATTCACTCGTAGCTCCTATGATCATTGTTTGTATTTTAAAGTCAACTCTTCTACTCCTGTGTTCCTATTGATTTATGTTGATGATATGCTTATTATCAGTCCTTGTATTAAATCAATTGAAAATGTGCAAAATTGTCTTAGTGCGAATTTTAACATGAAAGATCTTGGAGATGCTAAAAAGATTTTGGGAATGAACATTGTTAGGGATAGAAAGAATTCCACTATTTCTCTTAATCAAATTTCTTATGTGCAAAAGTTTTTGAGTAAATTTAGGATGGAGGATGCTAAACCTGTTGATGTGCCTCTAGGAGGACATTTCATCCTTAGTAAAAATCAGACTCCCCAAACTGATTTTGATAAAAAGCAAATGGAGAAAGTGTCTTATTCTAATGCGATTGGTTCCATTATGTATTTTATGGTTAGCACTAGACCTGATATAGCCTATGCTATTAGTTGCTTGAGTAGATACATGTCTAACCATGGTATGCCTCATTGGGAAGCGGTCAAATGGCTTCTTAAATATCTTGGTTATTCTGTGAATTATGGCTTGAAATTATCCAAATGCAATGAATGTGTTGTATTGAAAGGTTATGTGGATTCTAACTATGCTAATGATAGAGATAGTAGGAAGTCTACTACTTCTTATGTGTTCACTTTGTGTGGTTCATGTGTTAGTTGGAAATCTCAATTACCACCCATTGTTGCATTGTCTACTACCGAGTCTGAGTTTGTTGCTATAACTGAAGCTTTTAAAGAAACGACTTGGTTGAAAGGATTGATAACTGAAATTGGTTTTCTAAAGGAAAAAGTTGTGATTTATTCTGACAGTCAGTTAGGAATTCAACTTTGCAAAAACCCTGTTTTTCATGATAGAACGAAACATATCGATGTTCGTTTTCATTACTTGAGATATTTAATTGAAAAGGGTTTTATTTTTCTAGAAAAAATTATATCTCAGTATAATCCTGCGGATATGAATACGAAATGCTTACCTGTGTTAAAATTTCAAACATGCTTGAAAATTTTGAATTTTGATACCGGTGGTTGAATGCATGCTTCGTGTCCCTGTTTCCTTACTTTGTGTTTGGAAAGTGAGTTTTGACCCTTTTTCAGTTTTTCTTTGTGAAAATATGTCTCCCGTTCTTGTTTCCTTCTTTGTGTTGGATCAAGTTCGGGATAGGCTATGATGTTCCCCACTTATGTCCATGAGTTCAATATGATCGTCCCGATACTTGTTCCAAGGTGGAGATTGTGAGTGTTGGCTTGGCCCAAATGGGCAGCCCACTTAGTATACCCAAACCCAGCAACCCAAGACCCATAACCCACTTACCCTTTATTCCCTCCTCTCGTTGACTTTTCGGCTGATTGGTTTTTAGTTTTGGGGAATCTTTAATTTCCTTGATTTTTGGCTCCTTCCTTCTTGAGCTCTCTGTCAGCAGCGTATCTGCATCCTTGCCGATTTCTTCGGGCTGATTGGTTGCTTGGCTGGTTATATATACTCCCTTCTGTCCGTCTCTTGCAGTAGATGAGTATCAGATCAAGTCCATCTTCAAAAGAGGTAATTTCCTTTGGTAATTTATCTCTCTCTCTCTATGCGTCTCTATCGAGCCGTGCTTCTTGGTATACACTGTGTGTGTGCGTGAGCTTAGAGATTACAGTGATAGTGAGTTCTATGAGGGGGGTTTCGTGTTGTGTGGGATTTATTGTTGGAAGGCTGGGTTGTATACACAGTTTGGTAAAATCCTAGGAAACATTGTCCCTTCGGTTGTGAACTCTTTTGGTTGGACTGCTTTACTTTGTGTATAGGCAGTGGGGATCTGAGCCTAGGCATTATAAGCCCTAGACAGATTCGAGTTAGGCTCCATTGAGCCGAGGATACTCAAAATACTAATTTATCGTTTTATATTGCTTTATTATATATTGCTTGTTGCAGGTGATTTATTAACAATATATGAGTGTTAACGATTTATTAGTGTGTCTTTCGACTTTGGTATATTGTAAGTTTACTGCCAAAGTCAAAGACGGGTATTTATTCAAAAGTCTCATAATATTATTTGGTGTGCTCCGGTTTTGATTCGGTAAGTATCCTTATTTTTGCGTTACAACAAAAAATGCCCTTTTGGTAAGAAGCAGAAGCAGGTGAATAATGAAACAACTTCTATTAGATATTTACATGACATCACCCATATAATAAAGTGACAACTAGGACATCCATATTCTGATTTTTTTTCAAGAAGATACGACTTAGGAGACGTATTTTGTAATAAAGAGCTATGAAGCTAGCTAACGGAAGGAAAAGGCATCACAGGCACTCTTCAGAACACTTAATCAAGAGCTCAGATTGTAGGCATTGGAGAAGCAGAAGATCAAATTCTTCTTCTTCAATTGAATTCATTGTAAGCTCTTAATAAGGTTAAAATATTTGATACAATGAATTGTTTGATTTTGCAGGTCAGAGATGAAATGTCTATGAGCATGCAACTTGACCTGATTTTCTTAACAACCTGAAGCATCTTTTTGAGTATGTATACTCTAATTACATTTTCCATTATTGGGTTCATAATTTGATTTTACGTGTCTTAAATAATAATATTTATGCAATGTCTCCTTTTACATTCCCTTTTCTTTACAAATTTTATAAACTGAGCAGAGTGAAACTTTTTGAGTAATCAGTAAATACTCTGACATAGCAGTTGGGTTCTAAGCAGAAATCATTTTTCTAATTTGTAAACTCTTTACGTATTTTAGTATAGTCACCAAAGAATGTTAAAGCTATTCAAATCTAAACTTGAGGGCTGTACATATATTTAAATATTGTCATAGCTCTATTACCAAGCCTTCTTTAATCTTAGGACAAGTTCTGTTTAGTCAGAAGGAAATCATTTTTCTTCACTATGGTGGTCTTTATATATTCCCTAATCCTGTGATTATGTCATGTTTTTTCCTTTTAATGTTTAGTAATGCATACATGAGTTTACTAGGTTGAATTGTGCTTATTTTTTGGTGCTATCACCTTTTGAGATGTTGATGTTCATCTTGGGTATCATTTGATTTCATTGCATCCATATCATATGTGATAACTGCATGCTTAAATTTATAACACAACAACCAATAATGTAAATCAAGGATAAAGGACAGATCATTGTTTTAACTATTGAATGAATGATTCAAGATTTAGAGTCAACTTCATGTTTTAAAAGGCGATGTCTTCAGTTGAGATCATTGTTTCTTTAATGAAACTGATGATCCAAGATTACTCCCTTAATTTCTTCAATCAAAAGTACCTGTTCAAAAAGTAAAAAACTATGCATATATATCAGCATCAAAGACAAGAAAAATAGTAAATTATAGTTTGTGTTAATGAAAAATAGATTATAATTTGTGTTAATGATTTTCTTCATATATTGGTTTTGTTATAGTTTGTGTTAATCGGGTGCTGTGATATAATCAGTAATTTTTTATGATTTTTGTTCAGTACCCTTTTTCTGTTTATGTTTTTTTAATCTGGATGACTTCTTGATTTTCTTCATATATGTCAGAACGTGAAGTTGGGAATAAAATCTGTTGGTTCGTGTATTTTGTGGGTAGAAACTTACTTGGCTTTTTGTTTCCCGTATATGAACCATGCATATATATTTGCATCAATGACAAGAAACTAGAGTGGTCTGGTTTTCATGCTCAACCACAACAATGTATGTTGGTTGAAGGAGATGTTTCTCCCACTCTTAAGTCTAATACAACAACTCCATCTGCAGAAACTTGGTCCAATATTAATAATTATGTCCATTTCATGGAGTTGGTAATGCACTCACATCACGTTAGTTCCCGACACTTGACTTAGAGGGTCCTTAAAATCGACCTTTGGATGGTTACTCCACTTTTGGTGACTCCTTTGATATCGACCTTAGAGGGTCTTTACAAATTACTCCTACTTTACTTTTTCTTTGATGGTCCATGAAAGGTGTAAGGGTAAAATAGGCATGACCTATTTTATTTTTTGTTTCTCCTTTCTCGGTAAAATACATATTTGACAAGTGTGGCATTTTTGGTAACTAAATCTTTAATCAGATTTTGTTTTCCTTGGTCCTTAAGTTTTTGTCATTTTTGGAAACAAAATATTCCTAAAGATGTGTTGATTTCTTGTTTCCTAAATTTTAGTGTTGTTTTTGGAAACAAAATCTTGGTGAAATTCCTTCATGAATCCGTGCCTTAGAATCCTAGTTCATATGGTAATAAAATATAGGATTTATGGTAAGTTATTGGTCTTTCCTTATTGCTAATCATTTTCCTTGTAGTAGATGGACTGTTTTGCGTGTGTGTAGGACATCGCATAACTATAAATAAAGGAGCAAGGATTCGGGCTGTTGGCAGAGCTTTAGAGAGTGAACAAAAAGCCATAAAGCTGTGTTCAAAATCCAGGTGTTTCAGAAGCCGTTTCCAGTCTTGAAGTTCATCAGTTCGCGTAAAGCTGTTGATGTTATAACATTGGCAGTCACATTGAAGATCTAGAAACTGTTTTGTCTTCCTGTTCAGTTTTAAGGAAGTTGTTTTTATTTCTTCCCACGTTTTGTCTAATCTGTTTATGTGGGGTTTTTGTTCTCCAAGATTCTTTGTCTTGTGAGAATATTTTGTGAGTGATTTCACAATTGTTTTTGTAAAACGATTATTGTTTTTAGTGAAATCTTTGTAGCCTTGAGGCTAGGTCTACAAGTATTATCTTGTAGATTGTTTGGTAAACTTTTGTGCTTATTTTCGTGTTTTATTTTAAAGTCTTCCGCTGTTTTGATTTTTCTGTCTATTGTGATTTCCATTGTAGTTTTTTCACAAGCTATATTGGAAACTGCATTAGGCAGTTTGGAGAATCCTAGCTACTTGTGTTCTTTCAAAAGGACAACTATGCTTTTGTCTAAATGGGAAGACAGCTTGAAGATTGTTTTTTGAAAAAACAGGAAAAATCAAAATGGTAAATTATAGTTTGTCAATTTGTTAAACTAAACCTGCTGCAATTTGTTCGTTGTTTCAGAGTCGACATTTGCAGGCTCATTGATTAACTGGTTGAAAGAGTTTTGTGTTCTCAGTCCCTCTCAAGGGTACGTACATTTGAATGATTCTGTTTCAATTTTTGTATGAGAGCCAATTCTTCGTTATTATGTATCTTTATTTTTGTATGGGAGCCAATTTGTCAATTTGTTAAACTAAACCTGCTGCAATTTGTTCGTTTCAATCTCACAGTTTGTCGATGCAAACTGAAAGAACCAACCGAAGTCTCACCGAAATCGAGCACTGCCCTCTCCGCCCATCAATTCATGCCCTCTCCGTTAGAATTTGTAAGTTTCTTTTTCTTCGTCTCTTCATCTCTCTAATCGCAGCTTAGGTTATTTCATTTTATTCATAGATTCGAGCCCTGGGCACTTTGTTGTTTTAGAGTCGACATTTGCAGGCTCATTGATTAACTTTTTGCACCTCTTTAATTGAAGGTCAGACTGTATCAATGTTCTTTACGTTCCTTTCGCCGATGCTACTCATGAAGTGTTCTAATTGCTGCTGCATCAGGGGCTCTAATAGTGCATGTCATACTTTAAACAGTTATGATTTTATGGTTCATGTAGTACAAGTCTAGTCTAACAAGTGGTTTAACTTGGTTTTGTCAATTTGAATGTTGGTTTTGTCAATCTAAATGTTCTTTCAATTTTTTCAATTTTTTTCTTCTATGTATTTTCTGTGCCTTGACAGTTTTTTGGATTTTAAAATTGGAACAAACCTGGAAAACATAGGCCTTTTTTATTTTAGTACTTCACCAAAATTTATTTTTATTCAATTAGTTTTCTAAGCCTGCTTCCAGCATGTGATTTCTGTCTAGACTTCACATGAGAGGCCATTTCCATTATCCAGACCTGCACTCAGTCAGTCAGTCAAGAAAATTAGCATTATAGACTTTTTGATTTGCAATCTTTTTAGGGAGAGAAATAGAGAGAGAGAGAGAGAGGATACATATCAAATTAGTAGATACACTAAAATGATTGTCAAAAAGAGATAATCCATTCATCATGGGCAGTGATGAACAAAAGTGAAAGGATACATATTGAATCTTGAGGTTCCTCTAAAAATAAAAGTTTGAACTATTAATAAGCAATCCTTGGATCAGCTATTTTGATGTCCCAATTTATGGAGGAATTCAATCTTCTTTTCTAAAGAATTCAATTTATGGATATGACTATATAAACACATGCATGTAGGGTGAGTAGACAGACTGTGTCGTATCTTAGTAGGTGAGGTAGAGGATCTTTTTACTGATGAGAATAGTGAAATTTTTACTTGAAACGGATGTAGTAATTTTTTTTGTAAGTATATGGACCATTTTTTTCCAAATGTAATCAACGTGCATATAAGTCACACCATATGGGACACAACACAAGGAAAGATAAAATTATCTGAGATAGTTTATTGACTGCTAATAGGATGTTATTCAAATGGTAATATGGTAAAAAAATTATGGTAATATGGCAAAAAATTTACATATATGTAGGAAAGCCGACGCCAAAAGCATTTTACAATACATGGATGGATCAATTTGCGACCATATAGTCATATACATACTTGACAAGACATTGGAGAATGATTATCTTCCATGACTGCATCAGGACTTGCAAAATGCATGTAGTGTTTCATTTAGAGTCTTTCTATCATAGTCTCCGGTGAAAACACAATTTTCAAGTGAACCTTTAAAATCTTTTTGAAACATGATTAAAACATATAATTACAAAAGAAAGTCTTAATTTTTTTCTCCACAGTTGAATGATCATATTGTTTTAATTGATTACCGAGATGTCTTCATTTTTAATTTGTTATTTTAGACTCTTTTTTGAAACATGATTAAAATATATATTAATTTATTTAAATATTTACACCCTCCAATACTGACATCCTCCCTTACTCGCGTTGTGCCATGGGCACGGATACAAAGACTAGTCTATATTATAATAGAGTTCATTTTCACACATGTGCAATTGACTAAAGTTATTTAGAGGTTGAGATTAAATCATCTTTAAAAATGTAATGGTTGAGATTCACTCTCACATTTACATGTGTGAGAGTAATTATCCCTTTTAACTCTTTATTTTCTCTCACCTTGTTACAAAGTTACCCCCTACAATTAATATTATGAACAATCACACCCTGAGATTAATCTTCTAAACCATTACCCCTTACAAAACATTAACCTTACATTAATATAATTTCACAATAGAGCTCAAGTACCACTTGAAGTAATGTACCCCTCAATTGCAACATTTTTTTAAAATCGCACCTTCTATTTAGACGTTGATGTTTCAATCGACGAAATCAGATATACTGGCACTGTGTCATAGACACGGACGCGAAGATCTAGTATTGTTACAACACAAGTGAATTGTAAATATGAAAGGTTATTAAAATTACAAATATAATTTTTGAAAGTGAACTATTTATATTAAACATTTCAAAATAATATAATAAACTCTTTGCCTAGAATGAATGGAGTATATTTTTAACCTAGGCTCGAGTAGCACTCTTGCTCAACGAGCTCGCCCATGTGGGTATACTCTGCTTGCAACGTACTTGGCCCTCAATAGACAAGTAGAGGGACTCTCCATGTGGCTTGCTCGCATTGTTTCCCGAGCAGAAGCCTCTGCTCTATGTTCACCCAGTCGCTTATCCAAAGTGTAGCATGCTCTTGTGTTGAGCATGTGTCTTGCTCATGTATCCTGCACGTGGCATGTGGGCTCACACTCTTAGCACATGATGGCTATTTGGGCTATTTGCGTCTGGAAGCTCAAATACAATTATTTATTGACGAATAAAAAAAACATGATAATAATTTTTAAATCGGGGAAGGAGGGGGGAGTTACATGAAATCGACAATCGCTAACTTCTTTTTGGTTGGACCGCATAATCCAATCACTATATGTAAACACTCTTTAGACCACTAAATTTGAAGTACTTTATATGAGACGCATGATACTTACAAAATCTCGAATGAATCTGTTGGTATCAGTACTATGTGCATGGAATGAATATTGGGCCCCATGAGACATATACGTTTAATAATAAATTAAATTTTGATACATATTAGTCACTATTTATAAGTAGTATGAAATTAACTATATATTGGGTACTATAGTAATTTTTTTAGATGTATTTATTTATCTATTAGGAAAAAAAAGAATAAGGAGTAATATTTATTATTTAAGAGATAAAAATCTAACACCACAAATTACGTAACAAAACCACAAAAGAAAATAAACTATGTAGTATTCAAAATTACACGAGTTGTCAAGTGTCAACTATATTCTTTAGAAATGATTGCGGGCCGGTCCCCTTTTTCATAAATTTAATCGCTTCAGTTCATTGTTTTTATTTTTAACCTGAAAATGTCACTTTTTAGAGAGAAATGATTACGTTACCCTTAATGAACGCTGAAAAAATGACTAGCGCGTGAATCGCGGTGCACATATCTTTTTTTATAATTTAAATATAAAGAGTCAGCATTAAATGTTTATATATCACGATACAAATATATTAACCGTGATACAAAAACAAACAATCATAAGAGAGTATATTAGCTTTCGTACCGCGGTATATAACTTCAATTTTTGTATTTAAATATTTATATACCGTGGTGTAAATTTTCTTATTTGATAACAGTATTTAATTTTTTGATATATTTGTTTATAAACAGTTCTTTTCATAAAAATTAGTTGCACCGCGATTGGCAAATATATTAACTGTGATACAAAAACAAATGAACCGCGATACAAAAACAAGTGAACCACGATCCACAATACTGTTTTTCTTTAATTTCTATATAAAAAATCATGAATGTTAACACTGATGAACCGCGATACAAAATACATATGTGAAACGCGATTCAAAATGCATGTTTTACTTTCAATATATGTATTAAAATATATCAAAATACATCAAAAATTTATGAAGTCTAAGCATGCCCTATATAAAAGGTTGCATGGAGAGATTGAAGTATGGGCATGCCCCAGATAAATCTTCATTGTGAGAAATCTTCATAGATCAGCTCCATGTAGTTGTTTATCATCAAGTTATTTCTCAAGCTTTATCATCAAGTTGTTTCTCAAGCTTTATCATCAAGTTCATAAAGATGAAATAAAAAATGGATGTTTTTTTTAATCTAAGATTTGTATGCATCCGAGAATCATAAATCTTAAGAAGAAACTTGATGATAAGCAACATCTGGAATTTTAAATAAATCAAATGGAGTGAGATGAAATAAGAGTAGATAAGCTTGAGAAGAAATGACATTAGATATTTAAAGGCAAAATAATGAAGAAAAAGGGTTGTTGTCATTAATTGTTGACTGTTGATACACGTGCTGGATATGTTGCTTCTTTTAATGATGGCTATTGATATTCTCTCCATTTATATATTACATTTTACATGATGTTGCACTGCGGTTCACATATTTATGTACCGCGGTTCACATAATTTTATAGCTGTTGATAATTTTGCATCGTGGTATATAAATATATGAATTGTGGTGCATCCCGTCTTTATTCATAGCGCGACTCTTATTCATTAAGGGTATTGTGGTCTTTTCGCGTTCAAAAATGGTCTTTTCCGGTTGAAAAAAAAATGAACTGGAAAGGTTAGAAATTTCAAAAAGTGGACCGACCCGAATTTTTCCCTACTCTTTATTTACTGGAGTACTACAATATTATTTATAGGAATAATTACCAGCTAGTATACTTTTCTGAAATTGTAACCGCTCCACTACCCTCCTTTTTTCACAATGGATAAAGTGTTTTTTTCAAAATTTTGTTGCAAGAATATCCCTTCATCCGTCTTCTTCTCGCAAAGCAGAGTATATCAACGAGAGACTGAAATTTCAATAGCCTATTTCCAGGGAGCGCAGGGATTAGGCGTCTTCATATTCTAGCAAGACTCGCTGTTGAGTCAACCTCCCCTCTGGTCTAGGCCCTCTTTTAGCATCGACGATTGGGAAAGAGAATAAGATCTTCCATCTCAAAGGAAGGTCTCAACCCTTTGGTAGGAAAGTAGGCTATGATTCCCATCGAGAAAGAAATGTATGAATGTGCTATTTTCCCCCATTTCTCCAAACCGTACAAGGGTGTAGCGTTCCACTCCCTTGGAAGAGACGGCAAAGCTCAATCATTCCTCATTCATTTCGAGCGATAGAAGATTTGAAGGAGCAGAAAAAAGGGTAGAGAGGCAATAAGACCAATATGTTTCATAGATGAAGACGAAGTTCTTTGATGACACAAATGCAATTTATTTAAAGAAGAAGAAGAATTACATTTTGTAGCAGAACAACATGGAACTCCAGCAGATTGAGGCTTTTTAAAGCTAGATTTTGAATTGATATGCAGGGACCTCGTTACTGTTGTTTTCGATGCGAGCGTCGGAATCTTCGATGTGGGCGGGAGTCTTTGATGTGGGCGTCGGAATCTTTGATATGGGCATCGTTCATTTTCGGAGTCTTCGATGTGGGCGTTGTTCATTTTCGAATCTAAATTTGTGATCGAGGAGAGAGAGAAGAAGAATCTGGATCTGCTTTTAGACTTTTGCATCGTTCATTTTCGGATCTGAAGAAACTGGATTTGCTATTTATGTCCTTGAGGAACTGATTCAAAAGCTTTGGCACTTGCTTGGATGAGCTATAATGGAAGATAAAGGCTTGGGGAAGAAAGAATCTCCAAACTTTTTTTAGCAGGCAAAGACTGATCCCTGTTAGATTGATAATGGTGCCGACCTTTCTCTATGGTTTCATAACTGGACTAGAAATGGGCCATAATTGAAAGGAGAAAAAAAGGTCAAAGGTAGATGACGAAGTGGTGGACAATTAAATCCGAATTCGATGCACATATTTTTTAATGCACAAAATTAATTATCGTTGTCCAAAATTAATTATTGATTCCCAATGTTTGTATTGTGATGCCTAGGGCTGTCAAAATTGAGCTCGGTCCAGCCCACCCGACTTTTCAAGGGCCTAGGCCTCAATTTAGAAGGCCCGAAAAAAGTCGGGCCTCTTTGGCCAGGCCCGCTAGTCCTGTGAGCCGTGTTTGGCCCGGTTTTAATGTAATACCCCATCCCACATTGGGTAGGTGTGGGAATTGTGTTCGATTTATAAGGTGGCCACACCTACCTCTAGGCACCAACATCATCCATGGACTTTTGGGTTGGCTTGTGGTGGGCCTGATGACCCAAGGTGTTGCGTGCTCAGTGGGTCAGTGTGTGGGCTACATGTAGCGGACCAGGCTCTCGAGCTCGGGGCGTTACAAATGGTATCTGAGCGGGTCCCGGCCGAAAATGTGGGAACAAAGTGTTGTACGGGCCAAAGTGCTACACCGCAAAAAGTGGGAGTCACTTCTTGATTTTCGTACGAGCCACCTCTTGAACCCTGCATCGCCCGGGGTACGATTTGGCCTTGACGAGGACGTCAAGGATTTAAGTGGGGGAGATTGTAATACCCTATCCCACATTGGGTAGGTGTGGGAATTGAGTTCGATTTATAAGGTGACCACACACTACCTCTAAGCACCAACATTATCCATGGACTTTTAGGTCGGCTTATGGTGGGCCTAATGACCCAAGGTGTCGCGTGCTCAGTGGGCCAGTGTGTGAGCTACACGTAGCGGACGGGGCTCTGGGCTCGAGGCGTTACACTTAAAAAGCCCGGCCCGGCCCGATCATAAAGTTAAACACTTAAACTTAATTATAAAATTTAAAACTAAAACATAAATCTAAAAAGAAAAAAATATCAGCCATTCATTTAGACTACTTTTTTTCTTTTGGTTGGATAAATTTATGACACATTATGATCTATTTTCAAATCATTGTTCTCTTTTTGGTTAAAACTCATTCTAAATTGATGGAAGTGACACTTACAAAGAGGAAATGGAGTTGATCTTCCAAGTTTCAATCTAGTTTAGTATGGTTATGATTAGTAATTTTATCGAGACCGATCTATTTTGAGTATCTCTACCTAATATTAGCTAATAAAAAACCTCAATAGTATAAACATAATTTAAAAAAAATTAAATGCTAGATTGTGTCGGGTGAATAAAAAAAATGAACATTTGCTAGTTAGTATGGTTTTGCAAACTAGAACCCGAAAAACTTTGTATATCCTCAGAGAACACATTTTAAAAAATTGGGGATAGTATGATGAACTTCAATTTTGTTATAATTTTTTTGAAAAAAATACCCTTCGAGTAGCACATGTATTTTTTCTTTAGTCTGTAACATTTTAGTTTTTCTAGTTTTTGTTTCATTTAATTGTTGAAGCTACTACATTTGTTTATATTTGCTTTATTTGCACTTTTGTTTTGTAATTGTATAAGTTAGACTAGTAAGTAAGTGTGTTTTGAACTTTTGATGTGTTATATAACTTTTATTAGCTAATTTATGAGTTTTTTTAAAATAAAAAAATAGTTATTTTTTCCCCATAGGCCTGAAGTGCGCATCGGCTGAGTTTGAGTTCTATGAAGCCCACAACTATTTCGGCCCGGTATGTCGTTAAGCGAGGCCCGATGGGCTTTGTTTAGGCCGGACCGACTGTTTGACAGGGGCTTTGTCCGCCCCCCTTTTCTTCAATAAGTATCTTCGACATTTTATCATCGAAAATATAATTTACCAATTGAATAAAAAAAAATGAATTAAAGATGTTATAATTTCTCCAAAAAGAACCGACCTAATTATCACCCATATTTATAATTGATTGACCGACTATGTCTCTATGATATGGGCACGTTTTGGACCACAAAATTGGCCCACGTCACTTGGTGCATAGATCTGTGTGCCTAAGGACACCAACTGTACAAGGTACATGTGTTATATGCCATGACCACGCGTGTAGGTGTTATAGTATTTTTATACAACAGTACTCCTTCGTCCCTAAATAATTGACTTGATTATTTATATTGATTTAATGTGTAGTTTTTTTTAAAGTCATGTGTATGTGGCCCATAATTAAAATAGAGTAAAAAAGTAAAGGTAAAGTGGTAAAAGTGATGTTCTAAAAAAATAAGTTTCAAACTGGACAATTATTTTGGGACAGACTAAAAAGGAGAGGAGGACGATAATTTAAGATCAGAGGGAGTAGTATTTTACATTTGCACAGATTGATTCAGATGAATGTTGGTGAATCGTGATATGAATTTACACAAATTGTCTTGATAACATAAATCATAATTTGAAATAAGAGCCGTTAAATTTTTTTCACAAAATTGACATCTTATAAAAGGACCAAATAAATCATAATTTGAGATCTGTGGTGATGGTGGATATGAGGAATGAGGAATGAGGAATGAGGAATGAGGTTTAGGGTTTTGATTGGAGGTTGGGATTTCGGGAATTAAGGAATTAAGGATTTGGAAGAGAATGTGAAGATGAAGGGGTTGGTGAAAGAGTGTACTGTCTGCATTGATGAAGTGAGATGTTGGGTGGGTGTATTGAGTGTGATATGGTAGAATAAGAAATGAAGAAGGTGGGTAAATGGAGAAGTCTTGGATGTATCCGGCCACCTAAACAAGATGTTTTGGATTTAGGTCCGATAATTATAACTTATTATCCATTAATTTACATAACTCAACTCATTTATTTTTATTTTTTTTTTTTTATTTTTATTTTTATTTTTATTTTTATTTTTTTTTTTTATTTTTATTTTTATTTTTATTTTTATTTTTATTTTTATTTATTTATTTTTTTGCCCCTAAGTGGGTGGCAGTGGTAGACATGAGACTTTACAAAGTGTAAGGTCTCAAGTTCGATCTCTTCTCATGTGACTCAATGGTAGATATGGGCTTACAAGTGTCCTCGATCCTTCCCACGCCCTGAGGAAGAAAAAAAACTCATTTATATTTTTGGGTTGAAGCGAGTAACCTGTTTCGACCCAATAATATTAATTGATAGGGTTGGGTTAAAGCGAGTCAGACCCGTTACCCATTTTGAACCGCATTTGATATTTAAGTTCCGATAGATTTCAACTTGTTTTAACCAATTACCCAACCTAACCCACCCAATTATCAGACCTAGTTGGATTGAATGAAGGAGAGTGAAATGGGTGGGGGTGGGGGTGGATGTGAATTGTGATTGTATTGAAATTCAATCCAAAAAATGAATATCTATTTGGTTTAAGTAACATGTTGGTGCTCGAATATGTTATTGTGGAATGTGGAGGATCATAGTGACATGAATCCATTCTTGATTCTACCAAGTGGCAAGTAGTAAGTACCCCCAACCAATTATCAAAAAAGCAATTATAGCCTCGTTACAAAATAATGATACAAAAGTTGGAGTCAGGTCAAATGGTATTGACTATTGACCACAGTTGTTCCATACCCATAAATTGAGGCCACAGTATTATTCTTGGGTTCCACTTTGTAAAGGCGCCATTACTACTCATTTCAGTACGGACCACGGACCACCCTCCTGTCAACTTTTCTAACTCATTCATTTTTGGCATTTATTTCACCTCAAATTGTTTTTTTTTTTTTTGATATTCTTTTAAACTATATATTTTTATCTACAACTCAATTTTCTACAAAATTTTCAAGTTTTCTTCATTTTTCTCTCTTCTCTCTCTCTAAATTTTATATTCTTATCTATATTAAGTTATTTACTATAAAATTGAATAAATACAAATTATTTTGTATTATATTTGAAAATATTACTATCAAAAAAGTAATTTCATTTTGAATGTATTAATCTATAAAATATCAAATTTATACTCCATTACATAAACAAAATTATATATTAATATAATAAGATAAATATATATATATATATATATATATATATATATATATATATTAATGAAGATAATAATAGTGGGATATGTAAAATTATTGGAATTTGTGATGCCATTGGAAGAGGTTTTTTAGTTGAGTAATTTAGAATAATTTTTATTTATTTATTATGTTTTGGGAAGCTTAGGGAAGCAACATTTGCTCCCTCATTGTACATAATCTTACAAAGGTTCACATCCTTCTTAAATACTACTAGTAAATCGTTATATTTTATTTGTTAAAATTAAATTAATTATAATTTAAATAAGTTTGTCTTTGTTATGTTCTAGTGTCTCAAAAAAATAATTCGAGCCTGTTAACCAATCAAATGATCAAAGATTTATGAGTAAGTCTTCTGTAAAACGATGTTACAGATCTTAATTCATAAAATGAAATCTTATTTTCTTACAAGTCAATCCACCAACACAAAATAAGTTGGATTAAGATGATCCGTTTTACAAAAAATATTTGTAAAAATGTCTTACTTAAGTTTTTGCCAAAATTTATAAGGCGTGTTTGAAATGCTGAATTTGAGGTTGATTTTTCGATTAAATTTTCGTTTTTTTATAATATTTGAAAAAAAAAATAAAGAAAAAAATAAAGAAGTTAGTAATTAAGGTCAAAGAGAAGCCCCTAAGGGGTGTAAATGAGTGTTCGGGCTCGATCCCTTCCACGCCCAGGAAAAAAAAAAGGTCAAAGAGAAAGAAAGTAAAAAACTAAATAAACCATGTTCGGTTGACCCATATCACACCTCTGACCTCTCTCTATTTATTTAGAAAATGTCCCGAACCCCGTTATAATTCAAATATCAAATAGATTGAAATAAGTTGTATCGAAATAAGTCAGATTGAAACTAGTAACGGGTTAAATCGGGTCAATCCATCTCAACCCAACTTTCCCTCAAAAAAATATAAATTCATAGCATAAAAAAGTATTATTGGGTCGAAACGGGTTATCCGCTTCAACCAAAAAATATTAATGGGTTGAGTTGAATGGATCGATGGGTAATTGATTAAAATTGTCATGCCCAAACATGATTATTGATTACATATATGGAGAAAGCATTATTCAACATATAGTTTCCAAGAATATTCGTAGAACTTATGGTCAACCCGAAATCCATTTCATCACATCAGAATGTGACTTTGGATTTTGAGAAATGACAGATTCATTCAATATATAACTTACTCTACAGATTCCTCAAAAGACCAGAGGCTTCATCTTGCAAAACCTTCCACGCTGCTGTCACATGTCTCTCTTCTGTCAATGGAGCTCCTACGGCCATACGTAGTACGTATTTACTCGATAGAACCTGCAATTATTGTTCATGAATCATGAAAAAGCATAGAATATCAAGATTCAAATTCAAAAGCATGTCAAGGGCATATACCAACGAGCTCTAGCTCAACTGGTACTGCTCACTTCTCCTAACGGAGAGGTCGGGTGTTTAAGTCTCACAAGAGACACCCTGGACTTTACAACTCTCAATAGAGAGGTCGGGTGTTCAAGTCTCTTAGGCCCCATTTAGCTACTCACTTATCTTAACGGAAAGGTTGAGTATGGTCTATGTCCCCTCCAAACCTTTGGGAAAAAAAAGAAAAAAAATGTCAAGGGCATATACCGTGTGAGAAATGAACATCTTTCCGGATGAGTTGACTGCATCCAACAGGTCACGGTTTAGTTTGTTGGCACCAATACCATCTTCGTCTTCACAAGGAGGCAGAACGCGAAAGCAAACTAATGAAAACTTTCTAGAGGCAACAACCTGCAAAATGTTGAATGTAGTATAAATTAAGAATCCCCCTAAGCTAAACGTATTCACTCACGAAACTTAGTTTACTCAAAGCTGACTTTCTTATCATCTGTGCTTTTACCAAAGCAATATTTACACCCACGTTTTTCCTTTGTTTTCCAGAAATAAGAGCAAAGCTAATCTATAATGCCAACCCTAAACAGCAAAGCTTATCTACAGACACAGAATTTAAGAGATCGATGCTTCATCATAGAACTAATAAGACCAAAAGTTTTTAAGTAAACACTATCATTTCCATGAGGACCTTATTTTTCTAGTAAGTCAAGGCTTCTTGGGGGACTTTGCTTATATAGTCAAAGTCAAAATTACATAATTTAGTAATCTTACCTCAAATCTTGAATCTTGAGAAACGAGATCTTCAAATTGTTTGGCCAATTCGATATGTTTCCTAATGTACGACTGGAGATTTTCCACACCGTACAGCCTCAGTACCATCCACAACTTCAGTGATCTGCAAACAGCAACCCAACTTGAAACTAATTATATTTTGCTCCTTTCCAAGTTCAAACAAACTTTTTTACCGATCTGGAAAGATATTTCTTGATGAAAGATATATGCTTCATATATCAATGGTTTAAATCAACAATAGTTGAAGTAAAGAGGATTGAAATGTGAACCTTGCCACCTTGGAAACATGTAGTCATGTAGATGTGTATCTAAGTGCTTGTTTGGTGGAGCGTTTTGACCAAAACGCTGGTAAAAAACGCAGCGTTTTCTCTTTTAAAGTGTTTCAATGTATCGTTTTAAAAATGTGCAGCATTTTAAAAATGTGTTGCGTTTACAACTATTTTGTTTATAAAAACAGCGTCTTGAAATAGTTTTCCAAACTTGTTTACAAGAAAAAAATTACATTTTGAAAATGTTGTGTTTTAAAAACGCTACGATTAGAAAAAGTTGTGTTTTCAAAACGCTGCACCAGACGAGGCCTTAAACTAAAGTAGTGTAAGGTACCACACCTGAACCTGCGTCCGAGAGGAATTTGCCAATCTTTGTAATCTACAACCTTGTTTGCTTGAGAAGCCTGGATTATCAAAACATAGAAATTCTTGAACCAAATGAATTTTATAACCAATTCACCATCAGAGGAAACATCTCTGGTAGTTAATTTTTTCCTAAAAAAAACATTTGCAGATGAAAAGGAAAAATAAAAGATACTCTACTTCAAGTTGTAGAATTTGCTAAGAATGTTAAAATGTTTAACATGCGTCAAAGATTGCATACAACAACGGTAATGCTTACCTTGTTTTTCAGAAATTCAGGATTTGTTGACAGAGACAGAATGAGGGCAGTTCGGTCCTGTTGACGGAAAAAAACATCAAAACATAAAATATCACCATGACTTGAGGAATCAAACAGCTTAAACACACAAATTAGTTTGACTTTCAAACAGGTTCTGTCCATGACTTGCTCTCCTCCAATAAGAAAGGTTCTAACCTTAACCCATAGAGCTGAACAATCAAAGTTAGTTAAGAACCATTTATGTGCATTCATGTTGAAGGAATCAGCTTCTTCAACACCATCAATGTAGTGGCGAAATTCTGGACAGATACAAGCACTTCCCGCATAGGCAGCATCCACGTGAAACCACATTCCGTAACTCTGTAAAATACATCAGAAGTACCTAGCATGTAAGAGCTTTCATCTAGCAGAACCGAACCACTGAGCATTTAGAGATAAAACAAACATAATTGAAGCAGCCGTGAATTAAGGATGCAATCGATTCAATCAATCCAACTTCCATCAAAGCAATTTGATTAACTGCATATATTACATACAATACAAGCTCTAGTTAAGTATTCTTTCAAATTTAAATGACATATATAACCTTACTAATACTTCCAAGTGCAGCAAGAGGATCTACAGCTGTTGATGATGTAGTACCAACCTGTATATTGATATGTGCATGATTTTATGAATTACGATAGACATAAAACAAGCTAAAGATAGATTTGTTTCAGTTTCTTACCGTAGCACACAAGAAAAAGGGGATTAAACCGGAGGCAATGTCATGTGAAATCGCTACAGTGAGAGATTCAGGAGAAAGGGCATATTGATTGCAGGCCTCCGTTTTCATAAACCTGCAGTTCTCTGGATAAATTCCTGCAATCTAACACAAAAAGTAAACATAGAACTTTAAGTGGGAAATGCGAACAAAAGGTGAAAACTGCAAAGTTACAAACATACCTGGCAGGCTTTCTGTAAAGCAGAATGAGTTTGATCAGAGCCATAAACAACAAGCTTTCCAAGGGCATCTTTCCCTGTCCTTCTTAAGAATTTATCGCGAGCAGCAAGAAGGACAACTAAAATGGCTTCACTTGCAGTGCCTTGAATCACCCCACCACCTTGTCCTGCAATACATGGTTTCCCAAGAGGACAACCATTTCAAATTGTCAACTAGTGCTGATAAACTAGTGAGTCTTCTTTTAAGGGAAAAAAAATTATACACTAACAAGCATATTAAATCCTAGTCCGTAGCCAACAGCATCATTAAGTGGAATAATATCCTCATACACTACTCCTGTGTTTGGTTTTGTTTCTTTTGACACCCACCAATTTTCAAAAAGTAAGTTCTATCCATTTCCAAATAATTCTATCACTTGGACTTGGGCATGGTCATGAACTCACGACATTGTTTCTTAACACCGAAACTTACTGCCAACCAAGCCTTCGACATGGGTGTCACGCTCACGCATCACCTGACTATTAGTTACAGAAGGGAACCACTCTGAATATAGGAATGTAATGACACGTGCCCTTTCTTCTAACCAAAAAATGGCCCATCATACCCCTCCTCTAGCCAAATAACGTCATACATTTCCTAAGCAGACCTGAGACCATGACAATGAGGACCAACGGACCACTACCTGCTCAATAAAATGTAACATTCCTGCTTGAAATGCATAGTCAACCATAACAGCATTTTAAATCTACTATGCAACCAATTGAATCCAATATTTCTGATCATAGGAAAAAAAGAAGGAAACTGACCTATATGACAATTGACAAGCATAATCTCATAAATGCTGACTTGGCATTAGTGGGGACCTATTTTCTAGTAAAATATGATATTTGTATGGCTTGGGTATGATTAGTTATTGATTTACATGACAGACGTTGGAAAGTTTGGGTTAAGAAATAGGTCCCCCAATGCCACTTGGTGTTTTCTTAGTGGAGATAGACAAAGCATGCATGTCAATATATCAAAAGATACAACCTTTGGAGATTTGTAAGAAATATAAAAAGTACTCTGCGATCAAAGCACTCAGTGTCATTTACCTAAATAAACACCCTAATTCTTGAATTTAATGTTTTCCAACATAGATGAAAAGTAAATCTTCCTACTATCTAGTATAATCTCTGCTTGAGAAATTTTAGATGATGAGGGAAAGAACAGTGTACATGCTACCCCTGAAAATAACGTCCCAGGGAAGGAAGCTTATACATAATCCTAAGAAATGCAAGCAATGAAAGAAGTTAAACTCTTACCTGTCGAAAGGAAATTGTCAGGAAGCTTAAGTATTTTAGCAAGCCAATCCAAAACAATCATTTCTAGTTCCGTTGCTGCAGGAGAAGTTATCCAACTGAATCCCACCATGTTAATACCGGCACTAAGCATTTCTCCCAGAAATCCAGCCACACTGCTATTTGAAGGGAAATATGCAAAATAATCTGGGCTTTGCCAGTGGGTTACGCCTGGAAATATCTTCGCCTGAACATCTGCAATAACATTTGAAGAACATAGTAAATTACAACATTGAAGTAGAGAAACGGATGTATACATTATCATTTCATTGTTCTTTCTTAAATATAAGTAACTCCGTCCAAAAGTGAGTATTTGTTTTTGTTCATGATCATAAAACAAAAAGGACATTCATTTTGGAAGGGAGTAGTTATTCTTATGAATAGATCATCAAAAAAAGAAGTTAGGACTAATTGAGAAGCTTCACCTCCAAGAACATCTTGCAATGACTCGGGCTGGGTTGGTGCAGAATCAGGGAGGAGTTGATGCAGATACCCCGGCTGCATTAAACAGCATATTAACAAAAGTAGAAATTGAAATTTTATTAATGTCAGATAACAAAACTGCATTCGGAGTGGTTAACCATCTATCTGGTAACTTAAGCCGTAGTGGGAGAGATGGCAAGGGCACTAAGGCAAAGACTTTGGAGGTCTTTGGTTCTAATTCTCATACCAACAAGAGATCACGCTTAGCTCGTAAGAATTTATATAGGCAGCATGGGTAATTCCTACATCTATCTCTTCAACTGGACAGTCTGGACTGCCACTAAAGAGACCAGCAAAGATTGACTAACAGGAAAGAAAACTTGAACATTGTTCAGTGACATTTTAATAATTGATGTAAAGTAGTGAAAATCCTGGAAAGAAACCCAACAACATAAAAGGAAAGGAAGTGAAATAATAGTAATACTAGTATACATGATACATGAATGAAGATAGAGTAAAAAAGAAAAGAAAGTGGGAAACCTCGACTTGGCTGAGAACAGGGAAATCCTCAATGTGCTTGTAGTAATCAGCAATAAAATCAACCATCTTGTGAGCATTTTCCCTAAGTTGCTCTGCATCCATTGGCTTCAACCCACCCTCCCTACATAGTACATAGTACATACATACAGTAAGGAAGAAAATAATCAATCACCATAGCCAAGAAAAAAACAAACAAACAATTTGGTATGTACGTAATAAAGTCTATTCATCATTTCACGTACAAATTCCATAATAGTTCATGAAAAAGAAATGTAACTTACATTTTGTGGCTGGGGAAATGGGACGGGATTGAAGTTGAAGGGTGTTCTGATTAAATAAAATGAATCTTCTTTCTTTCTTTCTTTCTTTCCTATTGCCTATTGGGTAAGAAGGGGGATTCTTGGGTTTGGAGAGTGTGGACAAAACAAAATGTAGTTTTTAGAAATACGTGTTTCAAGAAATAGCCGGCTCTGATTTGGATATTTGTGGCCTTGTTTGTTGGGAATCTTTATTTTTTAAATACTAGTACACGAGTTCGTGTCATAGGAACGGTGTCAGTATGTGATCAATTCAATGAATAGTCGGGATAAACAAAACCAATAACTGACTGGATAATTCAAACAAAACTCCCAACTTAAGGTTTTATATGTAATTATAAATGGGTAATTCAAACATAACTTATAAATAAGAGGTTTATTTGTAAATCACATACTAACGAATCAATCTGACCGAACAGATCGGTTGAGCTCTTTTATAATATAGATAGAACTAGTTATAGAGTCCGTGTCTCGCACCGGTACAATTTCATTTTTTTTTTCATAATAATAATATAACATTTAAACATTATAATTGCATGTTAAACTCATCAATAGTTATAATAATTTAATTTAGAAAAATGCCAAAAAGTCTCACTCAAAAAAATAAAATTCCCTATATAAAAACTAAGTAATGTAAACTTTAAAAAAAGTGTTCAAACCATCTTAATACCATCTAGATACTTAATCTCAAGTCATTTTAAGTCATCCTTTCATAAATAACATGAGGTTTTATTTGGTTAAACTTCAATAAAAATGATTCAATATTTTAATGAAAAAGTCAATAAAACAACAAAACAACACAAAACAACCGAACAACCTTACGTTATCATTAAAAAACTAACATTACTACATACTGACTCTTAGTTACTTTATTATTATCATAGGTCCCAAAGTTAAACTCTTAATACTAAAAAGTCCAAAACTTAATGGTTAGAGTATGAGGTTTTATTTGAAAAAAAAATTAACTTCATTGATTTTAATGATTCAATATTTTGGATAAAATAATAATAATAATAACAACAACAACAACAACAACAACAAATAACTTACTATTAATAATAACAATACATTAAAAAAATTAGGATTGTTATTAATAATACTATCTATATTATAAAAGATATCATAGGCTAATTAACGGCCCAGTCAAACACAATGATTAATTAGTAAATATGTGAGTTATATATAAACCATCAGTTATGAGTTTTGTTTGAATTACCCTCTCTACAACCAATAATTATGTAATAAACCCTCAGTTATGTTTTTTTTTTAATTATCCTCTCCACAACCAATTACAGTTACATGAATGTTTTCCTCTAATACATTTTTTTAACCACATCCTTTCGTTTGAGTTAACAAGGTGGTTATTTATAATTTATTTCAAGCATTCATTGAGTTGTTTTAATGAGATATTTGTTTGTAAGTTTTGTAATTAATTTTTGTAATTTTAAATATTTATATTTTAATTTTATTATTAATATTTAGTTTGTAGTTTCTTAATTAATTGTTATCGTAATCAACCATCTCAAATTAATTTTTATCCGACCTAGATTTATTTTTAAAAAAAACATTTATTTGTAAGTTTTGTAATTTTAAATATTTGTATTTTAATTTCTTTCTTTTTTAAAAATGTGTTCTAAGATTTCCTTAATAGTTTGAAATATTTGTGATTTCAAAATAGTCTTTTGTTAGTTCACTATGTCTCATTTAATTTATTTTATATTTTTTGTTTGCTGTGATTTTCATTTTTAAGTTTATTTCAATTAACATGTGTTGTGTTGGTGTGTGTAAGAGAAAATGTTTTTGGATACTTAATTATACTCTTTTTGGATGAGTTACAAAATTTTACAGCGAATAAAATGTTTTATTTCTTTAATTTTTGGGAAGTCATTTTTTTGTATAGTGTACATTAATCCGATCCCTAAAAAAATCTCAAGTATATACTAATTTATTCTCATAATGCTCGATTCAATACATTGATCACGTCTATACTGACACCGTGCCATAGGCACGTTCCCGAAATCTAGTTATTATTTATAATCAATTAATAATGATTACAATGTTATTGTTGTTGTTATTATCATTATTTTTTTTTAACCAGGTTGAATCCTGGGGTAGTAGTTCCGGTCCCTCATTGCTATTACCAGGAAAATCGCAGGATGTGCCCGAAATGATACAGGGTTTGAGAACATTGCAACTAATAACACATACAAGGTCCAACCTCAGAAGAAAGCAAAGTGCTTCCACCAAGTATCGAACACACGCTGCATGCCTCCAGAATCTAATGTTATTGTTATTGTCATTATTATCACTACTACTAATAATATTGCTACCAAAATTTCATAAATGTGTAAAGGTTAACTTTTAAAATTTAATGAAAAGATTAATTTGAGATTTTATGGATTGAATAGTTGTTTTAATCATTAGGAAATGAATTTCTTAAATAGACTTTTGGTATTTAATAGTAATAATGTTAATGAAGATAATAATATTACTATTATAATAACAATATTATTGTTATAAAAATAATAATAATAGTAATAATAATAATAGCAATAGTAATAATAAAACTAATATTATACAATTCTTATCATCATTGTCATAAATGAAAAGAAAAATAAATTTTCATCCAAATAAAAGTTTTTAACATAACTGCGTTAGTAGACACCTTAAAATTTGGAATTTATGGTATTAAAAAAATTGAGACTTTTAAAATCATTATTCATTTTCTAACAATGTTAAATATTTCTTTTATATTTCTATTGATAATAAAAGTTTAAGACGTTTATATAAAGACTTTTAAAACAAATATTTCTTTCTAACCATGTGGTATACATATTTTCTATTGGTAATAATATTATTTTTAAAACTAACACTAATTTCTAACAAATGTGAGATACATCATTCTATAGTAATAATAGTAGTCTTTTTTATATATATAAAACTTTTAAAATCAACATATCTTTCTAAACAATATGGAATACATCTCTTCTATTGGTTATAATATAAAAATAATAATAGTAGTAGTTTTTATCTAAAGAGGTTATCTGAAACCAACATCTCTTTCTAAACAATGTGTGATACATCTCTTATATTGATTTAATAACATAAAAATTTCTTTTATCTAAATACTTTTATAACTAACATCTCATTCTAAATAATGTGCATGTGATGCATCTCTTTTATAATCAATGTGAGATACTTTATCTAAAAATATTTTAAACTGATATCACTTTCTTGATTAATGTGAAATACATCTTTTCTATAGGTAATAATAAGTCTTTTATAAAAAGACTTTTAATACATACATCGTTTTCTAACCAATGTGGAATACATCTCATCATTTAGTAATAATAGTAGATGTTTTTTATCTAAAAATTTTTAAAACCAACATTTTTTTTTATATAATGGGATATATCTTTTTTTCTTTTCTTTTATTGACGATAAAAGTATAAGTCTTTTTATCTAAAGATTTTTAAAACTAACATCATTTTTTTAACAAATGTAAGATGTATCTCTTTTATTGGTAATAATAGTAATTTAAAACAAACATCAATTTATAACAAATATGAGATATATCTCTTCTATTGCTAATGATAGTAAAAGTCTTTTATTTAATCTAAAATAATTTAAAATCAACATAAATTTTCTAACCACCGTAAAATAAACATCTTATATTGGTAATAACCAATGCAATAGACACATATGCACTTTAGAAGAAAGTCAAATAATAGAACTGGCATCGCGTTTCTTCACTTTGCCAACCCAAACTAATCAATTGGACCATGGTTGAATTTGACTATTTCATTCAGGACCTAAAGAATAAATCAAAGGGTGTGTGTGTGTGTGTGTGTGTGTGTGTGTGTGTTTAAGGTATGGTATGCAAAGTATGTAAAAGAAATGAGAAAGGTTAAATCTTTATATTACTATTAACAGTTCACATGCCTTACATTGGCATCAGCATTATTGGATTTTTTTTGTCTTGAAAAGACTGTGTTAACATTCTGATGCCTAGCATTGTCATCGACATTATTGGATTTTTTTTCTTGAAAAAATTGTGTTAACAGTTTTGATGCCTAGTATTGGCATCAGCATTATTGGATTTTTGTTGTCTTGAAAAAACTGTGTTAACAATTCTAATACATAGCATTGGCATCATCATTATTGGAATTTTTTTGTCATAACAGTCCGGATGAGATTTGTCTTCATTAATGACATTTTTGTCATTTGGCAACCAATTTGTAGTTATATGAAATGTTCAAAAAATTGATGGACCTAGATGAAAACATGTTTCTAAAATTGTACCAATTTGAAATTTGCCCAAAAAATTATTTTTGAAACTTAACATCATTCTAAACTTAAGCCTGACCCTAATTTTTTAGAAAAAATTACAAGCCGGTACACCTTTTAAAACATGTTTTCAAATAAATCCAGCTATTTTTTAGACATATCTTTTAGGTACAATTTTAGTGTGAAAGTACATAACTACCCTCTGCTTTGAAGTTCAAGGTGTACAAGCCCAATAAACCAGTTTTAATTAAATATACGCCTTATTTAGAAAGAGAGAGAGAGAGAAATGGTGACTCTTCGTCGTTCGTACTGTTCTTCGTCTACATCTTCATCAGCTTACTCGAAATCATTTCAATTTGTTTTCTATGTTAATCTTGTCTTCAATATTTGTCTTACTTGTATATGCTCTGCCTTTTGGAACTACTGCCTTTATTCTGTAATTTCAATCTCATTTGCCCCTTTTTTAATTTTATTGCAGAAAGGTAATTTTATTGCAGGAAGCTCGGTCCATAGGATAGCGGTTGAATGGCCTCGGCCTTGGTTGGCTTCCCAGATTAACATTTGCGCCTCTCTCTCTCTCTCTCTCTCTCTCTCTCTCGATCTGGCTCTCTGAGACTCTTAGTCTCACACTTTCTCTCTTCTATCCTCAGATCTGGCGCAACCCGCACGACGGAGAACGGAGTCGATCGCGACAACGAAGGGGACTGGCGATGGCCGACCAGACTGGTTTGGCGTCTCTACTCACAAGAAATTACTTAATTAGGGATTGATAACATACAATTTTAAAGGGGCGAGGACGAGGAGAGCCGAGGATCGAATGACGAACTCACAGTCACTGGTCGACGGAGACAGGGACAAGTGACGACGGAAGTGATATCTTCGCAGGCTTGCAATTTTGTTTGTTTTGAGTGTTTGATCGTAACTTGTGGAGAGATGCAAGAGATTGTGATATTTAAATGGGATCAAATCCGATGCCAAGATTTGGCATCATGTTGATTTCTGATGCCTGGCATCAGGTTGATTTCTGATGTCTGGCCTTAGGTTGATTTTTGGCATCAGGTTGATTTCTGATGCCTGGCATCAGGTTGATTTTTAGCATCAGGTTGATTTCTGATGCTAAGGATTGGCATCAGAGTTTTCATTAATGACATTTTTGTCATTTGGTAAGCAATTTGTAGCTTTATGAAATATGTAAAAAATTAATGGTCCTAGATGAAAACATGTTTTCAAAATTGTATCCACTTGAAATTCCCCCAATTTTTTATGTCCAAAGTGCTCAATGACCAATGAACTAGTTTTTAGCTCACTCAACCCTTACCCAACTCCTAAAAAAGCCCTTGAACCACATCTCGACCCTTCATCATGTCTACAGTTTGCTACCATCAATATTGGCTATTTGAGCTTTTAAAATAGAAAAAATTACGGGTCGGTACAATTTTTAAAACATGTTTTCAAATGAATCCAGCTATTTTTTGGGCATATCTTTTAGGTACAATTTTGGGGCAAAAATACGTCCCCGCCCTTGTCCTCGTCCCACACTGACCTGGCAACCCACAAGACTAACCATCCTCCTACCACAAAGTTTTAGTCAAAAACACTTTCGAAATTCCTTTTCCCACTTTTAGCTTGGTCCTATCTTTTCTCTCTGGATTTTCTTCTTTCTTTTTTTCTGGAGGAGTGAAAAAGAGATCTTGAATCTCTTCTTTCTATCAAATCAATATCAATGTTTACTTGAGCCTGGGTAATGCGTCATGCAACTTTCATTGCCACCAAGATAGCCAGGAATCAAAGAATTGTTGAGGGAAAAGGTGCCATAATTTTTGGTCTTTGGATTTATAAGTCAACTTGTCGCCTTTCTAATGCAGCAAAAATGAAGCTCTTTATTTTTCTTTACTTCATCTGTTCACCGGAGCTCGTGCTTTATTTTTCAACCTGTCGCATTTCTTTACTTCATCTTTTACTCCAAGCTCTTTATTTTTCTTTACTTTATTTTTCTGAAACTTAAGGGATGCGGTCGGCAATGGTGGACTTCACCGGAGCTCGTGCTTTGATTGGTCAAAGCTTGGAGCAGGACAGATGGTGGACTTCATCGGAGCAGGACAGATGATACCGAAGTTGGAGATGGTGGGACTCGAAGTGGATGTTGGGATTTGGGCATCAAAGAAGACCGAAGATGAAGATGGTGAACTTTCTGTCCTTTTAACTTCACAAACATTTGCAGATCAAGTTTATTGTGGACGGAGAAGGGAGGAACGATCCTGATGTCATGAAAATTCACGCTGCACAACCTGATGTCTGGGTTTGTCAACCTGATGCATGGATTGAGCATTTTTGAATTTTTTTGGTCTTATAAAAATCGTGGAAAACGTTCGATGTCAAACCTTGGCATCAGGATTTTTGATTTTTTTGGTTTGAATAAACTGTGAAAATAGTCATGATGCCAAGCCTTGGCATAAGTATTTGTGAATTTTTTTGGCTTGAATAAACTGTGAAAATAGTCATGATGCCAAACTTTGGCATCAACATTTTTTGTTTTTTTTTTGGGCTTGAATAAAATGTTAAAACAATCCTGATGCCAAGCATTAGCATCAGCATTTTTTGGTTTTTTTGTTTGTTTGAATAAACTATGAAAACAGTCATGATGTCAAGCCTTGGCATCAGCATTTTTGAAATTTTTTGACTTGAAAACAGTTCTGATGTCAAGCCTTGGCATCAACATTATTTGGTTTTTTTTAGGCCGGATGAGATTTGTCTTCATTAATGGCATTTTTGTCATTTGACAACTAATTTGTAGTTATATGAAATGTCCAAAAAATTGATAGACCTAGATGAAAACATGTTTCTAAAATTGTACCCACTTGAAATTTGTCATTTAACATATTACATGTGTTTTGTGTACGTGTCTAATGTCAATATATACATACATATTATTTGCGAGAAAAGGAGCCAATTAACATATCCAATCTTTTTTAACTTAAAGTAATTTAAAGGGTGAAATGCGGGTCGATTTACTTTGGACAATTTTCAACTGTTAAAAATGTTCAATACTTTTTAACTGAAAAAGACACTTTAGGGCAAAATGGTGACTATACCCTCAATGAATAGAACACACGCACGCAATAGCATCCGTTCATGCAATGGAATGCATGATTTGGAAGCATGATTACGTGCATCGCGATTCTAAATTGATGTATCACAATTCAATTTTAAATTGCGATGTGATTCCAAATCAATGCATCGCGATTCAAAATTTTGTATCTGCCATATCTAGTTCATAAATGGAATCACGATGCGTTGATTTGGAATCACGACGATGACTCGAAATTGTGTAATTGTCATAACAATGCGATTCCAAATTGATTCATCGTGATTCAAAATAGAATTGTGATACATGATTTTGAATCACGATGCATAATTCCAGTTTTTTTAACTGCCATATTCATTTCATAACGATGCATCATAGTTCCAAATCGATGCATCACACTTCTAAATCGATGAATCGCACTTCAGAGTTGATGCATCACGATTCAAAAAGGTATCAAAAAACAAACAAGTTTCTATTCGGAAATTTCATCGAACAATTTACATACACCACTACTAAACAAAATTTAACATGAATACAAAAGGATATCATGTCCCCAACCTAAGTAGTATTACAGAAACACATTAGCTAGCAATTGAGATTTCTATATAACAAAATTTAACTCGAATACAAAAGGACATGTCCTCAACCTGTGTAGTATTACAGACACATACAAGCTGACAATTGAGATTTTCGAGTTGATTCCCGTTTCGTTGTCCCAACAATTGTAATTTACGAACAATTTAGGAACAATAACAATTTTTGTCATTGTATGATAGACTTCGGGAATATGAGAAGAGACAAAGAGCTTAACCAAAACGAAGGCATCATAAATAGAACTTGAAGCTGTCGTTGACGAAGAATAAAGAATATGAAAGAGAAAATGACTAGTTTCACGGTTACGTGATAGGGGAGAGACATTTTAGGAGGAATTTAACGAACGTGCCTTAATGCAGTTAAAAATATGAGGCACTAAAGCGATTAGAAATTTGGGAAAAGTGATCGACCTACAATTTGTCTTAATTTAAATCAAGGGTGAAATCAGTTCGGGCTGGTAGTCAACAGAGAAAGATTTTTCAATGAATTTGACGAGTGTCAAATCGTCAAAATTAATTCACCTACTTCCCTAATAATGAGTATAAGGTAAGTCGGGATCGTATCCACAGGGAACGTTGTACTTATTCCTTTTTAGAATTTTACTAAGTAAATAATGCATACGAAATTATATTTTTAATTAACTAAAAAATAAGCTAATTAACTAATTAACTAAAAATTAATGCTTTTAATTAAACTAACAGATTAATGCTTGACTTAATTCAATAAAATTCCAGCCAATGATTCAATTTCGTCTCGCATTTTATTTCTGATCATCGATGCAAAAATATCTTGTTGGATTTCAAATAACCGGTTAAAAGTGTCGACGAACGCCTAACACTCAATCTCTCCTTACTGTGTTGATAATTAAGAAACGCTCGTTAATTACCGTCTAACCGAGTTACAACCTCCGAGACGCTCGTAAGATTTAATAACTCGGTTGCATTAAGAAGCGAGAGACCCGATTCAGAGCCATGTGTATTGAAGCAATATCATGTAACAATGATCATCCGTACCCGTAATACGGTCCGATTATGCTTGTGATGCCTAAAAGGTGTATTACTTGCCACTTTGTTAAGACCGAGGACAATTACGGATCAACGACGTTAACTAGCTTTAGATTATTATGTTAATTAATATTCTGGCCACAAACATTAATTAGACACAACAATCTTCCAACGTGTTAAACGGAGAACGAACAAATATTTGTAAATAAAACAAGAATTAAATCTATTAGATCTCACAAAAGTAAAATGCTTGAGACTTAATCTCTCATTGACTGGAAGAAGTAACTTAGCTAGTAAACATAATTAATTAAAACAACTTACAAAAATAACAAGAGTTTTGTTCCCAGCAAGTTATGAACTTACAAGAAGAATTCAAGTTCCCTACACTTCTCTCCTAGCCTTTGTTAGTGACTTTTCTCTACCTCAAAGCTACTGTTTGATGCCTCCCATGTTACTGCCTGAATGATCTCTTTTCCTTCTGGCCGAATTCTCCCCTTTCTTTCAGAAAATCCATACATAAATATGACTCTTGTCTCCCACTTACACCACTACTTGGTAGTTTTAAAACTACCAATAACTTCTCAAAACCCCCCACTACTTGCAAATTAGCATGTTCATTCAATATATAAACGAATTTAGACGTAAATAAGCGTATTGTCTAACTGCGTCTAAAAGGTCCGCTTGAAACTTCAAGCTAGCCCAGCCTCCGAACCGTGGATATCACATGCCCATGTGACATCCCAAGTTTTCCTCTTGCCGAATCCCACTCCTTTGCAGCCTCCTCGTACATCATAATCAGCACAAAAACCAACCAAAAGTGTAATATTTTGCTCTAAAATAAATCATAAAATCGGCTAATTTTATCGCACTTTTGGGTTCCCATCAAAATTCCCCCACACCAAACTGATGCTTGTCCTCAAGCATCTTCAAACCAGACAAGAATGCATGTTTTTATCTGTACAACTTATGAAGATATGATTTTTCTTGAATGCAGGTATTTCAATGTGCATAGGAAAAATCAAAATTAAATCAAAATAATGGAATTCTTAAAATGTGTCATCTAAATTAACTAACATGTTTCCAAAATAATCTTCAACCTTCACATATGCATGTCTCAACCATCCTCACGGAGACACTCATCCACTCAAGTGTTTAGATAAGGATATGTAATTAAGCACTCGACTCAGCACAACGGAATGCAATTACCATAAGCTTGCAAGTTGATCAAATCTCCATCACTAAGTATGAGTTTAAAGCACCAATCAAAAGGTCTTTTAAAGGTTGTAATCGGGCTATGGGTTAATAAGGTATGATATAGGGATATAAGGTGAATTAAAATGTCAAGGAATTGTAGAAATAACACATTACTCACAGCTCAATTATCACTGATTAATGTCCTCATGAAGCTCAAATCCTTGATCACAACACTTTTGCACAACTGAAAATAGATATTAAGATTTTTACTTCAATTCTGCTTCTTCGAACTTTTATTCTTCTTCTTCTTTTTCTTTTTTTTTCTTTACAAACTCTTGGCCTGCTGCCACTACTTTTGTTCTCACGCTTTTTTACATACCACGGATGAACTAAAGCTCTTATTTGGCACACTTCAAAGCGTAACCACATTCAATGCACAACTCAAAACCAAATATCTCATATTCTGGTACAAAACAAGATGTATTTCATCTAATGTTCAACTCACAGACTGAATTAAAACTATGATTCACATGTAATTTCTACAATTCTTGACATTGGTAATGAAAAAGAAAGTTAAAAAGGCTAAGGTTCATTTAAATCTGGTTGAGTCAAAGAAATAGGTAAGGCTCAAAAGGGCTAACTAGGGGGTAATATTAAAAGGGTCGGATAGAAAAAAGATAGCCAAAATTGGTATTTCCTAAATGCCTTAATCATGTTAGTGCATAAACCCATTTATGTGATCTCGAAATGTAAGCAAACATGCAAGTTCTAGAATTGGCATCCGAGTGCGAGTAAACACACAAGAAGAACTGAGAGCAAAATGAATGGAATGCTCCATAAATGGCCCAAAATCTCACTTTAAATGGCTATAAGTCAACACATACATATCCAAAGGTTGAAGAAATTTTTTTCTCGAAAACATGCAATTTAAATTAGAAAAACATTTCAAAAAGAATTCCATCATATATCAAAAATTCCTATTTTACCATGATTATGCACATTAAAATACCAAACATCCCAACATCAAAAATCATATCCTCATATCCAACCGAATACCCAACAACAAAAGAAACATGCATTCAAGATTCCAAGATTCACCAAAATCCAAAATCCCTCCCCACACCAAAACTGCATTGTCCCCAATGAACAAATAAGTACCAAAATAAAAAGGGAGAAGAACTTCCCTAATCGAGGAGACGGAGGAGGAGGCGGCGGGGTGTTCGTTGATGCGAGGGACCGCCGCGACACCGAATCGATGGGGTAGAGCTCGCCGCAATCGAAGAAATTGAAGAGGCCGGCGCATAGACTCCGGCGATGAATGCGAAGAGGCCACCGAAGATGAAGAAGTGGTTGAAATTTCAACCGCTCGATGATGCGACGACCACTCGACGCGCATAATCGCGAGCAACCACGACCGCGCCGTGAGCATGAGGTGGAGCGACGTGGTGCTTGGGAGCCATTGAAACAGATGGACAACCACAACAATGGCAGCCGACGGCGGGAAGACGAAGGATTCGCACGATGTCGGGAAAAAGATGGACTTTGGCGCTCAATTTCTTTGGAATTAAGAGAGTTAGGTCAAAAATCCCCAAAATAGAATTTGGGATTTCTATTTGAGCGCCTAACGCCCACTATTCAGCCGCTTTTCCTTCTTTGTGACCTTGACACTTAACCCCTCAGAAGTTAGTCCGCACGCCTTAAAGAAAATTTTTTACTCTCAGATCTCACCCAATTCACTGCACTTCCTTCGCACAAGCTCAAAACACAAACCAAACTTAAAAGAACATTAAAACAACAGAGAAATTAATTAAAACTAAGAAAACTAGAAATTAAAATAACAAAAAATAATAATAATAAAAAAAACTTTGGGTTGCCTCCCAATTAGCGCCGCTATTTAACGTCTGTAGCTAGACCCAACGCCTACTCTTCCTACAACTCGGTCAAATTATTACCAATAATAATTGGCAATGGAGGAAGAATTTTTTCACTTGAAAATGGTAATGAAAAAGAAGCAAAATCAAACATGGGGGTTACCTCCAGTGTGGAATATAATGCCATAGTATTTCCTTGTACCTCCTCACTGCCTTGGAAAGGTACATTTGTCAAACATTTTACCCGCACTAATTCCAAATTTCTCATCATTTTCCTTCTTCTCGTAGTGAAAATTTTCCTAGAAAAGGTTGAAGAATGACAATTTTCTGATTTTGTGCACCAAATTCTTCAGCTTCTTTCTTCGACGAATCATGTTGTTGCACACTTTCTTCATTGTTGTTGCTATCAACTGAATTTTTCTCCTGTGCAATTTCTTCATTTTCTCGAGGATTATTTTCAACTTGAAAATGCAATCTTCCTTGATTTACCTCTATCTTGCTCATGGACACGGCTAGTTGCGAAATTTGATTTTCAAGATATTTTATTCTAGCCTTGGTTTCCTGTCTATCTTGTTGAATCGTGTCAGCCAAACTTTGGATTAAACTCTCAAGCGGAGTTCCTGAACTAGTAAAGGGCTGTGATGGTGGAGATGGTTGGAATGGTGGCCGAATTTGTTGCTGCCATTGAAACCCTCCTACAAAGATTTACATGTTCATTCAAATCCTCTTGTAACATTGGACACATATCGCTTGGATGACCAACATTCACACGATTCCACACGCCTTGATTTGCTGAACTTGCCCTGAGACAAATTTCTCCAAAACAGAAGTTAAAGTGTTTAATCTACGATCAATAGAAAAAACATTTACCTCATTAATCTTGCTTGGATCATACTGCCTTGTCCCAAACTGTTGAGCATTTTCAGCCATAACATTACAATAAAATTCTTAAAGGAAATAAATAGCAAAACCGTTCCCCGGCAACGGCGCCAAAATTTGACGAGTGTCAATTCGTCAAAATTAATTCACCTACTTCCCTAATAATGAGTATAAGGTAAGTCGGGATCGTATCCACAGGGAACGTTGTACTTATTCCTTTTTAGAATTTTACTAAGTAAATAATGCATACGAAATTATATTTTTAATTAACTAAAAAATTAACTAATTAACTAATTAACTAAAAATTAATGTTTTTAATTAAACTAACAGATTAATGCTTGAATTAATTCAATAAAATTCCAGCCAATGATTCAATTTCGTCTCGCATTTTATTTCTAATCATCGATGCAAAAATATCTTGTTGGATTTCAAATAAACCGGTTAAAAGTGTCGACGAACGCCTAACACTCAATCTCTCCTTACCGTATTGATAATTAAGAGACGCCGTTAATTACCGTCCTAACCGAAGTTACAACCTCCGAGACGCCGTAAGATTTAATAACTCGGTTGCATTAAGAAGCGAGAGACCCGATTCGAGCCATGTGTATTGAAGCAATATCATGTAACAATGATCATCCGCACTGCAATACGGTCCGATTATGCTTGTGATGCCTAAAAGGTGTATTACTTGCCACTTTGTTAAGACCGAGGACAATTACGGATCAACGACGTTAACTAGCTTTAGATTATTATGTTAATTAATATTCTGGCCACAAACATTAATTAGACACAACAATCTTCCAACGTGTTAAACGGAGAACGAACAAATATTTGTAAATAAAACAAGAATTAAATCTATTAGATCTCACAAAAGTAAAATGCTTGAGACTTAATCTCTCATTGACTGGAAGAAGTAACTTAGCTAGTAAACATAATTAATTAAAACAACTTACAAAAATAACAAGAGTTTTGTTCCCAAAGAAGTTATGAACTTACAAGAAGAATTCAAGTTCCCTACACTTCTCTCCTAGCCTTTGTTAGTGACTTTTCTCTACCTCAAAGCTACTGCTTTGATGCCTCCCATGTTATGATCTCTTTTCCTTCCGGCCGAATTCTCCCTTTCTTCGAAAATCCATACATAAATATGACTCTTGTCTCCCACTTACACCACTACTTGGTAGTTTTAAAACTACCAATAACTTCTCAAAACCCCCACTACTTGCAAATTAGCATGTTCATTCAATATATAAACCGAATTTAGACGTAAATAATCGTATTGTCTAACCTGCCTAAAAGGTCTTCTTGAAACTTGACTAGCCCGCTCCGAAATGTGGATATCACATGCCCATGTGACATCCCAAGTTTTCCTCTTTGCTCGAATCCAAAGACTTTCCTCTTTTGCCTCCGTGTACCTACATCATAATCAGCACAAAAACCAACCAAAAGTGTAATATTTTGCTCTAAAATAAATCATAAAACCGGCTAATTTTATCGCACTTTTGGGTTCCCATCAAAATTCCCCCACACCAAACTGATGCTTGTCCTCAAGCATCTTCAAACCAGACAAGAATGCATGTTTTTATCTGTACAACTTATGAAGATATGATTTTTCTTGAATGCAGGTATTTCAATGTGCATGACCATAGGAAAAATCAAAATTAAATCAAAATAATGGAATTCTTAAAATGTGTCATCTAAATTAACTAACATGTTTCCAAAAGAATCTTCAACCTTCACATATGCATGTCTCAACCATCCTCACGGAGACACTCATCCACTCAAGTGTTTAGATAAGGATATGTAATTAAGCACTCGACTCAGCACAACGGAATGCAATTACCATAAGCTTGCAAGTTGATCAAATCTCCATCACTAAGTATGAGTTTAAAGCACCAATCAAAAGGTCTTTTAAAGGTTGTAACGGGGCTATGGGTTAATAAGGTATGATATAGGGATATAAGGTGAATTAAAATGTCAAGGAATTGTAGAAATAACACATTACTCACAGCTCAATTATCACTGATTAATGTCCTCATGAAGCTCAAATCCTTGATCACAACACTTTTGCACAACTGAAAATAGATATTAAGATTTTTACTTCAATTCTGCTTCTTCGAACTTTTATTCTTCTTCTTTTTTTCTTTTCTTTTTTTTTCTTTACAAACTCTTGGCCTGCTGCCACTACTTTTGTTCTCGCTTTTTTTACGACCGGATGAACTAAGCTCTTATTTGGCACACTTCTTAAAGCGTAACCACATTCAATGCACAACTCAAAACCAAATATCTCATATTCGGTACAAAACAAGATGTATTTCATCTAATGTTCAACTCACGCATCGAATTAAAACTATGATTCACATGTAATTCCTACAATTCTTGACATTGGTAATGAAAAAAAGTTAAAAGGCTAAGGTTCATTTAAATCTGTTGAGTCAAAGAAATAGGTAAGGCTCAAAGGGCTAACTAGGGGTAATATTAAAAGGGTCGGATAGAAAAAAGATAGCCAAAATTGGTATTTCCTAAATGCCTTAATCATGTTAGTGCATAAACCCATTTATGTGATCTCGAAATGTAAGCAAACATGCAAGTTCTAGAATTGGCATCCGAGTGCGAGTAAACACACAAGAAGAACTGAGAGCAAAATGAATGGAATGCTCCATAAATGGCCCAAAATCTCACTTTAAATGGCTATAAGTCAACACATACATATCCAAAGGTTGAAGAAATTTTTTTTTTTTCTGAAAACATGCAATTTAAATTAGAACAGAAACATTTCAAAAAGAATTCCATCATATATCAAAAATTCCTATTTTACCATGATTATGCACATTAAAATACCAAACATCCCAACATCAAAAATCATATCCTCATATCCAACCGAATACCCAACAACAAAAGAAACATGCATTCAAGATTCCAAGATTCACCAAAATCCAAAATCCCTCCCCACACCAAAAGCGTGCATTGTCCCCAATGAACAAATAAGTATCCAAAATAAAAAGGGAGAAGAACTTCCCTAATCGGGAGGACGGAGGAGGAGGCGGCGGCGGGGTGTTCGTTGATCACGAGGACACCGATGGGGTAGAGCTCGCCGAAGAAGTTGAAGAGGCCGGCGCATAGGACTCCGGCGATGAATGCGAAGAGGCCACGAAAGATGAAGAAGTGGTTGAAATTTCAACCGGCTCGATGATGCGGCGACCACTCGACGCGGCATAATCGCGAGCAACCAACTTCGGCCGTCGTGGAGCATGAGGTGGAGCGGCGTGGTGCTTGGGAGCCATTGAAACAGATGGACAACCACAACAAACAATGAGGCGGGTGAAGATGAAGAAGGATTCGCACGATGTCGGGAAAAAGATCGTTCTTGAATTAGAAGAGTTAGGTCAAAAATCCCCAAAATAGAATTTGGGATTTCTATTTGAGCGCCTAACGTCCACTATTCATCCGCTTTTTCCTTCTTTGTGACCTTGACACTTAACCCCCCGTAGTTAGTGCCGCTGAAGAAAATTTTTACTCTCGATCTCACCCACTTCACTTTCCTTCGCATAAGCTCAAAACCGCCACAAACCAAACTTAAAAGAACATTAAATCAAAAAAAAAAAAAACTAATTAAAACTAAGAAAATCTAGAAATTAAAATAACAAAAAATTAAAATAAAATAAAAAAAAAAATTTTGGGTTGCCTCCCAATTAGCGCCGCTATTTACGTCTGTAGCTAGACCCAACGCCTACTCTTCCTACAACTCGGTCAAATTATTACCAATCCAATGATAATTGGCAATGGAGGAAGAATTTTTTACTTGAAAATGGTAATGAAAAAGAAGCAAAATCAAACATGGGTGTTACCTCCGATGTGGAATATAATGCCATAGTATTTCCTTGTACCTCCTCACTGCCTTGGAAAGGTACATTTGTCAAACATTTTACCTGCACTAATTCCAGCTTCTCATCATTTTCCTTCTTCTGTAGTGAAAATTTTCCTAGAAAAGGTTGAAGAATGACAATTTTCTGATTTTGTGCACCAATTCTTGACTTCTTTCTTCGACGAATCATGTTGCACACTTTCTTCATTGTTGTTGCTATCAACATAATTTTCTCTGTGCAATTTCTTCATTTTCTCGAGGATTATTTTCAACTTGAAAATGCAATCTTCCTTGGTTTACCTCTATCTTGCTCATGGACACGCTAGGCTGCGAAATTTGATTTTCAAGATATTTTATTCTAGCCTTGGTTTCTGTCTATCTTGTTGAATCGTGTCGGCCAAACTTTGATTAAACTCTCAAGCGGAGTTCCCGAACTAGTAAAGGCGTGATGGTGGAGATGGTTGGAATGGTGGCCGAATTTGTTGCCATTGAAACCCTCCTACAGATTTACATGTTCATTCAAATCCTCTTGTAACATTGGACACATATCAGTTGGATGACCAACATTCACACAGATTCCACACGCCTTGACTTGCTGAACTTGCCCTGAGACAAATTTCTCCAAAAGTAAGTTAAAGTGTCTTAATCTACGATCAATAGAAAAAACATTTACCTCATTAATCTTGCTTGGATCATACTGCCTTGTCCCAAACTGTTGAGCATTTTCAGCCATAACATTACAATAAAATTCTTAAAAGGAAATAAATAGCAAAACCGTTCCCGACAAGCCAAAATTTGACGAGTGTCAATCGTCAAAATTAATTCACCTACTTCCCTAATAATGAGTATAAGGTAAGTCGGGATCGTATCCACGTGAACGTTGTACTTATTCCTTTTAGAATTTTACTAAGTAAATAATGCATATGAAATTTATATTTTTAATTAACTAAAAATAAACTAATTAACTAATTAACTAATTAACTAAAATTAATGCTTTTAATTAAACTAACAGATTAATGCTTGACTTAATTCAATAAAATTCCGACCAATGATTCAATTTCGTCTCGCATTTTATTTCTGATCATCGATGCAAAAATATCTTGTTAAATTTCAAATAAACCGGTTAAAAGTGTCGACGAACGCCTAACACTCAATCTCTCCTTACCGTATTGATAATTAAGAGACGCTCGTTAATTACCGTCTAACCGAGTTACAACCTCCGAGACGCTCGTAAGATTTAATAACTCGGTTGCATTAAGAAGCGAGAGACCGATTCGAGCCATGTGTATTGAAGCAATATCATGTAACAATGATCATCCGCACTGCATGTAATACGGTCCGATTATGCTTGTGATGCCTAAAAGGTGTATTACTTGCCACTTTGTTAAGACCGAGGACAATTACGGATCAACGACGTTAACTAGCTTTAGATTATTATGTTAATTAATATTCTGGCCACAAACATTAATTAGACACAACAATCTTCCAACGTGTTAAACGGAGAACGAACAAATATTTGTAAATAAAACAAGAATTAAATCTATTAGATCTCACAAAAGTAAAATGCTTGAGGCTTAATTCTCATTGATGGAAGAAGTAACTTAGCTAGTAAACATAATTAATTAAAACAACTTACAAAAATAACAAGAGTTTTGTTCCAGAAGTTATGAACTTACAAGAAGAATTCAAGTTCCCTACACTTCTCTCCTAGCCTTTGTTAGTGACTTTTCTCTACCTCAAAGCTAATGCTTGATGCCTCCCATGTTACCGAATGATCCCCCTTCCGGCCGAATTCTCCCTTCGAAAATCCATACATAAATATGACTCTCTCCCACTTAAACCACTACTTGGTAGTTTTAAAACTACCAATAACTTCTCAAACCCCCACTACTTGCAAATCAATAGCATTTTCATTCAATATATAAACCGAATTTAGACGTAAATAACGTATTGTCTAAGCGTCTAAAAGCGCCGAAACTTCTGACTAGCCAAACTCGGCTCAGAAATGTGGATATCACATGCCCATGTGACATCCCAAGTTTTCCTCTTTACTGAATCCAAAGACTTTCCTCTTTTGCGCCTGTGAACCTACATCATAATCAACACAAAAACCAACCAAAAGTGTAATATTTTACTCTAAAATAAATCATAAAACCGGCTAATTTTATCACACTTTTGGGTTCCCATCAAAATTCCCCCACACCAAACCGATGCTTGTCCTCAAGCATCTTCAAACCAGACAAGAATGCATGTTTTTATATCTGCACAACTTATGAAGATATGATTTTACTTGAATGCAAGTATTTCAATGTGCATGACCATAGGAAAAATCAAAATTCAATCAAAGTATAATGGAATTCTTTAAAATGTGTCATCTAAATTAACTAACATGTTTCCAAAAGAATCTTCAACCTTCACATATGCATGTCTCAACCATCCTCACGGAGACACTCATCCACTCAAGTGTTTAGATAAGGATATGTAATTAAGCACTCGACTCAACACTACGGAATGCAATTACCATAAGCTTGCAAGTTGATCAAATCTCCATCACTAAGTATGAGTTTAAAGCACCAATCAAAAGGTCTTTTAAAGGTTGTAACGGGGCTATGGGTTAATAAGGTATGATATAGGGATATAAGGTGAATTAAAATGTCAAGGAATTGTAGAAATAACACATTACTCACGCTTCAATTATCAGCGATTAATGTCCTCATGAAGCTCAAATCCTTGATCACAACACTTTTGCACAAGCGAAAATAGATATTAAGATTTTTACTTCAATTACGCTTCTTCGAACTTTTATTCTTCTTCTTTTTTTTTCTTCTTCTTCTTTTTTTTTTCTTTACAAACTCTTGGCTTTCTTGCCACTACTTTTGTTACGCTTTGGTTTTCTGACCACTAAATGAAATGAAGCTCTTATTTGGCATGCTACAAAAGCGAACCACATTCAATGTCTAACTCAAAATCAAACATCTCATGTTTTTGAACTAAAACAAGACATATTTCATCTAATGTCCAACTCACGATCGAATTAAAACTATAATTCACATGCAATTCCTACAATTCTTGGCATTGGTAATGAAAAAGAAAGTTAAAAAGGCTAAGGTTCATTTAAATCTGGTTGAGTCAAAGAAATAGGTAAGGCTCAAAAGGGCTAACTAGGGGGTAATATTAAAAGGGTCGGATAGAAAAAAGATAGCCAAAATTGGTATTTCCTAAATGCCTTAATCATGTTAGTGCATAAACCCATTTATGTGATCTCGAAATGTAAGCAAACATGCAAGTTCTAGAATTGGCATCAGAGTGCGGTAAACACACAAGAAGAAGCGAGAGCAAAATGAATGGAATGCTCCATAAATGGCCCAAAATCTCACTTTAAATGGCTATAAGTCAACACATACATATCGAAGGTTGAAGAAATTTTTTTTAGAAAACATGCAATTTAAATTAGAACAGAAACATTTCAAAAAGAATTCCATCATATATCAAAAATTCCTATTTTACCATGATTATGCACATTAAAATACCAAACATCCCAACATCAAAAATCATATCCTCATATCCAACCAGAATACCCAACAACAAAAGAAACATGCATTCAAGATTCCAAGATTCACCAAAATCCAAAATCCCTCCCACACCAAAAGCGTGCATTGTCCCCAATGAACAAATAAGTATCAAAATAAAAAGGGAAGAACTTCCCTAATCGGGAGGGCCGGAGGAGGATGCGGCGGGGGTGTTTGTTGATCGAGGGACCGGCAGCGGGACAGGCCGATGCGGTAGAGCTGCTTGGCCAGAAGAAGTTGAAGGCCGGCGGCGCGCCAGGACTCCGGCGATGAATGCGAAGAGGCCACGAAGATGAAGAAGTGGTTGAAATTTCAGCCGGCTCGATGATCGGCGACCACTCGGCCAGCGGCATAATCGCGAGCAACCAACTTCGGCCGTCGTCGTGGAGCATGAGGTGGAGCGGCGTGGTGCTTGAGGAGCCATTGATAATAGAAGCGAGATAACAATTGTGGGCGGGAAGACTTCGGGGATTTAATATTTTGGCGGTTCTTGCAGTTTTGCTATTTATTTCCTTTTAAGAATTTTATTGTAATGTTATGGTTGAAAATGCTCAAGCTGTTTGGGACAAGCGGCATGATCAGAGCAAGATTAATGAGGTAAATGTTTTTCTATTGATCGTAGATTAGACACTTTAACTACGTTTTGGAGAAATTAGTCTCGAGGGCAAGTTCGACAAGTCAAGGCGTGTGGAATCTGCGTAATGTTGGTCATCCAAGTGATATGTGTCCAATGTTACAAGAGGATTTGAATGAACATGTAAATCTTTGTAGGAGGGTTTCAAGGGCGGCAACAAATTCGGCCATCATTTCAACCATCTCCATCATCCGCGACCCTTTACTAGTTCAGGGAACTCGCTTGAGAGTTTAATCAAAAGTTTGGTGACACGATTCAACAAGACAGAGCAGGAAGCCAAGGCTAGCATAAAATCTCTTGAAAATCAAATTTGCGACTAGGTGTCCTTGAGCAAGATAGAGGTAAACCAAGGAAGATTGCATTTTCAAGTTGAAAAAAATCCTCGAGAAAATGAAGAAATTGCCTGCAAATTTACGTTGATAGCAACAACAATGAAGAAAGTGTGCAACATGATTAAATCGAAGAAAGAAGGCTGAAGAATTAGTGCACAAAATCGAGAAAATTGTCATTCTTCAACCTTTACTAGGAAAATTTTCACTAGAAGAAGGAAAATGATGAAAATTTTGGAATTAGTGCGAGGTAAAATGTTTGACAAATGTACCTTTCAAGGCGGTGAGGAGGTGAGGAAATACTATGGCATTATATTCCACTGGGAGGTAACCCCATGTTTGATTTTGCTTCTTTTTCATTACCATTTTCAAGTGAAAAAATTCTTCCTCCATTGCCAATTATTATTGGTAATAATTTGACCGAGTTGTAGGAAGAGTAGGCGTTGGGTCTAGCTAGGAGCGTTAAATAGCGCGGCTAATGGGAGAGCAACCCAAAGTTTTTTAATTTCTAGTTTTTCTTAGTTTTTAATTAATTTCTCTGTTGTTTTAATGTTCTTTTAAGTTTGGTTTGTGACGGCGGTTTTGAGCTTGTAGAAAGGAAGTGCGAGTGTGAATTGGGTGAGATCTTGAGAGTAAAAAATTTTCTTTAAGGCGTGCGGAGACTAACTTCTGAGGGTTAAGTGTCAAGGTCACAAAGAAGGAAAAGCGGCTGAATAGTGGGCGTTAGGCCGCTCAAATAGAAATCCCAAATTCTATTTTGGGGATTTTGACCTAACTCTCTTAATTCCAAAGAAATTGGCGCCAAAGTCCATCTTTCAGACATCGTGCGAATCCTTCGTCTTCTCCAAGTCTTTGCCATTGTTGTGGTTGTCCATCTGTTTCAATGGCTCCCAAGCACCACGTCGCTCCACCTCATGCTCCACGGCGGCGGTCGGGTGGTTGCTCGCGATTATGCCAGCGTCGAGTGGTCGTCGCATCATCGAGCCGGTTGAAATTTCAACCACTTCTTCATCTTCGTTGGCCTCTTCGCATTCATCGCGGAGTCCTATGCGCCGATGGCCTCTTCAATTTCTTCGATTGCGGCGAGCTCTACCCCATCGATTCGGTGTCCTGCGGTAGGTCCCTCGCATCAACGAACACCCCGCCGCCGCATCCTCCTCAGTCCTCGATTAGGGAAGTTCTTCTCCCTTTTTATTTTGATACTTATTTGTTCATTGGGGACAATGCAGTTTTGGTGTGGGGAGGGATTTTGGATTTTGGTGAATCTTGGAATCTTGAATGCATGTTTCTTTTTGTTGTTGGGTATTACGGTTGGATATGAGGATATGATTTTTGATGTTGGGATGTTTGGTATTTTAATGTGCATAATCATGGTAAAATAGGAATTTTTGATATATGATGGAATTCTTTTTGAAATGTTTCTGTTCTAATTTAAATTGCATGTTTTCAGAAAAAAAATTTCTTCAACCTTTGGATATGTATGTGTTGACTTATAGCCATTTAAAGTGAGATTTTGGGCCATTTATGGAGCATTCCATTCATTTTGCTCTCAGTTCTTCTTGTGTGTTTACTCGCACTCGGATGCCAATTCTAGAACTTGCATGTTTGCTTACATTTCGAGATCACATAAATGGGTTTATGCACTAACATGATTAAGGCATTTAGGAAATACCAATTTTGGCTATCTTTTTCTATCAGACCCTTTTAATATTACCCCTAGTTAGCCCTTTTGAGCCTTACCTATTTCTTTGACTCAACCAGATTTAAATGAACCCTAGCCTTTTTGACTTTCTTTTCCATTACCAATGCCAAGAATTGTGGGAATTGCATGTGAATTATAGTCTTAATACAGCCTGTGAGTTGGACGTTAGATGAAGTATGTCCTATTTAGTTCAAAAACATGAGATGTTTGATTTTGAGTAGACATTGAATGTGGTTCTGCTTTTGTAGCATACCAAATAAGAGCTTCATTTCATCCAGTGGCTGTAAAAAAAAAAAAGCAGCAGAACGAAAGTAGTGGCAGCAGGCCAAGAGTTTGTAAAAAAAAAGAGAATAAAAAAAAGAGAATAAAAGAAAGAAAAAAGAAAGAAAAAAGAGAATAAAAGTTTGAAGAAATGAAGGAAGTGATTCAGGAAAGAGAAGTAGAATTGAAGTAGAAACATTACTTCCTATTTTCAGTTGTGCAGAAGTGCTGTGACTAAGGATTTGAACTTTATCAGAATATTAATTAGTGATAATTAAGCTGTGAGTAATGTGTAATTCTACATTTCATTGGCATTTTATTTCACCTTATATCCCTATACCATACCTGTTTAACCCCTAGCCCCGTTACAACCTTTAAAAGACCTTTTGTTTGGTGATTTAAACTCATACTTGGTGATGAAGATTTGATCAACTTGCAAGCTTATGGTAATTACATTCCGTGGTGTTGAGTCGAGTGTTTATATTCATATCCTTATTTAAACACTTGAGTGAATGAGTGTCTCCGTGAGGATGGTCGAGACATGCATATGTGAAGGTTGAAGATTTGTTTTTGGAAACATGTTAGTTAATTTAGATGACACATTTTAAAGAATTCCATTACTTTGATTGAATTTCGATTTTTCCTATGGTCATGCACATTGACATACTTGCATCCAAGTAAAATCATATCTTCATAAGTTGTACAGATACAATCATGCATTCTTGCCTGGTTTGAAGATGCTTGAGGACAAGCATCGGTTTGGTGTGGGGGAATTTTGATGGGAACCCAAAAGTGTGATAAAATTAGTTGGTTTTATGATTTATTTTAGAGCAAAATATTACACTTTTGGTTGGTTTTTGTGTTGATTATGATGTAGGTTCACGAGCAAAAGAGGAAAGTCTTTGGATTCGAGGGCAAAGAGGAAAACTTGGGATGTCACATGGGCACGTGATATCCACATTCGGGCTGTTTGGCTAGTCACCTTGAAGTTTTGGGCAGCACTTTTTAGACAGCAGGTTAGACAATGCGATTATTTACGTCTAATTCGGTTTATGTATTAAATTAAAATATTGATTTGCAAGTAGTGGGCGGTTTTAGGAAGTTACCGGTAGTTTTAAAACTACCGAGTAGTGGTTTAATGGGAGAGTGGAGTGATATTTATGTAGGTATTTCCTGAACAATTAGAGGGAATTCGATCAGAAAATTGGAGGCATCAAACAGTAGCTTTGAGGTAGAGAAAAGTCACTAACAAAGGCTAGGAGAGAAGTGTAGGGAACTTGAATTCTTCTTGTAAGTTCATAACTTGCTGGGAACAAAACTCTTGTTATTTTTGTAAGTTGTTTTAATTAATTATGTTTACTAGCTAAGTTACTTCTTCCAGTCAATGAGAGATTAAGTCTCAAGCATTTTACTTTTGTGAGATCTAATAGATTTAATTCTTGTTTTATTTACAAATATTTGTTCGTTCTCCGTTTAACACGTTGGAAGATTGTTGTGTCTAATTAATGTTTGTGGCCAGAATATTAATTAACATAATAATCTAAAGCTAGTTAACGTCGTTGATCCGTAATTGTCCTCGGTCTTAACAAAGTGGCAAGTAATACACCTTTTAGGCATCACAAGCATAATCGGACCGTATTACGGGTACGGATGATCATTGTTACATGATATTGCTTCAATACACATGGCTCTGAATCGGGTCTCTCGCTTCTTAATGCAACCGAGTTATTAAATCTTACGAGCGTCTCGGAGGTTGTAACTCGGTTAGACGGTAATTAACGAGCGTCTCTTAATTATCAATACGGTAAGGAGAGATTGAGTGTTAGGCGTTCGTCGACACTTTTAACCGGTTTATTTGAAATCCAACAAGATATTTTTGCATCGATGATCAGAAATAAAATGCGAGACGAAATTGAATCATTGGCTGGAATTTATTTTATTGAATTAAGTCAAGCATTAATCTGTTAGTTTAATTAAAAGCATTAATTTTCAGTTAATTAGTTAATTAGTTTATTTTTTAGTTAATTAAAAATATAATTTCATATGCATTATTTACTTAGTAAAATTCTAAAAAGGAATAAGTACAACGTTCCCTGTGGATACGATCCCGACTTACCTTATACTCATTATTAGGGAAGTAGGTGAATTAATTTTGACGAATTGACACTCGTCAAATTTTGGTTTAATGGGAGAGTGGAGTGATATTTATGTATGTATTTCCTGAACAATTAAGGGGGGATTCGATCAGAAAATTGGAGGCAAAAAACAGTAGCTTTGAGGTAGAGAAAAGTCACTAAAAAAGGCTAGGAGAGAAGTGTAGGGAACTGGAATTCTTCTTGTAAGATTAACACCAATACGAGACGAAATTGAATCATTGGCTGGAATTTATTTTATTGAATTAAGTCAAGCATTAATCTATTAGTTTAATTAAAAGCATTATTTTTCAGTTAGTTAGTTAATTAGTTTATTTTTTAGTTAATTAAAAATATAATTTCATATGCATTATTTACTTAGTAAAATTCTAAAAAGGAATAAGTACAACGTTCCCTGTGGATACGATCCCGACTTACCTTATACTCATTATTAGGGAAGTAGGTGAATTAATTTTGACGAATTGACACTCGTCAAATTTTGGCGCCGTTGCCGGGGAGCGGCTTTGTTATTTATTTCCTTTTAAGAATTTAATTGTAATGTTATGGCTGAAAATGCTCAACAGTTTGAGACAAGGCAGTATGATCCAAGCAAGATTAATAAGGTAAATGTTTTTTCTATTGATCGTAGATTAGACAGTTTAACTTCTGTTTTGGAGAAATTTGTCTCAGGGCAAGTTCAGCAAGTCAAGGCGTGTGGAATCTATGTGAATGTTGGCCATCCAACTGATATGTGTCCAATGTTACAAGAGGATTTGAATGAGCATGTAAATGTTGTAGGAGGGTTTCAATGGCAGCAACAAATTCGGCCACCATTCCAACCATCTCCACAATCACAGCCCTTTACTAGTTCAGGAACTCCGCTTGAGAGTTTAATCAAAAGTTTGGCTGACACGATTCAACAAGATAGACATGAAACCAAGGCTAGAATAAAATATCTTGAAAATCAAATTTCGCAGCTAGCCGTGTCCATGAGCAAGATAGAGGTAAATCGAGGAAGATTGCATTTTCAAGTTGAAAATAATCCTCGAGAAAATGAAGAAATTGCACAGGAGAAAAATTCAGTTGATAGCAACAACAATGAAGAAAGTGTGCAACAACATGATTCGTCGAAGAAAGAAGCTGAAGAATTTGGTGCACAAAATCAGAAAATTGTCATTCTTCAACCTTTTCTAGGAAAATTTTCACTACAGATGAAGGAAAATGATGAGAAGGCTTTGGAATTAGTGCGAGGTAAAATGTTTGACAAATGTACCTTTCAAGGCGTGAGGAGGTACAAGGAAATACTATGGCATTATATTCCACACTTTGGAGGTAACACCCATGTTTGATTTTGCTTCTTTTTCATTACCATTTTCAAGTGAAAAAATTCTTCCTCCATTGCCAATTATCATTGGTAATAATTTGACCGAGTTGTAGGAAGAGTAGGCGTTGGGTCTAGCTACAGACGTTAAATAGCGGCGCTAATTGGGAGGCAACCCAAAGTTTTTTATTTTATTGTTATTTAAATTTCCTGCTTTTTCTTAGTTTCAATTAATTTCTTTGTTGTTTTAATGTTTCTTTTAAGTTTAATGTGTAGCAGCAGGTTTTGAGCTTGTACAGAAGGAAGTGCAGAGTGAATTGGGTGAGATACTGAGAGTAAAAAATTTTCTTTAAGGCGTGCAGACTAACTACAGGGGGTTAAGTGTCAAGGTCACAAAGAAGGAAAAGAAGCGGCTGAATAGTGGACGTTAGGCCGCTCAAATAGAAATCCCAAATTCTATTTTGGGGATTTTTGACCTAACTCTCTTAATTCCAAAGAAATTGGCCAAAGTCCATCTTTTTCCCGACATCGTGCGAATGTCTTCTCCACGCTTCGCCGCCATTGTTGTGGTTGTCCATCTGTTTCAATGGCTCCCAAGCACCACGTCGCTCTACCTCATGCTCCACGACGACGGTCGAATTGGTTGCTCGCGATTATGCCGCGTCGAGTGGTCGTCGCATCATCAGAGCCTTTGACGAGTGTCAATTCGTCAAAATTAATTCACCTACTTCCCTAATAATGAGTATAAGGTAAGTCGGGATCGTATCCACAGGGAACGTTGTACTTATTCCTTTTTAGAATTTTACTAAGTAAATAATGCATATGAAATTATATTTTTAATTAACTAAAAAATAAACTAATTAACTAACTAACTGAAAAATAATGCTTTTAATTAAACTAATAGATTAATGCTTGACTTAATTCAATAAAATAAATTCCAGCCAATGATTCAATTTCGTCTCGTATTTTATTTTTGATCATCGATGCAAAAATATCTTGTTGGATTTCAAATAAACCGGTTAAAAGTGTCGACGAATGCCTAACACTCAATCTCGCCTTACTGTGTTGATAATCAAGAGACGCTCGTTAATTATCGTCTAACCGAATTACAACCCCCGAGACGCTCGTAAGATTTAATAACCCGGTTGCATTAAGAAGAGAGAGACCCGATTCAAAGCCATGCATATTGAAGCAATAACATGTAACAATGATTATCCGTTCCCGTAATACGGTCCGATTATGCTTGTGATGCCTAAAAGGTGTATTACTCGCCACTTTGTTAAAACCGAGGACAATTACGGATCAACAATGTTAACTAGCTATAGACTATTATGTTAATTAATATTCTGGCCACAAACATTAATTAGACACAACAATCTTTCAACGTTCTAAACGGAGAACGAATAAATATTAAGTAATGAAACAAGAATGAGTTCTATTAGATCTCACAGTAAAATGTTAAAGACTTAATTGTTCATTGACTGAAACAGGTAATTTAGCTACTAAACATAATTAAAATAACTTACAAAATACCAAGAATTAATTGTTCTAGCAGGTGTTGAACTAAAGAAACAATACAACTTTCTCTACACTTTTTCTCCTAACCATTGTGAGTGGCTTCTCTCTCAGAAAATGACTGCCCGAAGTTACTGGGAGTCCCCCTAAAATCTGCCCAAGATTCTAGCATAAATACCACTCATCTCTCCACTAAAGCCACTATTTGGTAGTTTTAAAACTACCAATAACTTCCTAAAACCACCCAAAACTTCCAAATCAATTTTTCCTTTAATAAATAAATAAATTAGGAAGAGATAACTTTTCTAAGCGCCAGATCTGGGAAAATTCTCCGAAGAACTTGACAACGACTCGAAACTTGGACAACACATGCCCACGTGACATCACAGATTTCCATTTGCTTGCAAGCCAACACTTTTTCCTTAGTTTTCCTCTTTTGTCAGCTTCCTTCATACCTACAATCATTAAGAAGCACAATACAACCAAAAGTGTAATATTTACTCTATAATTAATCATAAAATCGGCTAATAATATCACACAATTGCGCTCCTATCAAAATTCCCCCACACCTAAACTATGTTTGTCCTCAAGCATCTAGAAACAAAACAGATATGCATGTCCCTAATCTAGACAACTTATGAAAATATGACATTACTCCAATGCATGTATTTCAATGTGCATTATCATATGGAAACTCAAAATTCAATCAAAGTGATGGAAATCTTAAAATGCTTCATCTAGATTAACTCGCATGCCTCCAAAAGAATCCTTCAACCTTAACATATGCATGTCTCAACCATTCTCATGGTGACACTCATTCACTAAAGTGTTTAAACATGGATGTGTATAATAAAGCACTCAACTCAACACGACGGGATGAAATTACCATAAGCTTGCAAATCGATCAAATCTCCATCACTGAATATGAGTCCAATACACCAATCATAAGGTCTTTTAAGGGTTGTAACGGGGCTAGGGGTTAAAAAGGTATGATATAGGGATATAAGGTGAATTAAAATGTCAAGGAAATGTAGAAATAACACATTACTCACAGCTCAATTATCAATGATTAATGTCCTCATGAAGCTCAAATCCTTGATCACAACACTTTTGCACAACTGAAAATAGATATTAAGATTTTTACTTCAATTCTGCTTCTTCGAACTTTTATTCTTCTTCTTCTTTTCTTTTTTTCTTTTTTTTTCTTTACAAACTCTTGGCCTGCTGCCACTACTTTTGTTCTCTTTTTTACACCACTATGATGAAATAAAGCTCTTATTTGGCACACTTCTTAAAGCAGAACCACATTCAATGCACAACTCAAAACCAAATATCTCATATTCTGGTACAAAACAAGATGTATTTCATCTAATGTTCAACTCACAGACTGAATTAAAACTATGATTCACATGTAATTCCTACAATTCTTGACATTGGTAATGAAAAAGAAAGTTAAAAAGGCTAAGGTTCATTTAAATCTGGTTGAGTCAAAGAAATAGGTAAGGCTCAAAAGGGCTAACTAGGGGGTAATATTAAAAGGGTCGGATAGAAAAAAGATAGCAAAAATTGGTATTTCCTAAATGCCTTAATCATGTTAGTGCATAAACTCATTAATGTGATCTCAAAATGTATGCAAAAATGAAAGTTCTAGAATTAGCATCCGAAAGTGAGAAACACTCAAGAATAACGAGAGCAAAATGAATGAAATGCTCCATAAATGGCCCAAAATCTCACTTTAGAAAGGCTAAGAGTCGACACATGCATACATAAGGTTGAAGAAATATTTTTTTGAAAACATGTTTAAACTAGAGTAGAAAAATTTCAATAAAGAATTCCATCATGTATCAAAAATTTCTTGTTTCACAATGAGAATGCACATAAAAAAAACATCCCAACATTCAAAAACATCATTGATCCTCATATCGGAAAAAATAACCCAAAGACATGCATTCAAGATTCCAAATTCCCCCAAAATCCTCTCCCCACACCAAGACAATACATTGTCCTCAATGTAAAAATAAGAAATTATCAAAGCGAAGAGGAGGAGAACTTCCCTAGCATGAAGACGGAGAAGGAGAACCATGAGAAGGCTGGGCAGGATGTTGACCAGATGTCCCTGCCGGACGGAATGTCGGAAGAGAAGAGGCATAACTAACCTTGTCGGAAGAAACCGAAGAGTCAGGCGGCGTGGCATACGAGTCCGGCGAAGAATGTGAAGAGGCAGAAGAGGAAGTAGAAATTTCGACGGGCTCTGAGGATGCCGTTGATACTTGACGAGGAACAATGGCGAGAAGACGGCTAGAACGACGCCGTGGTGCTATAGGCGGAGCAGGGCGGTGCTTAGGAGCCATGGAAACAGATGGGCGACCACAACAATGGCGGCCGGCGGCGTGGAGAGCGAAGGATTCGCGCGATGTCGGGAAAAGATGGACTTTGGCTCAATTTCTTTGGAATTAAGAGAGTTAGGTCAAAAATCCCCAAATTAGAATTTGGGATTTCTATTTGAGCGGCCTAACGTCCACTATTCAGCCGCTTCTTTTCCTTCTTTGTGACCTTGACACTTAACCCCTTGTAGTTAGTCTGCACGCCTTAAAGAAAATTTTTGCTCTCAGTATCTCACCCAATTCACTCTGCACTTTCTTCTGTACAGGCTCAAAACCTGCTGCCATAAACCAAACTCAAAAGAAACATTAAAACAACAGAAAAATTAATTAAAACTAAGAAAATCTAGAAATTAAAATAACAATAAAATAAATAATAAAAAAAAAACTTTGGGTTGCCTCCCAATTAGCGCCGCTATTTAACGCCTCGTAGCTAGACCCAATGCCCACTCTTCCTACAACTCAGTCAAATTATTTCCAATGATAACTGGCAATGGAGGAAGATTTTTTTCACTTGAAAATGGTAATGAAAAAGAAGCAAAATCAAACCTGGGTGTTACCTCCAGTGTGGAATATAATGCCATAGTATTTCCTTGTACCTCCTCACTGCCTTGGAAAGGTACATTTGTCAAACATTTTACCTGCACTAATTCCAGCTTCTCATCATTTTCCTTCTTTTGTAGTGAAAATTTTCCTAGAAAAGGTGGAATGATGACAATTTTCTGATTTTGTGCACCCAATTCTCAACTTCTTTCTTCGACGAATCATGTTGTTGCACACTTTCTTCATTGTTCTTTGCTATCAACCGAATTTTTCTCTGTGCAATTTCTTCATTTTCTCGAGGATTATTTTCAACTTGAAAAGGTAATCTTTCTTGGTTTACCTCCATCTTGCTCATGGATACGACTAGGCTGCGAAATTTGATTTTCAAGAGATTTTATTCTAGCCTTGGTTTCTGTCTATCTTGTTGAATCGTGTCGGCCAAACTTTTGATTAAACTCTCAAGCGGAGTTCTGAACTAGTAAATGGGTGTGATGGTGGAGATGGTTGGAATGATGGCGAATTTGTTGCTTTGCCCTTGAAACCCTCCTACAACATTTACATGTTCATTCAAATCCTCTTGTAACATTGGACACATATCAGTTGGATGACCAACATTCACGCAGATTCCACACGCCTTGACTTGCTGAACTTGCCCTGAGACAAATTTCTCCAAAACAGAAGTTAAAGTGTCTAATCTACGATCAATAGAAAAAACATTTACCTCATTAATCTTGCTCGGATCATCTTGCCTTGTCCCAAAGCGGTGAGCATTTTCAGCCATAACATTACAATAAAATTCTTAAAAGGAAATAAATAACAAAACCGTTCCCGACAGCGCGCAAAATTTGACGAGTGTCAAATCGTCAAAATTAATTCACCTACTTCCTAATAACGAGTATAAGGTAAGTCGGGATCGTATCCACGAGGAACGTTGTACTTATTCATTTTAGAATTTTACTAAGTAAATAATGCATGCAAATTTATATTTTTAATTAACTAAAATAAACTAATTAGCGAAAATTAATGCTTTTAATTAAACTAACAGATTAATGTTTGACTTAATTCAATTAAATAAATTCCAGTCAATGAGCCAAATTTCATCTCCCATTTTACTTCTGATCATAGATGCAAAAATATCTTGTTAAATTATAAATAAACCGGTTATAAGTGTCGACAAAGCGCCTAACACTCAATCTCGCCTTCTTGTGTTGATAATCAAGAGGCGCCGTTAATTATCGTCTAACCGAATTACAACCTCCGAGGCGCTCGTAAGATTTAATAACCCGGTTGCATTAAGAAGAGAGACCGATTCAAAGCCATGCATATTGAAGCAATAACATGTAACTAAGATTATCCGTTCCGTAATACGGTCCGATTATACTTGTGATGCCTAAAAGGTGTATTACTCGCCACTTTGTTAAAACCGAGGATAATTACGGATCAACAGTGTTAACTAGCTATAGACTATTATGTTAATTAATATTCGGCCACAAACATTAATTAGACACAACAATCTTTCAACGTTCTAAACGAGAGAGCGAATAAATATTCGTAATGAAACAAGGATGAGTTCTATTAGATCTCACGAGTAAAATGTTAAAGACTTAATTGTTCATTGGTGAAACAAATAATTTAGCTACTAAACATAATTAAAATAACTTACAAAATACCAAGAATTAATTGTTCCAGCAGGTTTTGAACTTAAAGAAAGTTTACAAGTTTCTCTACACTTTTTCTCCTAGCAATTGTGAGTGACTTCTCTCTCATAAAATGACTGCTCAATTCCTGCGAGTCCCTCCTCTAATCCCTGCCGAATTCTAGCATAAATACCACTCATCTCTCCACTAAAGCCACTACTTGGTAGTTTTAAAACTACCAATAACTTCCTAAAACCACCAAAAACTTCTAAATCAGTTATTCCTTTAGTAAATAAATAAATTAGGAAGAAATAACAGCTTTCCTAACGCCCAAGGATCTGGGAAAATTCTCCGACAAGTGACAACCCGACTCGAAATTTGGACAACACATGCCCACGTGACACCACGGATTTCCATTTTCTTGCAATCCAGCACTTTTTCCTTAGTTTCCTTCTTTTGTCAGCTCCCTTCATACCTGCAATCATTAAGAAGCACAAAACAACAAATAGTATAATATTTACTCTATAATTAATCATAAAATCGGCTAATAATATCACACAATTGCGCTCCTATCATTCTCCAATGGTTAAAATAAAAGATATTAAAATTAGGTGTGGTACTAGAGAAGGTACCAAATTTGATACCTCCCTTAGTACCTAACCTAATTTTAATACCCTTCATTTTGATACATATGATTGAAGATGATCATTTGATACCTATGAATAATAATCAATTGATATCAAAATTTGGTTTTGATACCTATAAGCAATTACCACCATTGGACTTGCCTTAAGGGGGTATGATAAAAGAATCTAACCTGGCGTATGTTGTATGGTTCATATTCTTTATGATATCCATTTAGTTTTGGTTTTCTCATTTCCCTATTTTTAATCAGGTTGATGTTGATACGCACATTTCCTAAGAGGTGCACCAATTGATCTACGTTGTATCTTTCCAAGCCATCTCACACAATGTTCTCTTATTAAATCTGCTATTGGGATAACTTTTATTGTTTCACGAATTTGTTCATTACGAATCTCATCTTTCCTAGTTTTACCACTTATTTATCTTCACATTCATATTTCAGCTACATTCATGTTATTACTTCGGTTCGAAAGTATGATACATAATAATTACTTCCTTCGTTTCTAAATAATGGTTTTGTTTGGTTAGACACACAAATTAAGAAAAAAATAATTGATTCTATTATATATTACATCCGTTTCGAGCAAAGAGTTTTCGTTTAAAAATCATTTTTTTTAAAAGACATTTTTAGTAGTTCATTAGTAATAAAATGATACTTTTATGCCATAATTTTTGAAAGTAGACTTTTTCAGTGAAATATCCTGAAATGGAATAATAGAATTTTTGCTAGAATGGAGGAAATATATTTATATAATGTGTAGTTTAATTTAAAGCACATGTACATATAAACCATAAATAAAACAGTAAGAAAAAAACAAAATAAAATGATAAACGTGTTTTTAAAAAAAATAAAAAAGTTTAAAAGTATGACAAATTTTTAAAAAACACACAATCAAAAGAATGGGTGAATACTACACAAAATAAGGAAAAAAGCTATCAATATTTTGACAAAAACACTCTACCATACATGAAGAATCCTTGCGGAGTTTTAGGTGTGTGAAGTAGAACGTCTATGACTTATGGAAGTTTAGGTGCGTATAGCGTAAGGTACTAGGCTATATATATATATATATATATATGTGTGTGTGTGTGTGACGGTATTACATGCACTCACTAATTAGTTTCTACGTACAATTCGTTCTGTAGCCTCAACAACCCATGATGTGATTCTCACTCAGTACCACGCTTTGTCTTTCGTTTCTAAATTTTTTGTCATTTTAAAATAATTGTTAATTTTCAAATAAAATATTCATTTCAGAAAAATATTCTTATCACTTTATTCATATATTTTTCACTTATTTTAATTATAAATACATGTTTAAGAATATTAAAAAATACCACACGTTATACCAATATTTATAAAAAAATTGATTTTTTTTTTTTAATGAGTATATTGATCAAGAGTGGGGGGTGCGGAAGTATAAGTAATATTGGGAGTGGAACAAATGATCTATCTATTCCATCTGTGTAATGTCAACATGTAATGATTCAGCAGTGCCCCAATAGTAGTTACTGCAATGATAATTGTCAAGCAAAAGTGGAAGCAGGCAGGATACATTTCATCCCTCCTCTAGCTCTTACGAACACACAAAATAAGCCTCATCATATAAAGATCAATGCCTCTCTCTCTCCCTCTTGCGTTGTCGTTGGGAGTGGTTGCGTTGTCTTTGGGAGTGGTTGCACGAGTAAAATGGGAGAGACTGTAACTCTGTAGGGGAGAGAAATTAAAGTTGCCGGGGGTAGGGGTAGGGGTAGGGGTAGGGGTGAGTTTAGTTGGGTTCAGTCGCTAAAAATTAAGAAGAAAATCTAAACCAAACCGATTGTTCGGTTCTCAAAAAATTTATTATCAAAACTTCAGAACTAACTCAATATGTATAAGTTATAACAACCAATATTTTAGTTTGATCTAAAACTAACCCAAATAATACGGTAAGTAAATAATAAACTCTTAAACTTTATAATTTTTTTTAAATACAATAAATTATAGTATATTCAACAATTAAAAATATCGGATTAATAAGTCATATCATAATAATCCAGTGAAAACAAAAATATGTAGAACAAAATTGTTGAAAATTAGAAAAACTCGAACGAGGCAATGAAGGTTTAGATGTTTTATTTGAATTGAAAACACACACTCTCCCTCTTTGCCTGCAAAATAGAAAATAGTGTTTTAGACTCAGTGACTTAGAGTTAGGGTTAGGGGTGAGATTTTTTTTTTTTTTAAAAGGGGACCGGACCAATGAAAATTAGACCAAACTAATTATTTGGTTTGGTCTTGGTCTTCAATTTTTGTAGAACTGAATAATTTGTATGGTTCAGGTTTTAAGTTTTATAATTCGTTTTTGAAATTGGACCAGACTAATATATATATATTTATTTATTTATATTATTTTTACTTACAAATACAAATCCTAGTTGTAAAATATAAATAATTACTCCCTCCGTCCCAAAATTATCGTCAATATTGACTTGGCGCACGGTAAAAAAAAACACATTTGACTATATTATTAATATTAGTTTGATGTGTAATTTACTTTAAAACTCATGTGTATATGGTTCATAATTAAAGTAGAATGAAAAAGTAAGAGTAAAGTTGTAAAAATGTTATCCTAAAAAAAAAGTTTTAAACAAAACAAATATTTTGGGATGGACTAAAAATGAAAGCATGAAAATAATTTTGGGACGGAGGGAGTAGTTTCTAAATTTGTACTGCTATTTTTTTACTCCGTTGTACGCCGTTCTGTCAATCTCAAAGACTCAAAGTTCATGACTTCCTTCAACACCCAATTCCAAGTTCCATTTCTAGCTAGCACCAGCAAGACATTTTAGTTACTATTTAGTCTATTTTGTTCTCTATTCTACTTTTTAATTTTTAATTTTTTGGTGTTTTTTTTTCCACTGGATTGTTATGATATGAGCCTAGATTTCGACAATTTTAATTGATGATTGTAGTATTATTGAATTTTTTCAATCTTTTTGTGTAGTTTACGATTTTATTATTTCTTTATATTAAACAGTTAAAAACCATAGTATTGGTCCGATTTTAGTTCTCTCACATCTTTGATTAGTTCTGTACCAGACCAAAGTTTTGTTCCCTTACATATTGGGGTGGTTTCGGTTCTAACTTTTTTGAGAGCGGACTATTGATCCGGTTCGATTTTCTTTTTTTTTTCTTCCAAAAACCAGATCAAACTCACCCCTAATTAGGTTTATAACTATATATAATTATATATAATAACTAATCTATTGGTCAATTTGATCCGATTCTATATTTTTTGGTTTAAAAATCGTGACCAATCCTAAAGTTAGATTTTACAAAATTTAAAATTGAGAACAAAACCAGAGTATTCGTATAGTTTTTGGTCGGATTCAATTTTGAAAAACTTATGCACACCCTACTTAGACGCCCTTAGTAGAGAGAGAGAGAGATCTCCTTTGGAAGATAGCGGTGGTTTCGCAAGTGCTTTTCTAAGAGATTTTAAGGTCGAAGGTCATAGTTAAGATGGAGGCGTGCCTCCTGCTCAAACTCCTCTCTATGGGGTATATCCCTCTTGTGCATGGTCCTACCACCCTCCTTGCAGGTCCCACCCTTGATATTCTTTACCAGTTATGGGACCCACAACCCTAACCTCCTCCTTCCCCACACATAAACAAAAACACTTGCTCATTCCACTGTGTGTGTGTTTGTGTGTGTGTGAGTGATTTTAGGTGGTTAGTTGTTTTCTAACCCAAAAGTAAACTGAATGTAATGGCCATGATACCAAAACTTTTCATGCGTTTTGGACCCAGAAATGTCCTACTTCCCATATATATAATCATCTCCCTCCCTTCCCTTTTCACTCCCTCTCCTCTCCACCTTCAATCTCTTTCTTAATTTGCTTTACTATAACTCAAACCTCTTGTTAACTCATAAACTAATCCCAAGATTAGTTTAGTTTTTGACTAAACAAATTACTTGTTAATTTGTTTTCACCCTCTCTAATGTCAAAAGACATGAATCTATCTGTAAATGTCAATGGTCAATCTCAAGTCCCTCCCGGTTTTCGATTCCATCCAACGGAAGAGGAGCTTCTTCATTACTACTTAAGAAAGAAAGTCGCTTACGAGAAGATTGATCTTGATGTCATTCGCGATGTTGATCTTAATAAGCTAGAGCCATGGGATATTCAAGGTATAATTAATCTTAAAAGCATCAAACATTATGTATGTAGTATGTATGAATGTTTTATGGTACTGTTTTTCTTTTCCCTTTCTTAATTCGACGTCGTCTACGTACAGAGAAATGCAAAATAGGATCAACCCCGCAGAATGATTGGTACTTTTTTAGTCACAAAGATAAAAAGTACCCCACTGGGACTCGTACAAATCGTGCAACTGCTGCTGGTTTCTGGAAGGCAACCGGTCGTGATAAAGTTATATATAGCAGCTTTAGAAGGATTGGTATGAGGAAGACTTTGGTTTTCTACAAGGGAAGAGCCCCTCATGGCCAGAAATCTGATTGGATTATGCATGAGTACAGGCTAGATGACAATACCACCCATGATGCCGCCACTGTAAGTTTCATTCATGCTTATTATTGTAAAGAGCAATGCTAGGGATACTCTGGTAAAAACTTAGGAAAGATGATTTTACATTACAAATATTTTATACAAAATAGATTCTTTTGACTCGACTCATCGTATGTTAGTGGACTCGATCTTACGAATTAATATCCGTAAGACCGTATTAATTAAGGGAGACTTACTCATTGTAGAAGTACAAATTTTCAATGACGTATAGGATACTCCGGCTTTATTTTTATTTTATATAGAGCAGGTCTCTTTAAGACTGTATTACAAATCTTAATTAGTAAGACAAAACCTCACTCTCTCTACTCAATCAACCAATATGCGATAAGTCGGGTCATAAAGGTTCGTTTCGAAGAAAATACCAAGAACACGGTATTTCCTAAGTTTGACTATTACCAATTGATTTTCAAACTTGTGTTGGTCCCCTTTATATATATATATATATATATATATATATATATATATATATATATCACTTGAGGAGGGTGGCCACTAGCTTACCTAGGCTAGCAGATTTCTCTTTGCATGCACTCCTGTAATCAAGATCATAGAACTCATGAAAAATTACTTGAATTCAGGCTTCTAACTTAATAGGAGAGTCAACACAAGAAGATGGATGGGTAGTTTGCCGAGTTTTCAAGAAGAAGAATTACCACAAGGCCCTTGAGAGTCCCCAACGATCTTCGTCCACCCCTATGGATTCAAGGGCACAGATACAATCAGCTACAAAAGAAGGTGTTCTTGATCAAATCCTTCACTACATGGGAAGGTCTTGCAAACAAGAAAATGAAACCATCACCAATTTCATCAACAACCACAACAATCTCCAATATGTTAACAACCCAATCAACACCGCCATGATCAACGATGAACTTCAAGCAAGATTTTTTCACCTCCCAAGACTCGAGTCTCCCTCCCTCCCATCCCCTAACGACAGCTCAACTTTCGATCAGGACTCAAGTTTCAAGCCCAATTGTGGCCAATCAATGACTGCGATGCTGACGGAAGCTGAACTAGCCGATGACACCAAGGATAGACTCGATAGTTGGGCTGATCTTGACAGGCTTGTGGCCTCCCAACTCAATGGCGGCCAGGCTGACTCATCATCCAAGCATCTCTACTCCTGCTATGGTGATCAGCCTGATGATCAACAATTCTGTTTCTCGCTCGATCATGATCATGATGATCAAGAATCGCCACACCTACGTCCCACTAAAACGAATCAACTCTATGACAGCGAGATAGATCTTTGGAGCTTCGCGAGATCGTCATCATCATCATCCTCACCAAACCCATTATGCCATTTGTCGGTATAGCAGAAAAGTAGCAAGGAAAGGATACTACATAGTACGTAGTTCGTAAAGTCAAATAATATAAGATTGATAGATTTATATACATATCCTTCTACATGTGAATAAAGGGCGATCATATCTGTTATGAGATTGCAAAGTCAACCGTAAAATCTTTTCCCAATATATATTGTTTCCTTTACGTACAAAGATAGCATGTTTTCAGATAATCGTATAATTATATATTGGTTTGGTCAATCTATAATTGGCCAAATTCGTTATGCAATAGGGCGGAAAAAGTTTTCGAGATACTCCCTCCGGATAAATGTTCTAGTTTAAAAGATAAAACTTCTTTTGAAAAATAAAAACTTTTTTTTTAGTCTTCGTCAAGGCTGAATCTACGAGGCAGGATTCAAGAGGTGACTCCCACCTCCTGCGATGTAGCATTTTATTTTCGGTCGGGACCCATTCTAGTACCATTTGTAACGACATGAACGTGCTCCCCTGTTATTCACGTGTAGCTTCAATGTGACCGATACTTAAGCATGCACACACTTAGGTCATCGGGCCCACAACAAACCGACCCAAAAATTCATAGATGATGTTGGTGACCAGTAGAGTGTGACTACCTTATAAACTACACACAAGTCTCACACTTAATCGATGTAGGACGAAGATATTACAAGGAGCATACAACTAGGGGCAAAATTTGTTATGCGAAAAAGTGGGAAATGTTTTCACATATACAATAGTGGACTCTTTGATTTTTTCAACTTTACGTGTAGAAATTTAGGGTTTACATTGCAACAAGACATATAATTGGATTGGACCCATTAGTTAAGTAGGTTTCAAGAAGATGATGATGGTTAGGGTTCCACATCAAGTACGTACCAATAAAAAGGTGGAAGAAAGTCGACCACCTTTTTGGAACCAAAATTTATCAACCAAAATCCTATCTGTCTCTTGCATGTGGAATTGTCCCAAAACTTTGCACTATAATTCCAGTTGGTTTTTATAATTGAAACAAATGAAAGATTTGATTTCATATTAAAAGATAAACAATGTTTAAAATATTCTTCCCCTTCCACTCAATTTGGCATGTTACATTTAAACGGTCTTGTTTCAAACAACTAAGCCTTTTACAAATATGGATAGATAAATAATATTATGAGTTAGAGATTATATTATTATTAGATGTATGATTTTATAAAGTAGAGCTTGTAGTATTATTACAATCTTTAATGTTAGCACCGCTAACTTTATTTATATCTATATTGTTAGATCAAATATACATTTTTTTTTGAAGTAATGACACATACTTTCCAAATCATCATCAACTTAATTATCTAATGACTCTAACACTAAAACTCGTAATAATATTACAAACTATAATCCGTAATATCATTTACCTTGTTATTTTAAGTTTTAGTGTTAAAATCATTGAGTAATTAAGATGGTAATGATTTGCCTACATGAGGTATGATTTGTCATAACTCTGGAATGTAACTAGTGAATCCCTCGCTGAACAGACTTATTGGCCAAAACCTATCTTTCAAAAACTTTGGAAAATATTGATATTTTTTATAATACGGATCACCTAACTTGATCCCCCAAGGAGGAAGTGGTATTTTTTTTATAATCCAGATCACCCTGACCTAACCCACAGGGACGGATCCACCTTTAGAGGTGAGGGGGCAA